>JAQNBH010000013.1:9633742-9998742 GCA_028752905.1 Cladorhizidae sp. MBARI D1340-BT2
TTATAAAAAATAAATATAATTATTAGTATATATTATACATTTTAATTAATGAAAGTCTAATGAAATAGTTGATTTCTGAAGTCAGATTGTATGATATTATAATTCGTGTTCTAATGTTCGGGTGGGACACAACCCTCAGAGCAAGCCAGGGCTGTCTGCATCTTTGATGGGGTGATGTCTCGAAGATCTGCTTCCTCTAATACACATCACAGCAGATCTGAGGATGGCAAATGATATTTTACATCTGAGCCACCCCATGAGTGTGCAGTACTCCACATTGTGCTTGGTGGCAAGCATATCAGCTAGGCGCTTGTAAAAAGTTTGTCCTTCTCTCCCCATGCCACCTGTTGTTGAGAACACCAGTGGGGTGAATACAAAATACTGCCCGCGTATGCGGAAAGATGGGAAACTCCTACAAAATGGGGGAATTTCCTACTAGCTGCCGCGTGGTTAACAAACTAACAAAGGAATGGCTTCATCAAATGCACAAGGAAGCAAAGCCATTAATTTAAAACGCGTTTTTCTCAAAATGAATGCTTCAAGCATCTAGCATTCAGGCTTTCATAACTTTTCTTCTGAATGGAAATAAGTGATGATTTGAGTTCCAAAATATAGGCATTGCTTTGTTCTTTCACCTGGTATCAATAACTCAGTTTTTTAAGTTTTGTACATAAGACCTCAGATCCCATCACATATATATTATATATAATACAAGATATATTAAAGCACACACACATATCATATATGCACAATGTTACATATATATATAAATTAGACAAACGCTTTATATACTGTGTTGAAAATAACAGACCAGATACATTAAAAAATATTTTTTAAAGATAAAAATGTCAATTACAAGCAGGAATAGTAATTACATATATATACATATATAAAGACTGCAAGGTTTGACACAACATATGTACAAGGCTTTTCATATACGGTGGTAGTATGAATTTAAAGTAGCTATGATAATAATCAGTCCAACCACAGTGAAGAGTAAGCCAAATGAAGTGAAGCCGAGGGATGTCCATCCATGGATGTTGGATCGCTTTGTGTCACTATTAGATCCGTAGGAGGCTGACTATATATTCACATGGGTATGTAATGTGTGCATGGTATTTGTATAGAAAAGCACAAGGTTAAGAATGGTGAAAATACATACTAAAACCTCAGTATAGCGAACACTTCGATACAAAGTGTTAGTTATAGTGAAATGTTCGTTATACTGAAAGTAGTGATGACATAATTTTTTATGATGTAATTTATTACAAATTCTCTTGGCGTTTTGACTAGATGCTCTAGCCTTCATTATTCCTGATGAAGGTTAGAGCATCTAGTCGAAACACCGAGAGAATATAATTTCAAGTTGATTATTGAGAAGGTTATTGTCATGTTAATATGCCGACTGAGAGTTTATTTTGAGAGCATGTATTTTATTGTTGTTTTACATGTTTAATGGTTGAGGTTGAAATATTCCGTTGTGTGAGTTTGCTTCTTGGCATTCTAAACACACGCCAACACAGCAGAAGGATCTTAGTTAGTTCAATAGCATTAATTTGACACTGCTAGTGCTTGGCTGTTGCTCAAGGTAAGGAATGGTGCATGCATCAAAGGCTTCCATAGCTTCTTTGTGACTGGGTCCTGGTACATCACCTGATGACTCATCCAGGTTGGATTCTGAAGCAAGCTGAAAAATTTCTTCGTTGATATGATCTTCATCCTAATTCTTATCACTATCTAGCCATTTGTGTACTTCAATATATGACACTGACAATTCAGTGCCCACATGAAAAAAGAACATGCATCACCAGAAGCTCCTGAAGTGTCAGTGCCAACTGGGTTGGTACATGTACTGCTATTACTGCCGCCAACACCAAGAAGCTTGTTCCAAGCACGTGAAAGTGACTCAGCCCTAATGTCATCCCAAGCCTTTGCATATCATCTAAATACAGTCGTTGATATTTCAATCCTTAACAAATTTCTGGGGTGTGCCCTCTTCATGAGAAAATAGTATGTGTAGGAGAGCACTTTTGTATAGTCCCTTGAGGTTATCTAGCACACCTTAATCCATCGGCTGAATAAGACTAGTAGCATTGGAAAATGACATGTAATGGCACCATCAAGGTTTTGTAAAATGCTAGATTTAGGATGGCTAGAAGCCTTGTCTAAATCCAAACTCACTTTTCTAGCCGCCTTGCTCTCATAAATAACAAGCAACACTGGGTAAAAATGATTTAAAAAAACCATGATATATAAAATCCATCCATCCATTCTTTTGACTAGTGTAGATAGAAGGAAAGCACTTTTACTTTGCTGTACCAATCACAAGCATGGGTAGCCTAAAATTTCCTGAGGCATTAGCTGTAGCTAAACACTAGCTCTATCTTTAGGTTTTTTCTTTGCTGTTTTTCCCTTCATTTCTTCCTACATGAATTTAAGCACCAGTAAAACCCTGTCTCATCACAGTTAAAGACTTGATTTAGGGTTAGCTGCTGCTCTTCAATGAGCTCCAGCAAATTCTCACTACAGGGTCCAATAGCAATGGTATCAGCTGATAGAGACTCACCTTGAAGTCAAGTAGTGGGGGGGGGGGGGAGACCATTCTTGTGGCTTTTTTAATTTTAATATTTAATACTTCATTCATTTTCAAAGATTTTGGTCTGAGAAGGCAGCCAATTCTGTGTGCTTTCCAGTGATGTTACAATAGTGGTGTTGCAATCAACTAGGGCTTAAATATGGGGGAAACCACAAAGGTCATTAAAAGTTCATATAAACGCTCTAAGGCATAGACCTTCAACACTCTAAATATGATCACATAAGTAAGCACTAAGCATAAGTTTATAGGTCAAGTGCATCACATCCTTATTAACCCTTCCACCGCTGGATTTACACAGCACTTTTTAAAAATAGTGACGTTATTTTACATAATATTTTATATTCAACCAGGATGCACAAATGTCCCTAGCAACCATGGTTGATGTTATAGCATTGGTGTTGACAAAAATGTGGTCAACTGTAGGTTGCCTAGCAACTGACCACATATGATGAATATCATTATAACATTTGATTGTTTGTTTTGATTGTATTTTTAGGCAGAATATGGACAGATAACTGGAGATTACATCATGATGTAAATATAATAACATGACAGTGTCATATTTTACTAGGGCAGATAATTAGAAACCATAGCTAACAAACTACCTACCCGCGAAGTACCAAGGTAAATGCTATTTTTTATACAAGTCAGAAAAAAAGCAGTAATGCTAAAGGATCTTACATGTAATGCTATTTATTTTCCTGGGACATCTTGTTCCTGTTCTTCACCATCGTCAGTCTCAAGACCTGGATCCCTACGCAAATCAGCGCTACTATCTCTGGACTGGCAAAAAACAGGTTCTGAATCTACGATGTCATTCAGAGTTGCTGGATCTCTAGTCTGTTCTCCGTGGTAGGCAAATATCCCTTCTCCATCCTCATCACTGCTTTCAACCTCAGACAGACCGAATTCGTCGTCATCCAGCATTGCCAAAACATCGTCCACATTTAGTCTAGAAGCCATTTTTTAATCGATCAGCTGAGTTTGACGTCACGAATACCTTGGTTACCTAGGCTCAGCTATTTTAATTCCAGCTCTACCTAAGCAAGAGACATGCCCAGGTATATTTAGCACATGCGTAGCTAAAACGAATGATTTTATATATTTGTTTTTGTTGCGGTCATTTACAACTCCGCCATATGGCGGATACGGCGGTGAGACGGTTAAGTAAGCACTAAACATTAGTTCTGCTATCACAATCTTAATATGGACTATACGAATTATGACCTTACTATGTGGCTGGAGTCATGGGACTACACCAACATAGGGTGTCTGGATATCACAGTGGGGAAATACATAAAATGTAAGTGCTCATCTTAAGCAGTCAAGGATACATTTTATGGCTTAATAAGGAAACCTATGTTCGGAAGAAAGGCTGTATTTGTTCATAATACACCGTCTCTGATTATTAGTGCTGGAGACAACAATATGCACCCATAATATATACACACGTTCATCCTCGAGTGTGGATAAATGCCTTAAGACAAAGAGTAAATTGAGCATGTTGGGAGAGAGCAAGAAATATCTGACCAGCGTCAACAGCATCTACACAGGGTGGTGAGTCATGCTGGGAGAGAGCAAGAAATATCTGACCAGCGTCAACAGCATCTACATAGGGTGAGTCATGCTGGGAGAGAGCAAGAAATATCTGACCAGCGTCAACATCATCCACATGGAGTGGGCATGCTGGGAGAGAGCAAGAAATATCTGACCAGCGTCAACATCATCCACATGGAGTGAGTCATGCTGGGAGAGAGCAAGAAATATCTGACCAGCGTCAACATCATCCACATGGAGTGAGTCATGCTGGGAGAGAGCAAGAAATATCTGACCAGCCTCAACATCATCCACATGGAGTGAGTCATGCTGGGAGAGAGCAAGAAATATCTGACCAGCCTCAGCATCATCCACATGGAGTGAGTCATGCTGGGAGAGAGCAAGAAATATCTGACCAGCCTCAACAGCATCTACATAGGGTGAGTCAATACCACCGCAATGATGAAATGATAACTGAAGGCACTGTCCCTGAGCAGTGTTAACAACATTGAGACATGAGAAGACATGAGAAGACAAAAGTAGACACGTCAGGTGAGCAGAATGTGAGCATTAAAGCAGACGAGACTAAATAGACACAAGAGAAAAGGGAATTCCTGTTTGCTATAATTCAAGTGGACCATTACCTTTCAAAGGTGTGCATATTAAACAAGGACCAGTCCCAATCACAAAGCACCTGCATAATTGTGCAGTAAACTTTCAGGTGTCCAGATGGAGCGAAAACTGAGAAGGAATGGAACTAGGAGTGAACACTATTTCACTCAGACCATTCAACCCAAAGCAAACCACATATTCAATATTGACCTCAGCATATATTATTACACGTAGCCACTGGTAGTTACTTAATGGGTAGAAGGGGGATGAATTAAAATTCTAGTTGGCATTCTTTAAAATAATGTGTTGACACCATTTGATTATAAATTACAATATGGTAATTATAAAAACGAGCAGCATTACGACTCACGGTAACTCCGAGAATTATTCCAACTATAGTGAATGGGAGAGCCCACCAGCATCCTAGGCTGAGGATGCAGATAGTCGATATGCCAGCAAATATAGCAGCCCCGATTCCTAGCTCTGGTCGGGAGCGAGTTTGGTTCCGTATTGCACCAGCCATAGGCTGATAGCTCACCATTGTCACTTCCTGAAATACACAACAACACTGATTATCACTTGACAGGCTCCCAGGGGGGTAAAATAATAGAAAGTTTTTCAATTACCATATCACCTCTATTAAAACCACGCCCTTGAATAGAACACGCACCATTTTCTACCTCGAAAGAAATAGAATATGCCTTCGAATAGACCGTAAATCAGCAGGAAGAATGAAAGCTCCAGAGAAAATGCTATCCAGAGTGAATGAAGAAAGCTTTGCAGCCTGTCTCCACTGAAGTGATAATCAAATCTTGACAGGACCATATACGAATTATGTTTTAATCAATATTGGTTTAAATTGCAGTTTTTATTGCATCTTCATTCATAACACATCAGCTAGGAGTTCTTAACATTACTGGCTATCATGATATCCACAGAGTATAAGGCATAAGGTAGATGCAAAACTTCAGCAAATTTGTGTGATAATGTTAGACAATAGGGGAGGTTGATCAGTAAGTGTGGTTAATGGGTGGAGTAAGGCGGGACTAATCCATTGATCCCCCCCCCCCCCAAAATTTTTTTAAAGATATTTATTCATTCTATAGTATAGTTCATGTAGCATTTCTATTTCAAGTTTCAGAGCATTTGAATGCTTCACTGCAAAGTTATACACACTTTTGTCCATGCTATTGACTACATAAATTCGAAGTTACGAACCTGAAAGGAAGATAGAGAACATAATAATGTAGTTTTTTCAAGAGCCGTTATCTCAAAATGAGTTATTTCAAGTTTGTGTGCACATAACTGGGCCATGCTTTGTCCTATATCAACTTTTAATATATCATTTGAAAGCTCTTTTCATACTCTTTCATTTGAATGGAAAGAATCCACTAAAAAAATCTATGGGGGAGATATTAGCCCTGGAATGTTGCTAATCATGAGCAAAACACTGACCTTTCTTAAAAATCCATTTTAAAAGTTATGATGTTTTCATCCATTCAAAATGCATGTCTGTGGGTTCTCTAAGTGCTGTCAAAATTGTAAGTGGTTATGTCACACAGGTGTTGAAATAATGTGAAATCACCTTGGTGTCCACAACTGTCCACAACTCTGACCAGGATGGCGTTAGGTCAAAACTAAATATACCATTGGAAAGCTCCTGAATGAGCAGCATTTTGATACTAATTTCAACATCATAGTATATAGAACAAAAAAGTTATGAATGAATTAAAAAAAAAAGTCCCAGAAATGGATTAGTCCCGCCTTAATATTCCCATATGGAATGAACAGTAGTTTTAATAAAAACTACCAACATTATTTTGTCTAAGGTCTCGGCAATATGGCAACTTCCAATGAGAATAATAATTTTCAGAGTATAATGACCTTCTTTGATGAAGACTAGAGTATCTAGTCGAAATGTCGAGTGAATAAAATTTGAAGTTGATTATTGAGAAGGTTATTTTAAGACTTTCTTCATGATCGATATAAAATCTATTTCGCGACTTTTTGTTAGATGCTTGCTTTCTCAATGATCAACTTCAAATTAGCGGAAGGCCTTGGTTATGCATTGAGAAGACCTCTTGCTCCATAGCACATCTGAAGGCTAGAGCATCTAGTTGAAACATCAAGAAACAATTAATAATCATTGAGAGGGTCATTTTATTCTACTATGTCAACTGAGAGTTTTTCAGAATTTTCAGAATGTAAACTTACCCCCAAAGTAGACTTATATGCCCCCAAATATGGTTTAACTTGTGATGCGTTTGATATACAATGGAAATAAGAGTGCTCCGTCTAAGAGCGTGGTAGTGCATGCAACTCTCAATAACCACGCTGTAAAGGTTGGTAGCACAGTCATTAAGTGACTACCACATTTTTCTAAGCGCCATCTTTATCGTCAGTTCCAGTCTCACATAGCTAAGCACCGACCTAGACTATTTTACTCTCAAATGTCAGTATCCTTCAACTGCTTGGGAAGGGACAGATTTGAGGATTGGATGTCCACGTAGCACTCTCTAGGGTTTTCTCTGAGCAGTTCTCCATCCCCTCTATATAGCTAGCCTAGTATTTACACCTTGTGATCCATACCTATCAGAAATCGATTATGTCCGCGTATGGGCATAGCTTGCTAAGTGGCTGCTCACTATTAGGTGGCCATTTTTTTTACTGATGCTAAACAATCAATTTCTGAAGTAATTAGGTATGTACTAATTTACTCACCTGCTGTACGGAACCAGCTTGGCCTACAATGGACAAAAAAAGTGACATTTGTTATCATACCTCCCCTTATATTATATTATACACACCCGCCTTCCTTTCTTGGGGAAACCAACCACCATACCCACCATGTAATACAGAGTTATCACTAGATGAAGTTAAACATTATATTATGGGCATAACGTTCAACATTGTGAGACCAACAGGACACTGAGTTGAGGCAGCAGGTTGACAATAGCTCTAACTGGCCAACATCATACTGGGTTGAGGCAAGTTGAGGTAGGTTGACAATAGCTCTATGGGGACACACACTGGACCAATACCACACTGGGTTGAGGCATGTTGTCAACTTGCCTCAACCCAGTGTGATGTTGGCCAGTAGGTTGACAATAGCTCTATGGGTACACACACTGGACCAATACCACACTGGGTTGAGGTACGTTGAAGTATGCTGACAATAGCCCTATGGGAGAACACATACTGGACCAGTTAAGGCATGTAGGTTAACAATAATCTCTACATATATAATAGCTGATAGTCCAAACTATGCTTAACCCTCTCACCGCTGTAAGCGCCATATGGCGTAATGGACTTTAAAAATCGCTAATAAATCGATCGCTTGTCCTATAGATTGCATACCACCGGAAAGAGCAACTATTACTCTATATGACGTCCAAAAATCACATGCGGAAACGCCCGATTAGTTAGCGAAAAATACGTGCAACTACCGACGGTTCGCGGTTTTGACGACCTAAAAATGAGTGGATGTTTAAGCTTAAAGAAGTACTTTCCCTGGTTTCTAGCGAGAATTTTGCTCTCACTGAGGATGAGTCAGAGGAAGAAGAAGGTGAAGAAATATGTGGCTACCTTGGAAATGCAAGTTCTGATCGTGCAGTAGTGCATTCTTTAGCCGCTGTAGTTGACCCTACTTTAGACCCTCAGGATTCTTCCTTTTGCTATAACCAGCTCTCTAGTTATAATTAAATTGATCAGGAAGCCTTCTCAGGTTAGCTAAAGTATCTACATATTTGTATTTGCATGTTCTTTCTCAAATAGTTGAATTTCAATAACATAATAAACCATTGTATTGCTGGGCTATAGAATCATATGATCAAATTTTGTCAAAAACCCTCCGCTATATATTGCTATATGCCTAAATTATTATGACTAATGTTTACTAAATGCTAACTAAATGAGTAAATATATTATAAACATTTTTTGTTGATTAAATGTTAGATATTGATAGAGAAATTTTGCATAATGGTATTCATATTTTGTGGTTGATAATGTGGTTAACTAATGAGATCACATTGTTTATAAACAATGGTGCTATCACATGACAAAATTACAACTGATATGAATGGATTGCTGATTTTATAATGATTTTTATAATGATTTTGGTAGCTGGTATACTTTAGGAAAAATGTCCAGGAAAGTCAGCGGTGAAAGGGTTAATGTGAAGGCCAAATCAAAAGTAGGCATTAAAATATTACATGAAGCCGAAGGGGGGACAAAAACATAAAGTAGTAGTATACTTATGGTTACCACTTCATAGTTCCCATTGATTCTGGATTCATGGTATGGACTTGATATATAGCTCAAAATATAGGTCTCTCTGTGTGCTCTCTTTTGATACTAAAACATTCACTATACCCAAGTTACAGGAGCTATAATGGGGATACCTCAAAACACATTTTTCTCCAGATTGCCAGAGCTGAAATTAGCACCAGTAGCTAGAGGAAGCCTTACTCATTAGGTGCTAAAACTTAAGTACGTAGTCAAGCATGTGGTTGGAAAATGAATTTCGTTAAAATTCTTTTTCTAAACATACGCTTGACCACTTGACCACATACTTAAGTTGTAGCCTCTAATGACGTTGTATAGAGTATAGCCACTGGTGCTAATTTCACTTCTTTAGCTCTTGACAATCTGGAGAAAAATGTGTTCCCAAATCAGGCACTCAGGTTTTGAGGTAACCCCACTATAGCTCCTGTAACTTGGGTATAGTTATAGTTATGAAAAATGTTTTAGTATCAAAAGAGAGCACACAGAGAGACCTATCTTTTGAGCTATATATCAAGTCCATACCATGAATCTTGCAGAATAAAGTGGTAACCGCACGTTTTAAACATTTGCTAATACTTTATGGTTTTGTCTCCCCTTTTATTAAAATTATCCCTCTACAGCCAGCAAAGATAAAGCAAGGTTTTCTGTGGACTGCCACATGGTTCTCTATGTGTTGTATATTGGATAATGGAGTGTCTAGTCTCACTGTCAGATTGCTCAAAGATTACAAAAACAGAGTAAATCGTCAACATCAACATAGGAATGCACTAACACCCCAACCATCAGTTATGAGATAGCATTTTTGTGGATAAATGGCTGGAAAACATCAATTACGGTTAGTTCACACAGTGTAGGGATTTGCATGCTTTCGCCCTGTGACAGCACATCCTGTCTATAGCCTTCCACCTGTGACAGCACATCCTGTCCAGTGAACTTCATGAACATGTACGCTGCAACACAAGAATTGCTTATTAGCACGCATTGGGTCAACACACAGATTTTTGAGTTACCTCTTGCCTCATCGGGACATACAATTGCTCATCACCGGAGGATAGAAAATTCTTAATTACCAAAGGTAATGGTGCAAATTTCTGTTGTTGTTGTTGTCACGTTTTTGATCCATTATTGTATTTAATTCACTGCTGATGTTGTTTAGTGACTGTGGTTGTTGATGGATTATTGTTGATGATTTGTAGGAAACTCCTGTCAAACACAACCAATATCATTCTACCCTTTACCCAGGGGAAAAACACCTCATACCTTGGATACAAACAAGTTATAGCTAAGTCCATTCACAAACGTGGCAAGACGTCTTCATCACATTAGCAGACCATTACTATTTATTTAGCGCTAAGTTCTCCTTGTTATCCATCAAACAGTCGGTTGCCAAGGATTCACACACACCCTCCCCCCCCCACACACCTCCAAAGGGAAAAAACACACACAAAAAAAACAACACAAAATGACATCAACAAACACAACAGGAGCTTCATGTTTCCAGGTCTTGCAAGGTGCACCATACACTATCCCCTTCTGCACTAGTTTATCTTCAGATAAGTAAAATACACTGCCTGTTCTCAACAAAACCTCCTGCCAATGTTAGTACCTGATACATTTTTTTTAGATCATCTCAACAAGTACGATATTTTTCCATAGTGTCTGGGCATACATGAATATGATATCCTAACTTGGTAGGTAAATATCGTTTCAATAGAGCCCACAAACAGTAGTAAAGAAAGTTCTTGACTGCATTTGTACGGATGTTTTAAAAGGAGAGCACCATTACGACAGTGAAAAGGTCGATGAACTACCAAACGTGTG
The DNA here is from genome assembly GCA_028752905.1 of Cladorhizidae sp. MBARI D1340-BT2. NCBI lineage: Eukaryota > Metazoa > Porifera > Demospongiae > Poecilosclerida > Cladorhizidae > Cladorhizidae sp. MBARI D1340-BT2. Next base: position 9,644,592 of record JAQNBH010000013.1, read on the forward strand.
GATTATAACACATTTACATGTTCCCAGCGTATCAACGATACCTACCTGGATATGGCTGGGGTTCCTGACTGTACTGAGGGGGTACCTGAGTGTATTGAGGGGTCTGCACAAATGGGTAGTATCCCCCCTCAGGTTGTTGGGGGTAAGCACCCATCTGTTGTTGAGGGGGGTATGGGGCTTGTGCAGTTGGGGGGTTTCCAGCCTGTGGTTGCTGTTCCTCGTACCCAGATGGAGGTACTTCCCCTTGCAATGGTGGTGCTGGTGTGGATATCACTAGGAAAAGATACAACAATTAAGAACTATACTTGAGGAATTAGAATTATCACCTTTAGCTTATAATATTTTTAGAAAAGCAAGCTTGTATCCTTATGTTCACCTTGCGACTTTGACAATTTGGTTATTGTGGATATCTCTAAGGTTACTTTCTCCTGTGATAATATAGTTTAGCTACTCCCCCCCCCCCCCACTTTCAGTTGCAACTCATGGAGGAGGCTATTACTCAAACTCTTCTGCAATGCAAATAATATCTGCTTCGCAAAACTTCACATGTCCACACCTCAAAATACTCGGACCAACTAAATTAATTGTCTAAATAGAGTTTGAGTGCCAAACAGTAAATACATATAAAAGTGTGCCCAAAGCTTTGCTCCGACACCAACTCCATCTGATAAGGCTAAACTTTGGCTGTGTCGTCAACTCGATCTTCTTTCTCCAGTCTCACACTAGCCTGTCACTTATTCCATCACCCTTTCAGGGGAGACGAAACCATTTTTGTAGTAAAGTGTTAACAAACTTGTGGTTAACACTTTATGGCTCCATAGATTCTGCAAACATCATGGTATGGACTTGATATATATAGCTTAAAAGATAGGTCTCTCTGTGTGCTCTCTTTTGATAATAAAATATTTTTCATAGCTACAACTATAATAGCTACAACTATACCCAAGTTATAGGAGCTAAAGTGCGGGTAAGGAGCTAAAGTGCGGGTACTTCAAAACCTGTTGCCTGATTTTGCCACATAAATATCGCCAAATTGCCAAGAGCTAGAGAGTTGAAATTAGCATCAGTGGCTAGAGGAAGCCCCTAATCAATGCAATGACCAGTTTCATTAGGTGCTAAAACTTAAGTATGTTGTCAGGCGCACGGTTGGAAAAAGAATTTTAACGAAATTCATTTTCCAACCGCTTGACCACGTACTTACGTTTGAAACAGGTCATTGCATTGATTAGGGGCTTCCTCTAACTGGTGCTAATTTCAACTCTCTAGCACTTGGCAATCTGGAGATATTTATGTGGCAAAATCAGGCAAACAGGTTTTGAGGTACCCCCACTTTAGCTCCTACTTGGGTATAGTTATAGATGTGAAAACTATTTTATTATCAAAAGAGAGCACACAGAGAGACCTATCTTTTGAGCCATCTATCAAGTCAATGCCATGAAGTTTTCAGAATCTTATGGAGCTATCAAGTGGTAACCACAATTTTTTTAACACTTTACCTAAAATGGTTTCGTCCCATTCGGGGGGGGGGGGGGGGGGGGGGGGGGGGGCGATACCATATTTTTACAAAAACCGTGGTTACGATTTTGAAGCTCCATAAATTCTGCACACTTGATTGTATGAACTTAATATATAGCTCAATTTTAACTAGACTTCTCGTGGCAAGTTACATTTCTAGAAAAGAAAAAGCGTCCAAAAGAGTGGATTCGTTACCATTATAGCCTTTATTAGGAATCACCCTTCAAGCTGTTACTACATTAAATTTAAGCTAGAACTTATTTTTTTCATTATTAGATGGCAAATACAACAAGCTGTAGTCGGGTTGAGTTGGTTTACAAAAACTACTTTGGGCTAAGTCTGTACGTGGCTGTGCTCCATCCAGGAGAGCCTACTTTCCAAGGCTAAGGGATTCAGAGCGTTTCTCAGTAGGCATAAGTGCTTGTGCGGCCTTCATTAGAAGAAGAGCATCCAGAAACAAGTAGGATCAGATACCATTGAAGATGACAGCGGCAATCTGCAGTTGTGATCATCAGCCTGTTTCAAATGTCATCAGCCCCATCAACTGGACCTCATATAAGTAGGTGCCCTTCCAATAGCAACCACTAGTCACAGATACAAGATTGGTCTGAAATAATCGGCTCATATGAAAGAATATACAGATTTCACGGAGAGGAACATTTATGTATGTATGTGTGTGTGTGTGTGTTTGTGTGTGTGTGTATGAGTTAACTGAAGTTATGTAGATCCCCCCCCCCCCACCCCTATATATGGGACCTGCAAACAAAGCAAAGAATAACGTCATTTGTCTCATTACTCTACAATCACCTCTAAACTATGAACCTTCCTTTAATCTCAAGTTCCAACCAAGTTTCCTGTAGGAGTACCAAACATGATCTAAGTAGCTGAAATCATTCCAGCTATCCAATCCAATTATAGGCTTGTAGTGACATGTGCACAGCCATACAACTTCAAATCACCTGACTTCAAATCACCTGACATATTTATAATTCTATGGGAAGAGCTAGGATAGAGATTCCACCATTAGCACTGAAGTGTAAACATCACACCATGTCAGTAGTCACTCATACTCTATTGGAGCCCTCCCTATCCTATGAGTGAGTGAATACTGTTCACTTGCCAAAGTGATACGTACAAATTACTGGAGGAATACTGTTGCACAGAAATCTGAGTAACCATGTCAAGGCCATATGTGTATATACCTCATCTCTCAGAGATTCACCCTTGGTGCTTTAATTAATTGAGGGGCGGGGACCTCAAAGCCAAGTGAAAACCTGTCACTTATTCATGCTCAAGGACACATAGTTTAGTCACATGATTATAGGAGCAAGAGATAGATATCTGTCTGTGCGTTAAAAGTGATCTAGAATTTTATGGAGTTAAGTTAGTATGTACTGGATCAGTGCCATGTGGAAGAGTGGTGGTCCCTAATCAGTGTTAATTTAGAAAAATTCTGGAGGGGGAAGGAGGTGGAATGGAGGGAGGAGGAATAAAGATTCTCTTCTATAATTTTTTGCTCCTGCCTAGTCACCATCATCACACAAATACACATGTCGTCTTGTGGATATAATTTCAGGTTTTTTAACTGTGCGATGAACTACCACAAAAATCGTGGCAAACCAGAACGCATGGATTGTGTGGACACATAAGATGGTCATGTGCTACAGAGTTTTTGAAAAGGAGGATGCAAATGATCTCATAATGTTTAGGCCCAAGGGAGAAATCTGAGCCCTACTACAAAGGGCGGAGGTAGATGGTGTAGACTAATTAACTGAACTAATTGGATTGGATTGCTTGAATGATTTCAGCTACTTAGATCATGTTTGGTACTCCTACAGGAAACTTGGTTGGAACTTGAGATTAAAGGAAGGTTCATAGTTTAGAGGTGATTGTAGAATAATGAGACAAATGACGTTATTCTTTGCTTTGTTTGCAGGTCCCATATATAGGGGTGGGGGGGGGGGGGGGGGGGGGGGGGGATCTACATAACTTCAGTCACACACACACACACACACCTAACACACAAACACACACACACACACACATACATAACTGCTCCCCCAGAAAATCAGAGATTCTAGGCATTCCGAGAACATTTTGACCTTATTTGAAAGAAGTTGGACAGACTGCATGCTGTTACATTCCTTAGTAAAGAACGACAGATTGGAAACTAAAAGGGTCATGGAAAGCTGCCCTTTAAAACCACCAGGGAAATATATTGCACTTCAGATCATAAGGAAGTCTTGACTGGCCTATAGGTTTCTCATTTCAATAGAGACTTCAGATTAATAAGAGACTTCTTGCACAATCTATGGATATAATTATATAGCCTCAGTGCATCCATACTCGTTCGGAAAATACAGAAACAGACTGTGTTGTTTATAAAACATGTAATCTAAAGCTTCAAGGGGGTAGGCAGAGATAAACTATCAAAATTCACCATCCTTCTCCCCTCCCTCCTTTTACCCCTCTCCTGCCATCTTTCTTCTCCCCCCCCTCACACACACACAATGAAATCCTGCTAGGTAAGTATAGCTCGTGTATTCTGCTATGTGTAAGTGGAGCTTATGCATGTCTCACAGAATGGGTGACTCACTTTGGAGAGAGCTCACTGAACCTCCATGTGCTGCATGACCTCCAGGCTGATGGCCTTGAGTGGAGCCAGACGCAGGAGTAACTTGGAGAAGTGCTGTGGGGTTACTGGGTACATTGTTTTGGTGTGGCTCTGCAATTTGGAGCCAACAATACCTGGCATCACTAGCAGGAAAGTAAGTTTACACTAAAGTGCAGGCATAAGCATTACAATGGCATATCACTGTTTCTATTTTCACACGTACATGAGCTCATGGCCACACCCATTAATCTCGCAAAATTAGTGCGGAAGAGTACAAAAATGACTGGACATCCTGCTGGGGTACCTGCTGGGGTATTTGCTATACAGTAGCAGAAAACTTCAATTTTGAACTACTGCTGCCATGACATCTGCTATCAACACCTTGGAATAATGGGGCTTCTTTTCTGAAGAGGGACCTGTTGAAGGGACCTAATTACTTCGTTAGACTACCTGACGGCACTGGTGCTAACTTGGAAGTTGTCAACTGGCAGTTCCATGAATTGTATACAGGCATGACATGTTAGAGTGTGATCCACGTGACAATGTGACGAGGGAGGGGATTTTAGAAGAAACCTACATGAGGATTTGATGAACCACAAGAACATTTGCCCAACATGCGCTATTCAGGTATGTGTTCATAACTCCTAGCTTCATACACAGTCCAGAAGAACAAGATGCAGTCACTTGTTATATAGCACACAAGCTAGCTAGATCAACGATTTCCTGCTATTTAGTAAGTGTTCATAACTCCTAGCTTCATGCACAGTCCAGAAGAACAAGATGCAGTCACTTGTTATACAGCACACAAGCTAGCTAGATCAACGATTTCCTGCTATTCAGTAAGTGTTCATAACTCCTAGCTTCATGCACAGTCCAGAAGAACAAGATGCAGTCACTTGTTATACAGCACACAAGCTAGCTAGATCAACGATTTCCTGCTATTCAGTAAGTGTTCATAACTCCTAGCTTCATGCACAGTCGAGAAGAACAAGATGCAGTCACTTGTTATACAGCACACAAGCTAGCTAGATCAACAATTTCCTGCTATTCAGTAAGTGTTCATAACTCCTAGCTTCATGCACAGTCCAGAAGAACAAGATGCAGTCACTTGTTATACAGAACACAAGCTACAGGTGACCTTACTATGTTTTTTAAAATACAGAATTGGAGTGTGACTAGTCGTAGACACACTTTGAAGTCTTCTGGCACTAAAGTTGTTATGAATGGATGGACCCATTCTATGCAAGCAAAGTGGACCCATTCTATGCAAGCAAAGCAAGAGAAAAAAACAGAGCTGATACACTAGATACATATCATAGAAACATTGATCCTCGATGGTGAACCTGTCACGCCTTTAGATCCAATTTTCTTAACGAATGGTTCGAGGCACACTGGAAGTTTTTTTGAAGCTAATAGTGGCTGAAAGGACATTATGATAGCTGCCCATGTGAGTTTTAGCTGAGATATGAGCTTTGGCCGGCTGTAATTTTGTAGGGAGTGCTAGTGCACTCACTGATAATCACAACACCCGAGCTAGCGTGTAGAGCAGAGACACACTCGCTAGCAACTCGGAAGTTGATTGCACTATTTAGATTCTATTACTAAAATAATATAATTATATACCTACAATAAACTTCTCAATGATCAACTTGAAATTGTATTCTCTCTACGTTTCTACTAAATGCTCTAATCATTAAGAATAATATCATATTGAATAACTGATGAAGGCTAGAGCCTCTAGTCGAAACGTCGAGAGAATACAATTTCAAGTTGATTATTGAGAAGGTATATAATTGTAATTATTAGTAGGTCAACCGAGAGCTCATTGATATATGAATATATGTACCGTAAAAACTGGTTGTTTACATGTGCTTATAGCATAAAGATCAGCAAGAAAGCCTCTCCTGACAAAAGGTATGTGCTCAACCATTCAAGGGCTCTATGTAGGCATGTCGTTTATGATGATATAATTATCTCTACCGAGTGCATACCACCAGGCAACTGAAGCTTCAAGAGGATGGAGGCAATTGAAGTACAGCATAGTACAGTCTGGAGGCAGTGGCCTATGTTTAGTGACATTCATGCCCATGCTTAGTGACATTCATGCCCATGCTTAGTGGCATTCATGCCCATGCTTTTGTGACATTCATGCCATGCTTAGTGACATTCATGCCCATGCTTAGTGACATTCATGCCCATGCTTAGTGACATTCATGCTCATCCTTAGTGACATTCATGCTCAAGCTTTTGTGAAAATGCTTCTTTATTTAGCACGTTATTGGGAAATTGGTAGTAAATGGTGCTATGCATTAATTAATGATGATGCGACAAGATATAAACCTGACATAGCTAAATCTTCACCTCCATCCATACAATGACACTTACTTGCATCAGCCCAGTTGAGTTTTCAAGACCCAAACTTTTAACCAAATCTAACTTTCAGCTTTGAAGTAGCTCTTCCTGATCACCAGGGGAGAGTGTCTAATGTTTCTTCCTGGTGCTGTTGCACTCAGCAATCCACTAACCTCCTTCAAATTTTGCTGCAAGATGAATCAATCTTGCTCGACAATTTGTAGTGGTGCAGGTTTAATTAGATGCATTGCACATGGGCCTAATAATGAGGGCTAGAATCATCGAGAAGATATCTGCTTAACACATAAATGCACTTAACACACTTAACAACCAGTGTTTCCAGTCTTACCTTACCAACTCCCAAATAGCTCATAATTGTACACTATTTTAAAGCACTTTCAATACTGAAATTGCATGGGTGGGGATATGAGAGATAAATGATGTATATCTGCCAGACCTTTAGACCTTCCAAAATGCATATAGTTTGCCACCACATGCATAGCAATGGCAGTTGCTATCTGACATATTGAGAGGCACGTGGCTAAGGTTTGTGCCGAAATCTAAGGATCTTTATTACTGACCAAGTGCAGCTACATTTTTCTGGTTATATAGGAAGACAGCATGACTTTATTGCAATAACAGACCATTACAATTGTTCTTATCGTGCAAACACAATTTCTACCATCTGGTGAGTGTTGTCAAATACTAGTCTAATATTTTTTCTGGTTTGCTGCGATTTTTGTCTATGACATCACGTCATGACAAATGTGCACCACTAAGCAATTTCAGAAGAGGCTGAACTCTCATTAAATGCCTCATTAAATGCCCCCCCCCCCCTCCCCTCTACACACACACCACCCCTTCCCCACTTTCATTCCTTGCACAGTTAGGAACATGCAAAACTGGACCGAGGGAGGACTGAGAGCAGGTGAGAAGGAAGTGATTAGGTGACAACAAAAATAGCAATTGAAGCAGACCAGCTAGGTAGATTGCTAATAATTGATACCGCTGAGCCTGTTAAGGCCACCACATATACTACAGCAGTGTGAAACAGTAACTAACAAATATGCTAATTATATACAGGCCAAATTTTTGGGTTAAGCTGTGGAAAACGAATTAAAAAAACACTTGAAGAAAGTGTTAAGAGAGCGTTTTCTTTAATCGAGCGGGTAAGAGAGGTCCCTGGCTAGCGACATTACAGTACAAATGACTCTCACATCGAGAGTAGGTTCAAGCTCAAACATTTTTGCTCATCACACGTTACAGGTACCTAACGGTCTATTCTTACCAGACATTTTTGTGGAGTGAAAATCTCGCTCGATCACCGCGCCCTTTAGGTATACCGCTCGAAGTCAACTGGAGTGATTACAACTTCCTGCTTAGATAACCAGTCCAGGTCTTGGCCACGCCCTCTACTTTAAGCAAGACGTTGCAGATCAGGGACTCTACCGATTCACTTTTCGACAACGGTAAACATGCGTCGATTGCCAGTACACATTCGGTGCACAAAAGCATTAACTGCCTATAAAAATGTACACATGCATTTTACTTCCTGTAATAGCTTCAAAAGTATTAATTTTAGACCTTGACAACCATTGAAAATAAGTGTTCATTATGCTCATATTACAAAGAAAAATACAACTTTTGCTCGTTTTTCTTCTAAATAAAGCCCACTTTATTGTGAAGATTGCAACTGATTTCTCTGTGTCAAGAATGCCTCCAAAGTCTAAGAGGAAGCTTCATTTGACCAAGGCAAGATAATTTAAGGCCAGTAAGCGGCAAAGGGTGGATTCCAGCAATGTAGCTTCTACTTTCAGTGAATTGTTCTCTGATCAGCTGTCCACTTTCGAAGAATTGTCTTTTGGTCAACCCTCTACTTTGGTTGAGCCATTATCTTCTGGAGAATTGTCTTCTGATCAACCTCCTACATCAGAATTATCCTCTTATGTTCTTGATAGTTGTGATTTGAGTGAAGAAACCCATCACACTTATTGCACCAACCAAGAGCACATACAAATGCCTTTCATTCCTCTTTTGTTCTTGACTCTATACGCATGTGGAATAACTTGCCCTGTGAAGCACATTCAGCTCCTTCCACCAACACTTTCAAACGTTTTATTGCTCCTTTATTCATGTAGCATTATATATACACAGACACATACTAGTATTAGCTTAAGGCTATTTGTGTATCTTATTATTACAACAACAAAAAAAAATGAAAGAACTTTTGTGCAACCATGCACAGGATTGGACTTCTTCACTTTCTAGGGAAGATTTAATGTCCATCTATGACACTTCATTTTGCCTTGGTTGTAGAACATGGAGTAACTTGTACTAATGTAGCTAACTTGATAAGTACTCTCATTGGCAGAAGTGAGCGAACAGTGCGAGAGTGGAAGTACACCTTTTTCCATAATGATGGCAGTTTTCCTGACAGTAAACAGGTTGGATATCGGAGGGAAGGAGTGTTATGGTAGAATGAAGAACTCAATAAAGCTGCTTCAGATTATGTACGGGATAATGTCGTAGTGAAAGGTCGACCATATTTGACGTCCATTTATTTTTGTACCCAATAGTATTCTTGACCCAGGATAACCAAGAAGTGTGAGCGTACAAACTGCACGAGCATGGCTACACGAACTTGGATTCCTTGTGATGGACCAAAAAAAAAGAGTATACATAGACGGACATGAAAGGGTTGATGTAGTCAAGCATAGACGAAAATTTCTCCGTCAAATGGTATCAGGTGGTTTCTTGATCAAGGACTTAGCTCCAAGTGAGGAAGCTAAGGAGGCTTTTCCTGATGACATTGCACCTCCTGAGCGTACGGCAAAGAATATCTTCATTTTTCATGATGAATCCATATTTAATGCCAATGACGATGAGTCCCTCCAGGTCATTCGGCCTAAGAGTCGGGGTTCCGGTATTATGGTATCAGATTTCATTACTGAGAATGATGGCTATCTCTGTTTAACTTCAGCTGAATGTGATGCAACGAAACAGGTATCTGCATGGGATCAAGAACCCTCCTTGAATATGGAAAGGCTCGTGATGGTTATTGGACGAGCAATAAATTTATGAAGGAAATTGGTGTTAGCAGAGACGAAATATCCGAAAGAAAAGGGCTATAGATTGTTCTGGATCTTCGACCAGAGTGGTTGTCATATGGCCTATGCAGATGACTCTCTTAATGTCACCATATGAATGCCAAGGAAGGAGGCTCTCAACCACTGATGCATGACACAATATATGATGGTAAGCATATTTCAATAACTAAAGTACAGGGGAGAGAGTTTCTATATATACCCCGAGGAATGATTGATGTATTGCAACAGAGAGGGAAGTACCATCCTAAAATGAAGGTGGATGATGTGCGAAAAGAATTATCCAGTCGTCCAGATTTAATCAACGAAAAAAATAAACGAAAAAAATAAACGGAAAAAAATAAACTTGAATATTTTCTTCATGTCACTTCATTCCTAAATATCATTGTGAGCCGATAGAATACTGTTGGGTACAAGCAAAGCGTCATATCAGGGTCTATTGCAATTACAACATTATTGGGGCTTTGTCATAGTATAATACCTGGTCTTGATAGTGTCCGTCAAGAAAATATTCAAAATTACTTCAGATGAGCTCGAAATTACATGTTTGGATATCTACTTGGGCACCAAGCTGGTAAAGGATTAGAAGAACTAATACAAAAGTATTCAAAAGAATTTAAATCTCACCGTCGTGTGACAGAAACTGACTGATTTCGGACGTCTACATATGACACCACTGTTAATAAATATGATGTTTTCTTTCTATAGATTTATAGTTACTACTATATATACTGAGCCTAAAAGCCACTATGAGTATTTTGATGGTGTAGTTACAGTTGAGGTAAAAGGTGTGTAATTTTAATAGGATGTACTCAAGTTACAAACTGATGTGTTGATATTAATCTCTCTATAGAACTGTAGAGCTTCAGGTACTTCACATTACCTCTTACCTCCAAATTTGGAAGTCTGGGCCATAAGTGTGTGGGAGTAGTACAAGAAGTAGAGATTTTGGAGGCATGGCAAGCAATTTGATCACAATTTGGATACCGTAATGGTTACCATGGTAACATAATAATGAAAAAGTTAGCAAAGGGTCTGCCAGAGATCATCCTAGAAGGAATAAACCCACAATTGATTATAATAAGATATAGAGAATGGTTTAGATGTTTTTTAAGTACACATTTCAATAGGCTTTTGTGCACCGTACTGTCAGGGCACTGCAACGGCCGTATGAATCTTTTGGAGAGGATGTGGACAGTTAACTATTAATGTTTGGCTCTTTTGAGAGCTACTTGACCTCACAGATATGGCTATATGTGCATTCATGAATTATAAAATGTGGAGTCAAATTTATTAGTCTTTTAACTTGCTCCAGTTAGACCTTTGGTGAAGATCATCTATATGATGAATCAAGAGCTTCACTAATCCACTCAGCCTCTTTTCTGTCATTGCTTAAGACGAAGGACAGAAAATGACCATTCACACATATAATATAATACACTTCCCACAAAGTTTAGTAAAAAAAATAACGAAGGATGCATGCATTGATTGTTGTATTCTTTAGTGTGGTAAATTATTTCTACGAATTCTCTTCCGAGGACATAAAAAACAGATGCTACCACTTTCTCCACTCAATATGGTATGGTTTATAAGATTAGATATATGGTTTCAATAATTTCCTTGTCATTTCCAACTAATTGTCAATAAATTGGTAGTACACATTGGTTCGAGACTAATTTAATGGGGACTACCTCTTGCTTGCCCAGCATCAGCTCGATGTTGTCGAGTAGTACAAGTTCATGACTTTGCTATGTTTATATTAACTGACATGGCTAGAAGTTCCAAATCTTTTCCCAAAAATCATTGTTCTGGCATCACGAATGCATTTTTTTGCAGCCATTGCATTTCTGTAAAGCTTCTGAAAGATCACAATCTTTATCTTGTAGATCCAGTGTCACTGAACTGAAGGGGAACAAATACTGTAACAATGAACTGACTATCCTCTAAAAGCATGTGTACAAAAGTTGCATAAATTCATCACTTAGCTACCCTGTACTGCTCTCATATTCTGTCCATGATTTCTGTCAGGAAACTCCCTGACAGCTAATTACCCACAAGAAGACATACTAGTACAAGGGGACACACAAGTGAGCTACCACACAGAGGAAACCACACTACAAACCCACAGAGGAAATGAGACTTATATGGGTGCTGGAAAACAATTAATAAGAAGAGAAGAAGACTCTCCTGATTGGAGAACTCACCTGACTGGTTTGAAGAGTAGAGTGATGAAGCAGATACACATGGAGGGAGCTGATTGGTTGCCAGGAGAAGTGTCCATGGTAACGGATGACAAAAACGGAGGACTGGCTCGAATAATATAAAAAAGGAACTGTTGTCAAAATAACGAGAGAGAGTTAGCTAGAGAGATCCTCTTGCTTGTACTGTTTGAACTAAGAACTGCCTATGTATGTGATTGTGGTATTCTGTTATTGATTTATAATATACCAACCTCAAGGAGAATTGGGTTAGTTAGCAAAAGTGGCTAACTGACGGGACTGGCTTGAGTAGGCTACTTGGTGAGAGAGACCAAGGGGTAGGCTCAGGTGCCGGGTGGAGGTTGTGGATTGACAGTGGGCAAAGCGCCTCGCTGTTCAAAGGACAAATCCATTACAATTTCCAAGATCGTGACACATTTGACTATATATAACCAGAAGAAAATGAACAAACTGACCCCAAATAACCTTACAGTCGAGCACAGTCGAACTCTTGCTCAAGCTTTCTCACCTCCTCTTCCCACCCTATGAACGTTGCCACCACTGCCTCCTGATACTCCTCCCAGTCCAGCCTATTGTCAGCTCTCCCTCTCTTCTCACTTGTACCTCTCTCGTACTCCACATGCATATTGTCAGCTCTCCCTCTCTTCTCACTTGTACCTCTCTCGTACTCCACATAATTTTTCTCCATATAAGGTTGTGGTTCAACCCCATATTCAGCTTGCCTGAGTCATCAACTACCACCCTAGCTACATCCATGGCTTTACTAAACAACCTATAATCTATGACCGACTTTCTCTCCCCACATTCCCATGTCCACCTACCCTCACAGCACTGCAACTCATTTCCTAAACCTCCAACCATAACCAACTCCAAAAACATCCTCCGCTCCTAATCAAAACTTTGCATTGAAGTCCCCCATCATAACAACATCGAAGCCTTTCTCTTCATACTTCATCACATCCTCCTGCAATACCTCAAACAATCCCTCCGCCTCTCTCACTCTCACTCCTTCTGGATTCACATACACCACCCCTACCATAGTTTTCCTTCTCCCTGCTCAGCTCACCTCTACCCACAGCAAACCTTCTCTTGACTTCCTCATCCTTCCAAACCCTCATGCACAAGAACTCCCACATGTCCCCTGCCACCCTCTCTATTCCAGAGTTGAAGTAATGATAATCATCTCCAACTCAACTAAGCATTCTGTAGAGGTCATATGGTCAAGACATGGCAAGTAGACACCAATCACAGTCAATAAATGCTCACCATACCCAGGATATCACAGATCCTGTCCGAATCTATGCCACTCAAGAGAGTCGTCTGAATGCTGTCTATCCCTCAATAAGCCCACACTACCACATCTTCTCCTTATATCATCTGAGGTCTCAGAGAGCCATCTAGCAGTGGATTTTCTCGCCACAGGAATGTATGGGGGGGGGGGGGGGGGGGAGGGGGATTACAGGTCAAAGGACAAAATCAATTATGGATTGCGTAATAGCGTAGTGTAGTAATGAATAATACGAGAGAGGTACAAGTGAGAAGAGAGGGAGAGTTGACAATAGGCTAGACTGGGAGGAGTATCAGGAGGCAGTGGCGGAAACGTTCATAGGGTGGGAAGAGGAGGTGAGAGAGCTTGAGCAAGAGTTGGGAGGAAACATAGTTGAAGAGGTGTGGAGTACGTGGAAGGAGAAAGTTTTGGCTGCAGCAGAGAAACGAATTGAAAGGAAGAAGATTACAGACAGGTCAGAGGTATGGTGGTCTGAGGATATGGAGAGGTTAATTAATGTTAGGAAAAAGAAATGTAAAAGATTGAGGGAAGCAAGGAAGAGAGGGGAGAGAGAGGCTACATTAAGACAACTATGGGATCACTATAGCTAGAGAAGCAAGAATGGAAGTGAAAAAGACTATAAAGACAGAAGAAGGAATTGAGGACAAAAGAGAACTATATAGAGCAGGGTGGGACTAGCTGTTTTGGAATGCTTTAAGAGCAAAGAGGAAGGAAAGAAATGAGGGAATGGTGGAAGACGAGGTATTGGAAGCGATGGCAAAACACTGGGAAGAGCTGGAGAGGAAAAAAAGAGGATACCATAGTCACCAGAATTAGAGATAGGAGATGTGAGTGGGCATGAGTTGGGTATGTGTGAGGAAGTAAATTGGAAGAAGTAGTAGAGGTGAAGTGTTTGAAGTGAGGAAAGGCACCACGCCTTGATGGAATGTTGAACGAGACGCTGATGTATGGAGGTAGAAGGTTGGTGTAGGTGATGGTGCAGGTGATGCATGTGGTGATGAGGAGTGAGTGCTGCCCAGTGGACTGGAAGAGGAGTTTGCTAGTACCTCTACACAAAGATGGCGACGAGTACCAAGTAAGGAATTATAGGGGGATTGCATTAGGTTGTAGTGTGGTGAAGGTGTTTGTAAAAGTGTTGGCGAGGAGGTTGGGAGAGTTTGCTAGAGATAAGATTTTGACGGATGCACAAGGAGAGATTTAGGAGTTGGAGGAGATGTTTAGACTAGTGGTTGGTGTTAAGAGGAGTTCGTGAAGTAAGGAAGAGGGAGAAGAAAAATTCATATCTGGCTTTCCTGGACATAAGTAATGCATATGGGTGTGTGCTGAGGGAGGGACTGTGGCACAAGTTGAGGCAGTATGGAGTAGAGGAGAAACTTGTGAGGTTATGTGTAGGATTGTATAGTGGGGTAGAGTCGACTGTGATATATTGAGTGGAAGGAGGTTAAGGTAGTTCACTGTGGAGAATGGAATTAGACAGGGATGTCCTTTGTCTCCACTTCTTTTCAATGTTTATTGGATGGGAATGGTAGAGGAGTTGGGAGAGCTGAGCTGGGAGTTAAGGTTGAAGGCTGTTGGTGTGGGGCACTTATGTATGCAGATGATGTATTTCTTTTGGTGGACTCCAGGTTTGGAGTTGCAAGTTATGTTGGATGTGGTACAGGCTTATGTGTTAAGGTGGAATATGAAGAAGAAGAGCAAGGTCATGGTAGTAGGGAAGAAGGAAGCAGGAGTGAATTGGAGGATTGGCGAGGAGATATTGGAAGAGGTCAAAGAATTCAAGTACTTTGAATATGGTTAGATATGAAGCTAAGGGGTAATGTTCAGTTAGAGAAGTTGGCAAAGAAGGCAGAAGAGAGGGTTGGGAAGGTGACATGGATGAGTAGAGTGTATAGGCAGGTAGAAATAGACAGAGGAAGGATGGTGTGGGAGCTTCTAGTCAGGCCTAGTATGGAGTATGCAGCCGAAGTGTGGGACAGGAGGACAAAATGCTTGCAAGAAGAAGGATGCAGTCATCATAGCCAAACTTAGGCAAACTACACACATAACACAACACACTTTTCTTCTGCCTGTGCAGGATGCAGTTATCATTGTCAAACTGTGTGTGCACAGAGGCCTGCTCATTATTTTGGAAAGGATTCCCTGTGAAATGAAGATGATTCCTTTTACCACAACCTGTCAACTTACTGTCATAACTATTTTCAGTTATCAATATTCATACCTCTTCCAGAGTAAACCCACTGGTGTTGAACCATGTTAGTAGTTATCTTTTCTGCACGAGCAGTGCCATTCTCACTTGCCTGTGAGGCTAGTTCTCTTACTTTTAGCAACAAATTTTCTCATTGATTCTCTTCACTATGACAACAGTTCCCGATATAAATTGTAAATAAACCTACGGATCACCCGTTCCTATTTTGTTGGGTAATCATTACGGTGACTGCATAACATATGCTATGCATGGCAACTCCAAGTTTTCATGCCAACTTCATATACTTTGCTCGCCAACTAGTGATGAATGTTAAGTAGGCAGTGAGTGGCGAACGAAGAAAAAGAAAAAGCTAGAACATGTTGATGAACCTTTCTGTCAGCTATGCAGTTCCTTCTCACATGCCTGCCAGGAAAAAAAGTATGCTTGTGGAGGGATATTAGTGTCTTGGTTTATTGTTTCCGTTTTGCTCTCTGGTAAAGGGTCATGTCATTTATTAACCCTGCAATTCGTTCTCACTGTCGCAGTCAGTTACTGGGTGTACATGTTCACTCATCATTCTCTTCCTGTTGCCAGTTTATGTTGTAGGCTGCACCATTTATGGTGAGTGACCCGTTTATATTCTTTACAGGTGAACGTACGATAAATACACAATAAAAACATACATTCCATTCATGGAGAATAGGAATGATTAACCTGAGAGGAAACAGCAGATTCTTAGCTAGAGGGAAGAAAATTGGCTGCACAGGCAAGTGAGAGTGGCACTGATTAAGCAGATAAGGATGCCAATATGCAATGGGAAACCAGATATCTGGAAATGTGTGGAAATACTTATCTCATAAATACTTACCCATTAGCTATATATTATAGTGTTGTGGTCAAATTAATAAACTTTCGTTTCACAGGGAACCCTTCCCAAAATTACAAGCAGGCCTCTGTATACATTGTGCTGACACAGTAATCGCCAATAGTGCTCAGTTTTGGTTTCATCATACTGGAAACGATGATTACTGCATCCAGCACAAGCAGAAGAGAATTGTGTGTGTGTGGTGTGCGTGTGTGTGTGGTGTGTGTGTTTGCAACAAATTTATAAACAAACATGTCATCTTGTATTGCCAAATATTTAGTGATTTTCAGTGTTCATGTTATATAACACTTGAGAGGAAAGAGGGCAGGCACTGTTATGAATATAATGCTGATCCAATCTATACATTCTTGCTATTTTTATACCAGATTTTCATTCTTCGACTTTGCTATCAATATGCTGTAGCAGTGGAGGTGGGATACACAATTTTTGCATGATTTTTAAAAAATTCCCATCATTTTTAGTAGGTAGCTAAATAACATACTGCCACTCTATGTATACAGAATTGGCTTGTATAAAGGATGACTGAATCCACTTAGTATATAGTAGAAAATATAATGTGTCAATAATATACTGAAGACTAAGCAGTATATATCAGGAATGCAAATTATCACTTCCTCCAAGTTAATGTAAGCTTCTGCACAGTCTTCTTTTTAGTGCTTAGAGAAAGCCATTGCCTGATGCTCTGCAAAATGGGATATAAATTCTGAAACAAAAATGTGCATGTGAAAATAAATTTGTTAACCCTCTCCCCGGTGACTTTATTTTGAAGAAAGAGAAAAAAATGACATGCATGAACATATGCCCTTTTATCTCAACAAGGGTTGACTAAAGTCCATAGCAACCATAGTGTATCCAATAGCCCTTGTTATAACCAACATTGTGGTTACCAACTATTGCCATAGTTACAAACCACAATGTGGTGAATCCAATTATAAGTTACTTAAGAGAGGAGAATTGTTGGAAATTGACACAGCTAGTTAAAAATTAATATAAAATCAGGAATGCAAGTCCCTAGCAACCATATATTATGGGATAGCATTATTGTTGATAAACATGTGGTAATTTTTGTGAAAAACACATGCTGACCACAACGTATGAATCTGATTATGGATTTAATCAATAATTATGCTTATAATCCTGAGTAAATTGTTTACATACATATTCTTTGCTATTATTTGACACAATGTGACTATTATTATATATATGACACACTGTATAATGGATTTGGCTGGATAATGTTATTGAGAATGAACATAATTCAATAACTTATAGCCATTTAGCCAAGGAACTAGCGTCTCTTGTTACCATCGAGCACCACGAGGAGGTATGGCTATATTGCCCGACACACAACACACACATAAAACACATAAATCATATCATAATGCACATGACTCCTCTTTTGACCAACTACCAACCACTGAGTCCAAGTGGTATCTACCAGATGGGTGCACCAGGTGCAGGACATGTAATGGAGCTATGTGGACGAACAGCAGAAGAAACACAAGAAACAAGAGCAGCAGTATTGGCAGCAGAAGTACCAGGAGTGGAAGCACCACCAGCAGAAGTACCAGAGGTTCCAGCAGAAGTACCAGCAAAAGTACCAGTAGAAGTCCTTCTAGTCACAGGCCTACATAGACGATCTTCACGACTACGGCGAGTAACTGGTCGCAAAGGAGTTATGGCACTAGACATTGTAATTGAGGTTGTGTTAGTATTGGAGGGTTGGTTGAGAGTGGGGTCAATGGGGAAGCAATATCTGAAGATGCAGAAATTGCTGGAAACAGTACAGGTACAGTTGTCGAACTCACAATGAGAGAGGAAGAAGCTGCTGTACGTCTATCACACTCCAAATATGCTTCTTCATCTAAACACAAGCACACCAGCTATAAAACACTAAGCCATACTTTACCCCTATATACCCGACCTCTAATTTATTCATGTATTATATTTCCAAGGAACTATCCAAAAACAAGCTACAAGTGCATTTGCAGATCATCCTCTACATACAAACTACACAACAAACTATGGCTAGACTCACTGTCAAAGCCTTCCTCGTCACTAGAACACTCTATTGCATTCATAACTTCTAGTTCAGTGGAAGCGCGTTCGCCAGGAAAAAAGTCAGGCGCCACCTCTCTACCAATTGAACGAACGGCTTCAGGATCGGTCCTGCTCTTCCCAAGGTAAGAATGTATGCCTTCATCATCTTCATCGCTTGTTTCGTCCTCAGGTAAGCCGAAATCGTCGTCAAAAAGTCGAGAAAATACTTATCTAAACTTGCCTGGAAAACATTTGCACGGTCAGCTTTCAAACATTACTTTACCTTAGTTACCGGAAGTCTTACGACGGTTAATTTGGTAAGCGCGTAGAGGAAGCTATTTAATGATAATATTATAGTACAATGAAAACTTCTCTACGATGTTTTATATAGAAATTTGTGCCTTTGACGTCTATAAACGCTTACACCAGCGAGTGGGTTAAGAGAACTTGTCCTATAGAGAATGGGAAGCACACAACACAAAGAGTAAGTTCCACGAATTAAAATTCATGATGACATCAAAAATGTACAGATCATTCTTGTGATTAGACATTCTAGGGATAGGACAGTGCTATAGCAATGCAATCTAACAATATTAGGATTTTATGCTAATTGCATTCCCCCACCTTTTCCTTTTTCTTTGCTCACCACTCAATGCCTGGCGTCCATTACTAGTATGAAGATAAAGGATCCTGAAAATGTCTGTTGTTTACTTTGTAAATTCTTGTTTCATTTCTTTTTTGACTACTCAATCCAAAATAAAAACATTTTTGTCTCATTTCTATTTTTTTAATTTTATAGTCAACCACCTATAAGAAGTTACTCGGTGTAACATTAAAACTAGCCAAACATGTATGTTATTATTCATTACTTCAGTAGACAAGAGCATACATGGTTTTGTTAAAGGTTAACTATTGTTACTGGCATAAACTTCTGAGGAGATTGATCACTTCTTGGTGCTAAAACATTCAAGTACAGCTCAGTTTTGGACTCGTAACAATAGGTGAGGAGGCTGGTGTCATTCTCTTCAACCTCTCGGCTGCATATGACATTGTACGAAAAGTAATGTCATCGCATAATAATGGTTGCAAGGATTTTATGGTGAATTTCTGACTCAGTACAGATGTTTAACTCAAGTATTGAAGGTGAGAGAATTAAAGATGGTGTAGTATTCTTGTACTCCTCTCTGCTCCCTCGGTTGCTGTGGAATGCTTTCTTGTGGGCGAGTTGTTCTTAGCAAGAATTGTCTTTTGAATGCACGTCTGCTGTAGATTTTTACTCCTTGTGAGAGCTCATCTAGTTGGGGAATTATAACAAGTACAATGACTACGCATGCTTTGGCAAGGCATTTGAATTGCTGCCTAAACATTCAGAAAAGTAACATCACAAGTTAGCAGCATTAGATCAGATGGATTTGTTAGTCACTCTTTTTCTGTAGTAGAGAGAACAATTTATGAGAGAAATAAGCTACAGGGCCTTTCCTCCTCTTCTCTAAGAGGGTTTAGTACTGTGCCAATGCTTAGGTCAGAGGCATCGGTTTGTAGAATCAATTCGTGTGACTGTCTTGGTATCGTCAGAACTCAAGGCAATCTTCAACCACTGGAACTCTGCCTCTAAATGGTGATTCCACTCCACTTTGTAAGAGCCAACTTCTTGGTAGCTTCTATGAGATGTATCGAGTTGGCCGCAAAGTGAGGTATAAATTTTGTGCCAACCAAAGCAACGAACTTACATCAGTCTTGAAGCGAGGATGCTTGAATTGCTGCACTGCCTCCACCTTGCAATTCTCCAGTGCCACCTTCCCCCCCTCCGATAACATGACCCAGGTAGGTGCACCTTGGACAAGCCCACTCACACTTTGAAGGCTTTGCCATCAACCCAAGCTTGGCCAATCTGTCCATTAATGCTGTAAAGTGTGTGAGATTTTCTTCCCTAGTTTTCCTATATATAATAGCATCTTCAATATAAGCACGCCTGCTAATCTGCTGTAACAAAAATGGTAAGTGCACTAACCACAAGCCTGAACTAGTGATATGTGAAGCATTATTGAAATAGGAAATGCTCTAAAAGCTTCTTGCTTTTTTGCTTCACATGACATAGGATGAGTGCTATCTACACAACACTATCTGGTGGCCAATTTTGTCACACAATCACACCTATAAAGCCACTAAACACATTCTTTTTCATGTGCCAAATGGTAAGAGTTGGACTAGTGGTCATACATGCTAAACACCAATCCAACCAGTGATACCTTCTGCCAAATGGAAGAGGACAATGAGGATGAAGTAATTTCAGTTGTTGAAGGAGCCGTCACATGCGTTCAGTATAACTATCGTAATTGTAATGAAGAGAACCATTTGATCACCTTTTGTAGGGAGTTAAACTATCAGTTCAGTTTATTATTCTGCTCAATGGTCGACAAAACGAATTGTTCTCTTCCTTTAGAGATTTATTTTTGGCCTTTTTAAATGACAAGGACAATATGACAAAAAGGAAGGAACGGTCTGAAATACCAATCAGTGAAAATTTCATATTGATGATGTTTAAAACTATTGTCAATATTAGCAAACTGTTCAGTTGGCAAACAATTGAATGAAAGTTAAGACAGTTCTATAACAAATTCAGATCTTGATGGCAGCAGTAAAACAAATCACAGCCCTCAATGTGGTGAAAAAACTCTTGAGTGAAAGGCTTAAAAGCTGTGGTATTGTTGTTCAGCGTGAGAGTCGGAGATTATTTACGTTGAGTTGATGCATCCGGTATCAGTTCATGAATTAGAAATTTACTGCACCATCAATACAATGTTTCATCACCAAATGCTTTATGGCATATTGATGAATATACAAATTGATTTGATGGAGATTTGTTGTGCATAGTGGCATAGATGGCTTCAGTAGACTGGTCATGTACCTTAGCATTGCCACTAAGAATCATTCTGGCACTGTTCTCCATTCTTTTATGAAAGTATAGAAGAGTATGGCCTTCCTTCTAGAGTATAGATGGACAGAGGTGGTGTAAATGTAGCAGTGGCCAGGTTATAGTAGAGCACCCAGAATGTGGTCTAGATCGAAGTAGTGCAATTACTGGGAGAAGCACACATAATCACATAATCAGCGCAGTGAATGTTTGTGGCGAGACCTTTTCATTGAATGTGTATTATTTTTCTATTAGCTCTTTCATCACTTGGAGGATTATAGTGCTTCTGGATATGAACTCACCTTTGCACTTCACTTTGTTCCTACACCTCTTATACAACATCATATGGATGTGTTTCATCATCATTCATCGAATGTGGACTGAAAATAACAACAAAACTCCTCAACAATACTAGGTCTCTATTACATCAGTGAGAGTGATAGCGTAGAAACTAGTAACAAATTGAGCAAAAAAACTTGAAACAATCTAATATGAGGGTAGCAAACATGAAAAATACTTAATCAGTATTCAATATGGTTGGTGTGAGAGGTCAAAAGTTATAAATACAATTGTGCTATCAAAAAAAAGAGAATTTAATTATGCAGACATTAAATGTTTAGAAGATCCTTAAAACTAGTGTGTTTTCACTTGATATTATATTGGGTGGCCATTATTTTATAAGGTAAAGGATCTTCTAAGCATTTGTTGTCTATTTTTTAAATATTTTTTTTAATTACAAATATGGCAAGAATTATTAACACAATAGACATGTTACACGTGTGTTTGTTATCTTTTTGTGTTTCAGTGGATCAATAAATGAAAAACAGGAAAAACAGTTTTACTCTTGACTAGTGTGGCAGTATCAATTTCTACGTATATAGTATATGAAACGTTAGCACCCACAGAGTTACTTTTACATAAATTTAATGCTTCGATTTTTTTGGCAGCATATTCACTGTTTTCTCTACCAAAAACTGCAAGAAGTATTCTGCACAGAAAAGAAGTCCTCTGATGTCCTGGGTGCCATTGATAGATTGTTTCCAGACACCCCAGTAAAGGGTGCTGGAGTATATATTAGCTGGGTCATCTGTGATAATGGTTGTACAGGACCTAATACTCACAAAATAATTATGAACAAGAAATTAACTTTTACCTCTGTCCAGGTATGCTACTGTGATGTGACTGAGGCTACTCTCCCTCTTCCTCGTCCTCTCCCACGTCCCATACCACATCTACTTCCATGACCCATACTTCCTCCCTCTGCTACTGCATTGTACATTGCTATCCCTACTGCTTACTTCTTGCATATCACTAATTCCCATTCTACCCTGACCAGCACTACTGCCTTGACCTCCTATCAAATTCTATCAAAGAAGCCCCACCCCTCATCTTCTTCATCACTCTCACCATAGGTGTTCACTACATGTACAATCATACACTCATTCTCACTCTACTTGATCAGTTTCCATATCAGACATCATTGCTCTCTTGAATAGAATTTTCTGACAATTTTTTTAAAAAGCAGCGCTCCTGAATTGTGGTAGGTTAACTACAACCTTCCGTGGTTGATGTACTTAGATAATATCAGTGCTGACATAGAAGAACTTGTGTAGCATACGTCACTGATTCGTGACGCTCGTCCTCTGGGCTGTGTCATGGATTTGTGGCACTCATCCTGACATTGACATTATATCATCATGGCTAACTTCCCATCTCCTAATAATTAACCCTAATAAAAACAAGTATATACATGATGATCTCTCATAAACCCCTTATCCTCATCCTCCACTGTATTAGTCCCTAATAGCACTCCCCTTGATCTCGTCACTTCATTTACATACTTAGGAGTTACTTTCACCTCTATCCTCTCATGGAACCTGCACATTAGCAAAGTACGCAGTAAAAGTTACTGTTCCTCTGTGTGGGTCACCTCCTCCCTCTTCTTGTAATCCCAAATCCTTAGAACACGTTCAGCACTTTACACTCGGACTCTGAACTCACCAATGGACCTCTGACTCCTCTCCACTCTTAAACTCTCAAATAGACATGCTCAGGCCAAGCTCCTTCTAATATACAAAATAATAAACACTTTCCTTCAGACTCCATCCAATTAGCTCCTCCACTGATGTCTTCTACCAATACCACCCATCAAACATATAATCCCATTTGCAAGCACTGCAGCCATGCAGTCTTCCTGCCTCTGCCACAGCTCTCTGGAACTCTCTCTCGACCTATATTAGATCCTCCTCCTTACTCTCTTCCTTCAAATGATTTATTAAACAATTCATCGCCTAACTCAACCTTCCCCCCCCCCCCTATCTACTTTATCATATTAGCTTTTGCTACTGAGCTAATTTTTCAAAAAAAGGGGGAAAAGGGTTTTTAATTTGTGCGCAATTCCTTAACCCCCCCCCCCCCCCCCCCCCCAGCTCTTCCTCTCAACAACTGTGCAGTTGATAAGCTAATTAAGGGCAAAAGCTATATAGTCATCTCTACTTATCAGATTTACAGATTAATGCTAAGAGATGCTTCGCCTCGTGTAAGACCAGAAAATATTTTACCAGCTGTTCTTCTGCTGTAGATCATGCAGCTGTTGTTTTGTTAGTCTTCTTATCTACCCGCAGTGCCCTGCAACAAGTCTATGCTAATATTGTGCCTGAAGTTCTGTAACTCTCACCAGTTCTTATGTAAACAACTTCAATGTAATTAAGCATCAAATCATCCCAAGTGGAGATGTAAGGCCTGTCCACACTAATGCCAAAATAGAAGTGAATTGGAAGTGCATCCAATCCAGAACAGCATGAATTCATCAGGGAAAGAGACTAAAAAAGGTCTTTTTTGTGGATAAGCTTCCTATAGATCCAAAACAGACTATTATGCAGAATAGAAAGAGGACAAAGATATAGGAAAATAAGGGATCTGCGATATCTCCATAAACTGACGAGGTATACAGGAGCTACAACATAAGTTAGTCTAGCTAGATCTAGACACACCTGTTAATGCCCCTATTTAAATCTGGTATGCATTAGGACACACTTCAGTGTGAATGCATAATACACATTCAAACATATAATCTTGTTTATAGTGCTGAATGTAGAATGTATTCTTAAACAGTTGTAAGAAGAGATGGAGGAAGCAAAAAAGAGGCCAGTTCTCTAGCATCATCATTCTGTCTATAAACATACAGTATAATTTCAACTAAAAAAGTCCCAGGATATACCTGGGAAGCTAGTTACATATTATCCGCATTTTACCTGAGGGGTAATAGCCTTTGGACAACTAACCGGCTAATATACAGCTAGATTCACAAACCTAAGAAATCTTCTTGTCCATGCTTTCCTCGTCAGAGACCAAGCCAGCACCTTCCACTGAAATGCTAAGGTCATCATCCACCTGCATTCCAAGTTTCGACCATTGTAGTCATCATATCAAGGCTCCACATTCGCAAGTTGCCCCCCCCCCCCCACAAGGAAGGAGGAAAGAAGGTTGCTGCAATTTTCTCTATCACTAGAGTCATCTTCACACAAGCCTAATCATGAAGGAGTAGTTCAGAATAGCACAGAAGGGAAATTGGAGTTCAATAACGATTTGACAAACATTGTTGATAAAATTTCACTGGTGCGTTCACAAACAATAAAGACCTCCTTCTCATAGTGGCTTTTATAGTCTGCTGCACACCCTGTGGTAGTGGCTAGAGGATTTTAAAGGTGATTAGGGTACAGTAGTTGAAGAGAGTGTATGTATCTTCAGTATACTAGCCTTCATAAATTAGATGTTGGAAAGCTCTTGCAAAAAATTACTTTTTGCTACGGAATGAACTGAAAAAAATAATAAAAAGTTATGATAATCCTATCAAAATGTAAGCTTTTTCTTGAGAGAGAAAGTTTGAAGTCATCGAACTGATTAACACCCTTACCTACGTTTACTATTGGCATGTCTGTTCGAATGTCTCCTATAATACATCATAATCAAAGATCTGAATAAGGATTTATCAATCTATGTTAGGGATCAGGGACTGGTGGGCAGGTTATTCTCAGGGAGATAAGATAAAAGAAGACTTTACTGCCCACAACTTGAGCTGACTCTGACTGGGCTTCTTGAGCTGGCTCCTTTAATAAGCGGTGGGAGGGGAGAGAACCTAAAATAGTAGGCACTAAAAACTTCTTGTTCCACTTTATAGCTCCATAGATTCTGCATACTTCATGGTGTGTACTCGATTACATAGCTCAAATGATAGTAGTACTCTCCATGTGCTGGAGTTAAAGTAGGGATACCTCAAACATGCCGAGTGCCTGATTTTGCAACAAGCCAAACTCCAGCTTTTTTAAGTGCTAGACAGCTGAAAATAGCTCCAGTGGCTAGAGCTTTTCAACCAAAGCACTTGCCTAACCATGTACTCAAGTTTTATCGATCGGCATCACAGTCTATCACAGGTGTGATGCCATTCAGATCTATCAGAGCAGTCTTCAGTGTCTGATAGTCTAACTTCTGGTCCACCATCTTATGAATCTGAGAGAGATAGGGTCTAACAAGGTAAAAAGTTTACAGTCCAGAATTCTGCTGGAACCTAGAAGAGAATCATAATTATGACTCTGGAAATTGTTTTGAGGAACCTCTCAATGTCCCACACATCCTGGATTGCTGTCAGCTTCGGAGCATCTCTAGCAGCCTGTTTCTTCTCTCTCTCCATAGCTTTTCTGGTATTCTCCAGCTTTTCTGGCATCCTCCAGCTGTTCAGCTGCTCTGTCCAGGCAAAGGGTCTTCAAGTCTGGACTCTTCTTCCATGAGTCTTAGTCTCTAAGCTTCCTCCTTTGCTTGGATGGCTGCCTCTTCGTTGGTGGTTAGAAGGTGACCCAGCGTTCCTCATTGGCTTGTCTCTCCTTTTTCTATTGCTTCCCATCTTGCTCTCTCTTGGCTCTCCTAGCTTCCTCAGTAGCTTGTTTAGCCTCTTCAGGGCATCCTCTCTGTCACATTCCTGCTGTATGGTTTCCAGAGCTTTCCTGCATCTCTCCTCTCTGTTGGACTGTTACATTTGTAAGAACATGGCTATTATCGTGGCCATCTCCCCAATGTTTCCCCAGTGGAGCATTTCCCCTGGACATCGATAGCAGGTAAGGCAGATGACTCTTCCCCAGAAGATTCATTGTCTACGGGTGGTCAGAGTCAAACATAGGTGGGGGAGTGAGAGGTAGATTATGGGCTGCATGTCTGCCAGAGATCTTAGACTTCCCTATGTAGGTACCATGGCTATGAATGTTCTTGGAGAATCCCCTCAAAGTCAGGATGATAGCATTTAGTAGGGATGCTTAGCAGGAGTAGGGTTGGACCTAGCCGCTGCCAGCAGTGTTAGGGATCAAGGAATGGTAGCAGGATAAGGCAGGTTATTCTCAGGGAGATAAGGTAGGAAGACGATAAAACAAAGAGTTTACTATCCACAACTTGAGCTGACTCTGACTGGGCCTCTTGAGCTTGCTTCTTTAATGAATAGACTGAGCTTGCTTCTTTAATGAAACAGACTGCCAGCCCATGAAACCCAGGACCTTAGATGTCAATATGCATACTAATTAGGCAGATATGGGGGTATATTTTGTGTTTGTATCTGGCTACTCTCGATATGCATCCTAATTGTGCAGGTATGGGGTGAATGGTAGTGTGTGCATCCTGTCTACTCTACTCTGTAATATCCTTATATAGTTCTGTCAGTTGGTTGTCAGGGTTCCACTATGGATGGGGATCCCTGACAGTCTAATGTCCATCAAGACAGAAAAATGGCTATTCATATACAGGTTTTCGAGCATTCATCTATTTTTATAAGAGTAGTTGGTAGCATAAACTAGTAGGTGCTAAACAAAACTTGGGTTACCATTTTATAGCTCCATAGATACTGCACACTTCACTATATAGACTATGAAAAATGTTTTAGTATCATAAGAAAGTACACAGAGAGACCTATCTTTTCATGAAGTTTGCAGAATCTATGGAGCTATAAAGTAGTAAATGAAGTGTTTTTTTACCACCACTAGTTTATGGTCATGGGCCCCATTGAACCTATCACCAACTTTATTTCAAAGTGGACATGAGATGTGCAGAACACTATCTTCTACTAGCGAATGCAAGTATGGTGTTGTGAATGGGGAGGGATGGGATGGGCCGCTCATGGGGGATGCCTCTAGCACTTGGCAATCTGGAGCATAGAAATCAGGCACTCAGGTTTTGAAGTCGCACGCACCAACAGTCACCCACCCTACCCCCAGCATTAAAATAACTACACCTTAGATGGTTTCTACCTCCAAGAAAGATACTCCACCCCTATCCAGAATACCCCGACAAATGAACAGGAGAACAAACCCAATAGCTTCCTCTAGCAGATGGAATCGATCCACATGCCCACATTGGAAGATTGGTCCTTTCAACAAATCTCAGTCAGACTAAACCCCTGAGCGTGGCTCCGCTAGGAGGAGTGGTACCATGTTGGCTTTGGCCCCAAGCTCCCAGCCCAACCCTAACAATGCGTTGATTGAAAATCGATTTCTTTTCCCACCATGCACTTGACCACATACTTATGTTTTAGAGCCACTCATTGTATGCAGTAGGACTTAATTTCAGCTAGCTTTTTCCAATTAAGAGTTAGACATATTGCAAAATCAGGCACTCAAGTTTATCCCCACTTTAGCTCCTGTAACTTGTGTAGAGTTATACATATGGAAAATATTTTAGTATTAAAAGAGAGCACACTGAGAGACCTAGCTATGATTAAAAGCACATAACCTAGCTCGGGTCGAACCATCCCCCCACCCACTTGGTCCTAGATATGAGCAGTGACGAGCCCCAAACTGATATTTCCTGCTATTTGTGGTTAATTGTGCCTCCCTTATCCAACTCAATGTCACTCGCAGATGATCGAGATGCTCATCCCAGGATTCACTGAAGATGACCAGATCATCAAGATAGGCTCCTGCACACTCTCCATCCCATGGCAACTGGTCCATCACCCTCTGAAAGGTTGCGGGTGCCCCTTTCAACCCAAATGGCATGACAGTGAATTGGTACAGACCGAATGGAGTGGCAAAGGCTGTTGCTTCCAGTGCTCTCTTTGCCAAAGGACCTGCCAGTAGCCCAGAGTGAGATCAAGAGTTGAGATGTAGTTTGCCTGACCAAGTCTATGGATGAAGTCGTCAATGCATGGCATTGGGTATGCATCCAATTTTGTCACTGTATTCAGATGTCTATAGACCACACAGAGTCTCAGGGACCCATCCTTCTTCTTGTTGAGTACTATTGGAGCACTCCAGGAACTGTCTAAAGGTGTTCAATAATGCCACTTGCCAGCATATCTTCTTGCACTGCACCACGATATACCTGAAGTAACCTGTAAGGATGAAATTGCATTGGTTGAGTAGAACCCAAGATAAGATCATACTCGATCAAGTTTGCTTTCCTCATCCTGGAATACGTCTCCAAACTCCTCCAGTAGCTGACTCATCTCTATTTTCTGTTGATGGGTGAGATAGTTGGTATACTCTCATCCATATCCTCCTTCCACACTGGTACATCGTCCTCCACATCTTGATCATGGACTTCCTCGGCGTACAAATTGGTAGAAGGGGATACAAACAATCTTAACATGTTCACATGACATTTCTTTCGACGACCCTCCATCTTCATCATGTAATCAACTTGGTCTACTCGTTCACAACACGGTAGAGTCCCTGGCATTGGACAAGCAACTTGTGAGTGGAGGTGGTGAACTACAAGTACTTGGTTATCAGGCTTGAACCTATGCTCCCTAGCATATCAGGCCTTCTGGCTCTCTTTTGCCATAGTCATATTCTCCTTGGCCAGTGCTGACATCTGCTCAAGCCTCTCCCTCATTATCAGCACACTGGCAGTACAGGCAGGACTGCACACCAACTAGCATGGCAGTATAGATAGGACTGCGTACCAACTAGCATGGCAGTACAGATAGGACTGCACACCAACTAGCATGGCAGTACAGATAGGACTGCACACCAACTATCATGGCAGTACAGATAGGACTGCACACCAACTATCATGGCAGTACAGGCAGGACTGCACACCAACTAGCATGGCAGTACAGGTAGGACTACCCACTAAAATGGTAGCTTCACCTCCTCCCGTAGCTGGGTGCTGGTCATGGTCTAGTGCTATAAATCAGCATTTTCATTAGGTGGGAATGATTGGTCAAACTTGGTCACTGAAAATGATGATCTACCCAGTAAGAATTATTGATATTCATGAGATTATAGGCCACGTGCTGCTCCTAGCTAATATTTCTTGTATAATAGGTTGAGAATATCGTTACATATATTATATTTACTATGACTTTCTCAATAAACAACTTGAAATTGAACTGTCTCGATGTTTCGACTAGATGCTCCTGCCTTCATATGGAATAATGACTAGATGCTCTAGCCTTCATCTGGAATAATGACTAGATGCTCTAGCCTTCATCTGGAATAATGACTAGATGCTCAAGCCTTCATCAGGAATAATGACTATATGCTCTAGCCTTCATCTGGAATAATGACTAGATGCTCTAGCCTTCATCAGGAATAATGACTAGATGCTCTAGCCTTCATCTGGAATAATGACTAGATGCTCTAGCCTTCAGGAATAATGACTAGAGCCTTCATCTGGAATAATGACTAGATGCTCTAGCCTTTATGACCATATGCTCTAGCCTTCATCAGGAATAATGACCAGATGCTCTAGCCTTCATCAGGAATACTTACTAGATGCTCTAGACTTCATCAGGAATAATGACTAGATGCTCTATCCTTCATCAGGAATAATGACTAGATGCTCTAGCCTTCACCAGGAATAATGACTAGATACTCTAGCCTTCATCAGGAATAATGACTAGATGCTCTAGCCTTCATCAGGAATAATGACTAGATGCTCTAGCCTTCATCAGGAATAATGACTAGATGCTCTAGCCTTCATCAGGAATAATGACTAGATGCTCTAGCCTTCATCAGGAATAATGACTAGATGCTCTAGCCTTCATCAGGAATAATGACTAGATGCTCTAGCCTTCATCAGGAATAATGACTAGATGCTCTAGCCTTCATCAGGAATAATGACTAGATGCTCTAGCCTTCATCAGGACTAGATGCTCTAGCCTTCATCAGGAATAATGACTAGATGCTCTAGCCTTCATCAGGAATAATGACTAGATGCTCTAGCATTCATCAGGAATAATGACTAGATGCTCTAGCGTTCATCAGGAATAATGACTAGATGCTCTAGCCTTCATCAGGAATAATGATTAGATGCTCTTGCCTTCATCAGGAATAATGACTAGATGCTCTATCCTTCATCAGGAATAATGACTAGATGCTCTAGCCTTCACCAGGAATAATGACTAGATGCTCTAGCCTTCATCAGGAATAATGACTAGATGCTCTAGCCTTCATCAGGAATAATGACTAGATGCTCTATCCTTCATCAGGAATAATGACTAGATGCTCTAGCCTTCATCAGGAATAATGACTAGATGCTCTAGCCTTCATCAGGAATAATGACTAGATGCTCTAGCCTTCATCAGGAATAATGACTAGATGCTCTAGCCTTCATCAGGAATAATGACTAGATGCTCTAGCCTTCATCAGGAATAATGACTAGATGCTCTAGCCTTCATCAGGAATAATGACTAGATGCTCTAAGGAATAATGACTAGATGCTCTAGCCTTCATCAGGAATAATAACTAGATGCTCTAGCCTTCATCAGGAATAATGACTAGATGCTCTAGCCTTCATGACTAGATGCTCTAGCCTTCATCAGGAATAATGACTAGATGCTCTAGCCTTCATTAGGAATAATGACTAGATGCTCTAGCCTTCATCAGGAATAATGACTAGATGCTCTAGCCTTCATCAGGAATAATGTCTAGCCTTCATCAGGAATAATGACTAGATGCTCTAGCCTTCATCAGGAATAATGACTAGATGCTCTAGCCTTCATCAGGAATAATGACTAGATGCTCTAGCCTTCATCAGGCTAGATGCTCTGCCTTCATCAGGAATAATGACTAGATGCTCTGGCCTTCATCAGGATCTAATGAAGGCTAGAGTATCTCATTGAGAGAGTAAATACCAAGTTTATTATTGAGAATGTCATTATAATAAGCATGCACGTGTGTGTGTGAGGCATAGAGATGCGGAGAATGTGTGGGAATGTAATGGTGTCTTAAATAGTGTTACATATTATGTTGCCAAGGTAACCCTGTATGCACTGAGTAGACATCAACACCAGCAGCTAGTGGTGCCATCAGATGATGACCTCATCTCTACTCGGGCAAGTCTTATTGGTGTTGATGTCTACTCATGCATACAGGGTTACCTTGGCAACATAATATGTAAGACACCATTACACTCCCACACATTCTCCACATCTCTCCACATCTCTATGCCTCACACACACACGTGCATGGACATAGATACACACACACACACAAACACACATTCACGTGCTTACATAGATACACACACACAAACAACACATGCACATGCACATAGACACTCACACATGGACACACACAGACTTAGATACACACACACACATACATGCAAACACATAGGCACTCACACATGCACACATACAGTGCATGCTCACAAACACACAAGCAAACACTCACACACACAACACACACATACACGCAATCACATACATTAGCCCTAGCCCTAGCCCTAGCCCTAGCCCGCTACTGACAGACTTAACATTAACCCTAGCCATTGATCTAGTCTTGACCCTATACGCAAATGACCATGTACGTTTTAGTGCCTAATGAAAACACGGCATGCACACATGCATGCACACACATACCAGGGGTGGATCCAGTATTTATTAAGGTGGGGTGGTGAAACATAATTTGAAAAAAAGTATTACAATACGTTTCAATGATGTGATGAGAACTATATAATTTATAGAGTATGTCCATCAATGTTCACAACAACATTCTGCATGGGTGCCGCCTAGCAAATTCATCTACAACTACTTCTGGTGTAATTTCAATATTTTGGTGAAAAAATAGCATAGACAAACCATTGAGTCTCTCTTGTGTCATGTTGCTTCGCAAGGGTGATTTAATATGCTTTAGCATACTAATAGAACGTTTACACTCACAACTTGTCACTGGCAAAGTATATATAATATATACACCTCTACTTGTCCAAGAGTTCTGCTTATGCCATCCTTAACCTAAATCTCAGTCACTCACCTATTGTAATTGAATCCTCCCACGAATCAAACAATGACCTTATCAGTTATCAACTTGAATTTTACTCTCTCGATGTTTGACTAGATGCTCGTGCTCTGCAACATGTAGTTCCTCAAACACTAAAATAAAGTGTCATCACAAAAACCTTGATAGCCTTGGTCATTAAGGTTTGTAACTTTGGGATATGATAGATTACGAGTGACAGGTCACATTGCCATGCCCATTTTTCACATTCCGTTAACCACAATAATGGAATTTATTTTTCGCGCTGGTACTTAGAAAAAGCCTCTTTTAGGATTTACTCAAGAACCCCTAGGTTTGAAGTTTCCATATTTGGTATGGTAGTAGTAGACAG
The DNA here is from genome assembly GCA_028752905.1 of Cladorhizidae sp. MBARI D1340-BT2. NCBI lineage: Eukaryota > Metazoa > Porifera > Demospongiae > Poecilosclerida > Cladorhizidae > Cladorhizidae sp. MBARI D1340-BT2. Next base: position 9,677,304 of record JAQNBH010000013.1, read on the forward strand.
TAGATGTGTTGATTCTAGGTAAGTATATTGTGGTTGGCACACTACTAACATTTTCACAGCCACTTATAACTTTTACAATGATTGAGCATTCCAGTTACTGATGAGGACCTAAAATTGCATCAGTTTGTTAATTAAGATACTCTCTTCAAACTAGTGGAAGCATATGCAATGAAATAAAATTTTATCAGAGATGCATGAATTTCAATATCAACACATCCTACACACATATCGATACACACATATCGATATAATTAAATTGTTTTGACTTTGTTCGTTTCCCATTTGGCCCCTCTGTTCGTATAGAACACCATGGTGTAATACTTCAACACGGACTCTTCTATGGGACTCATACTGCTTCACTGGAACTTCCACTGCCTTCCCAGCTTTGTGACCCTCTCTGTATGCCGTTTCATAGTCCCTCGCTTTCCTGAAATACTTCCTAATTAGATGAACACTTACAAAGTCAAGAGCAGGATCAAGAAGTTTCCGAAGCTTTTGTAGTGTAAAGTTTGTATGGGCTTTTGCATAAACTTTGGATTGTCCCCATACCCGCTCAATAGGGTTGAGTTCACAATGGAACTTGGGTAAGAAAAGGCACTTCATGCTCCAATTTGCAACAGTATGTTCCAATTGGTTTTTTCCATCTTTGACATCCTGATGGTTCGACAGGATAATTCGCAAGTCATCCGCTAAAAAATTGCCTGCATTAATTCCTCTCTCTGTCAAAATGGTTTGTAGTCCCTTAGCTGTTCCATCTTGGTGCACCATCGATTGTGAAATTTTCCATTGCCCCACTCTGTGTCCCTAACACTTCGTGGTCCGCCATCTTTCTTCAAAATGCTTTTGGCTGAAAGAGCTAATGGAGCATATTTAGTGTGACAGCTGCTCTGATCCAATATAAAGAGAACTGTATGAGAACTTGGAGGGTATTTATAATTGGCAATTCTACAGGCTGTATCCATCTGTTTATTGAACTTGTCCCTAGTCCAATATCCGTCACGTTCAACTCCGTACTCAAATTGAACCCTTGCATGCCGACACAATTCAGGGATGATTGCTTCACCTTGTTGATACTCCTCATCAGTTAAACGCAAATAGCCATCGTACTCATCAACAAAGTCAGATACCATGATGCCGCTACCTTTGGTCTTAGGTAAGAGTACTGGATGATCATCTTCGCCCCACATCCAATTCTGACCTTCATTTGTGTTATAAATAGATTCATCGTGATATAAAATGATGAGTTTCTTTTTATCCTCATCAGCTTCATCACGAACTCGGGCGGGCTCATCTGAACACAAAGGAGGTGGCTGATGATCTCTGCGAAGAGATTCCATCTCCTCTAAATATTCCTGTATATAATATAATAATAGTGTATATATACATTGACGATGCAATATGTAACAACCATACCTCACGATGTTGAACAACATCCGGCCTTTCGTGTCCATCAATATATACGCGCTACGTGGCTTAAATCCAAGATGATGGAGCCATCGCCTAGCTGTACAGACTGAAATGCTTCGAGGATATTGTGGAGATAAGTGGCAAGATGGTAGCAAATGGTCATTTACCCAAAAACAGAAACTTCGTGCAGTCATATTAGCTTCACCCTTCCTAAAGGCATTTTCCCGAACCCATTCAGCTGCTTTGAGGTTTATCTATGTAACAAATACAAACAAAATAAACCATACACACCACACTTGGATGTATTCACACATTACACACACACATATACACCACACATGGACGTACGCACACCACACCTGGACGTACACACACACACACCACACATGGACGTACGCACACCACACCTGGATGTACACACACACACCACAAATGGATGCATGCATATGCCACACACAAACCACAAACAACTATTTATTAACAAACTGACCTTCTCGTCATGATAGACTGTTATTCTTTCATATTTTCCTTGCTTACTCTCAGGTAGTTCTCCTTTATTCTCCATGAACTGGTTCATGTACTTTCGAACAGTTTTTTCGTTGAAACCCAGCACGGACGCAGCTTCTGTGGCAGCCTGTGTCTTATTATATTTCTGACGAACTCTAAAAACTGTTCATAATCATCACCGACAACATTTTACGGAGGTCTACAGGCAATGTCAGTACAAAATCATCCACACACTCCTGGATATCTTCCTCAGTAAAATCTAGATAGATAAGCAGAATGCTGACATAAATACAATCATATAGCTGCAGCTAATAACCAGCTAAATTCAGAGTAAAACTTACTATCCTCGCCATTTTCATCCTCCTCGACGTTGCTTCGATCCATAGCATCTTCCTCACTGGCAATAGATCCTCGCTCAACTGTCTCAGAAGGCAAATCCTGCTGCTGCAAAGCAGGCTGTGAAGAAGCCATCAGAGGAGCTTCAGAGACACCGCCAGCAGATTCAGAAACACCAGCTTCAGAGACACTGCCAGCAGCATCGTCACCAGCACGATATACAGACGCCCCGCTCTTCTTCTTCTTAGCCTCAAGCATTTTCAAAGCCCTCACTGTAGCCTTCCTTTTCTTACTCCAAGAGGTATCCATCATAGAACTCCATGGTAACAAATCCTCAAATCGTCCAACAAAAACTACTGCCGCGTAGTATGCACGCGCACGTTTTTGAGCAGCGTGTGGTCAGCCATTTCCTTGGCAACGAGCGTCCGCGTGACCAAATTGCCTAATCTGATTGGTTACTTTTTAGTTTTCCCTTTCAAGATGCAATAAATTCCTCACTTGTGTTATTTTTTATGTAGATTAATAATATAATTTTTCTATATTTTTATCTGCAACACTGCAACAACAACAAAAATATATTAGAAACAATTTTGGAAGAGTTATACTGCACTGCACTCTATACCCATCAGCAAAAATAAAGTACGAATATTGAGGGGGGAAATCTTTGTCTGCATGGTTCTGCCCTTTCTGGCCAGTTGACTAACAGTGATGCTGGAAGGTATTTTCTCGGGCACTTCCTGTTCCTGAGGGTAATTCTGCCACTCCCATCCACTTTGATTGATTATTGATGGTATTGGTGGACTACGATACTGTCCCAATCCCATTTGTTAGGGTTGGGTCCAGACTGGTTTTGTATTCTGACTTGGTCACCGATGTGGAGGGGTGGGAGAAGTTTGGTGTGTTCCTTCCATTTCCATTTTTCATGATTAACCATGTGCCTGTTTCTCAAAGTTTCCTCTCTGGCTAAATGTTTGGTGAGGGTGGTACTTCCAAGGGAGGATAGGGATTAGGTCTCTTGTTGGTATCCCAAAAATGCACATGACTGGGGTTAACTTGGTGTCCTGATCTGGTGTATTTCGGTATTGGAGGATGGCTCGTTGGAATGTGTCGACATTGATATCTCCTTTGGGTCCCACGTTATTAGTGATGAGTCTCTTGATGGTTTTTACTCCAATTTTCAGCTCTGGAATTGCTGTGAGAAAAGGCAAGTGAACTCAGTCTGTGATGGATCCCCCATTCAGCCAAGAATTGTCTGGTGGTATGGGCTATGAATTCAGGGCCTCCATTGGAAGTTAACTCGTCTGGTATGCCAAAGGTAGCAAAGGTTCTTCTCAGAGTGTTGATGATGCCTAGGGCACCATTGGTGGATCTTTCGACAATTGGCCAATTGGAATAGCAGTCCACAATCACCAAGTAGTTGAATCCTCTATAGTGAAAAAAATCGGCGCAGATGCACTGAAATGGGTATGCAGATAGGATGGTTGGTGTTGGAGGCATTGCAGCCTGGGATGGGGCCATCTTATTGCAGTGGTTGCATCTGGCTCTGGTGGCATGGATGTCGTTGGTAAGTCCAGGCCAGAAAATGCAAGATTCAGCTCTCGAGATCATGGATGAAGTACCCTGATGGGCAGCATGTAGTGCCGTAAGACAAGAAACTCTAAGTGAGGGTGGGATGACTATCCTGTCCTTGCAGACTATCACCCCATCGACACTGTAGAGATGTTTCCTGAAGGAGTGGTACTCCCTTAATGATGTTGGGAGAACGTGTTTTTGGTCTGGTAGTCCTTCTTCAAATGTAGAGAGTAGGAGGTTCAAATGCTATTCTCGGATGACGTGGCTGCTTGAACATCCTCCCAGTTGATGGTTTGTATGGAGTTAAGGGATGATGCAATTGATGCTGTCAACATTTCTTCGGTGTGGTTTTGCCGGTCCTCCATGCAGATGCCAGCAATCAGCTCCAGGGGTATGTGGAGTGGTGTGGTTTTGCTGGTCCTCCATGCAGATGCCAGCAATCAGCTCTAGGGGTATGTGGAGTGGTAGTTTCATGATGACATCTGCTATATTAGGTATCTCATCTTGTGAGAGCAACTTTTCTGGGTTGTGATCACCTGTGGGGTGCCTTGATATTGAGTCTAGGGCTATTACCAGGGTGGGCCATCTGAAACTGATATCGGAAGGTTTTCTCTTTTAGGTTTCTGAGTCTGGTATTGCTGATGTGGTCGAGGGCTCTGTCACCAAATATTTTCAGAAGAGGTCTGTGATCCAAAACAATGGTGAGATCCTTGCAGCCAAGGACGAAGTGTCTTGCCTTGTCCAATGCATCAGCGACAGCCAGAGCTTCACCCTCAATTGGGGCATACCTGGACTCAGCAGGGTGCATAAAGCTACTGCTGCCTACCAGTGTGATCTTCCATTCCTGTTTGCAGCAGAAGAGGTCGTTGGAGGGACAGGAGCAGTGCTTCTGAAATAGCCAGAAGCCAATTCCATGTTTGAACCAGTCTGTTGCGAGGCACATTGGTTTGGATTTGTTGAAGATTCTCAACCCTTTTTAGTGGTTGTAAGCTTGGACTGTTCAAATACCTCTTGTAAGTTGTCATCCCAGTGGAACTTTTTGCTTGGATTAGGAGGTCTCTGAAGGGAAGCATCTGATTTGTCATGCTGAAGGCATAAGAGACTTGATTGACTAGTCCAAACCAAGACCTGACATCTGTGAGGTTGGTGGGGACTGGGAATTCTGAGATGGCTTTGAGATATTTTTGACAGGGAAGAACTGTGTCATTTGTGATTTTGAAGCCTGCAAACTCTACTTTGTCCATGGCAAATTTGAATTTTTCTGGGTTCAGAGTGATGCTGTTTCGTCCACATACGTTGAGCCATTGGAATGCTTGTGGAAGAAGCTGTCTTCGATGGTATCTGCCCAGAGAAGGGAGTCATCAATGATTTGGCTGGGAAGGTTGATACTATTTCATCGTATCTCCTTGAGTATCCGTCGCCAGATGCAATGTAGCCCCTGTGGAGCTGTGAGGTATCTGCTGTCCCCATGGGGTAATGAAGGTAGTGTAGTGCATATCATCCCTGTGTAGGGGGACGCTATGGTACCCGTTCCAGGCATCGAAAACTGTTTTCTTTTTGTTGTGTGGTACAGAGCGGGCTTGGTGGAATGGTGATAGGGTATGATGGGTTTCCCTGGTTGCATGGGTGTTCAGAGATTGAAAATCGATGGTTCTTCTTGGTTTGCGATTCTTTTTGGCATAGATGACCATCCTGTGGCACTATGTGACTGGTTCACCAATGGGGACAGGTTCTAAGACGCCTAGTCTGACATCCCTGTCGAGTCCAGCCTTGACGTCATCCTGCCAGTGTAGTGGAACAGGTATAGGTGAATGATGAGCAGTTGGGGTAGCATTTGGGTCGATCATCTGCCTCATAGGTGGTCCCTCCATCAATGGTAGACTCTGATGCTTACACACATTGAATGTACAGGCTCGATAATGATCGAGTAAGTATTGTTGGAGCTTCCCTCGGTTGTCCTTTGTGGCTGAGTATGGTAGTACAGGAGGAGGAGGCTGAGGTTTTGTTCTTTTGGGACAGTCACATCCTTGGATGGGATGGCTGCCAGCAGTTGCTATGGTGGACTGTATTGGATTAGCCCCATTGATCTTTACACCCATTTTCGGAAATTGGGGTGATATAATCCCTAGGTCTGTGCAAGCTTCCCTGATGAGGAACAACTTGTCCATGTTATTGGTAATGTATACATTTGCCTGGTGGTTACATCTCTCCCAGTGTGTCCTTTCCCGACAGTCAGAGGATGGTAGTCCCCAGGATGTTGATGTTGTGATTGTCAGCAGCATGCATCTTCAGACGCACAGGGATAAGATCTTTGTTGGTTAACCCAAATCTCTGGATGACCTAAAGCCCAGCTAGGCAACTTTGACAGCCTGTGTCTGCCATGGCATAAGTTAGGTTCTGGCTCTGAGGGGTATTTAGTTTGAGCCCAAAATGCTCATAATCTTCCCTTCGCACGCACATGGAGAGCCTAATCAATGGTTGGGATTTGGATTGCCTTTTTGACCATTTGCCAGTGGATTGGCCATACAAATGGTGGTCTAAGGTGGCATATTTATCTCTCATCTCAGACGTGATCCCACATAAGGTGTCGAATACAGCATTCTCATGCTCACCTTCTATCCCATTCCTGGCTGGTTTTGCGTCATTTTTGCTTCTGCACATCTTTCCAAAGTGGTGATCCCTATTGCAGTGGCTAGATATAACGCCAAATGCTGGGCAATCTTTCCTCCGTATTCTGGTTGGTGCACTTTTCCCATGGGCATTCGACCCACAGTAGGTGCATACTTCTCAATCCTTTGGCGGAGGGACTTTCACTGCAGTTCTTTTCTTGTGCCTGTAGGAGCTTCCCGTTACTGCATCTGTCACATGTGGTAGTAAGTCTAGAGGCTGATCTCTTGCCTGCTTCCATGGCTTCCACACCTGCTCCAGTGTCATGTGTGGTTCTTGTTCCCTAGCAGGTCCATTTGAATCTTGGGGTCATCCAAACCTCTGCACAATACATCTCTTAAGATGGTCTCCATGTAATTAACGTTGGTATGGCATCCGGTGCACTGCTGGGTGTGTACTTGCAGACATTGGTTTGGCCATGGAGCCTGGCTCCAAACGCCCGGATGGGCTCATCATGGTCCTGCTTGAGGTTGTGCAGGGTTACTCTGGCTACCATTGTATTCTCCTCCCTCACTGCTATCTCCCTCATTGCTGCAAGTACTTCTTCTTCCGTCATCCTGGTGAGGGTACATACCTTGGTTTCTGGTGAGGTCTTTCCTCAGCTGTTAGTCATAATTATAGGAGTCCAGAGATGACCGTTCATGGGACTCCTAAAAGTTTTCATTTGATGTTCAGAACAAAATCATATATTGGTAAAGGGTCAAAGAATAATTTGCATGATTAATAAGAATAATTCAATAAAGTTGGTGAGAAAAGCCAAGCCGCCACAGAGCTCCCCCAAGTGGCTCAAGCCACGGTAGCGTGCAGCTTGGCTGGAAGTTGGAGTAATCGGCCCTTTCTACTTCGGCCCAAAATGCGTAGTGTGTGGTGTGTGTGGTCATTAACAACCTGAGGGATTTTCGGTTGCTCCTGAGGTAGCTGAACTGGTGTCCGATAAGTTTGCTGTGATGTGGGCAACTCGTGAATGCCGAAATCAGAATCCAAGAACGCAGGTCAAGAACGCAGGTTTAAGGCGATCAACTGATACTGTGTCCCGTCTGCCATTGAGATCCAATGTGAAATACTTGGCTGACCTCTCAAGTACTCGAAATGGTCCATCATAGGTGCACTGTAGAGGTGTGCGATGTGCATTGTGATGGACAAACACAAAGGTGCAGCTCTGCAAGTCCTTTGGCATGTATGTGATGCCTTGGTGATGATGTGCTGTCTCCTTTGGTCTCAGTCCAGCCATGGTCATACGTAGGTGGGTAAGGAAATCGGACGCTTCTGGTTGAATACCTGACGTTGCGATGAAGAACTCTCCAGGAAGGCGATGGTTGTTCCATTTCAGACGGTGAGCATCCTAGGGCTTCCTTGGGAGCTGAGCAGAGACCGAGTAGGACCAATGGAAGCTCAACCATCCATGCAGGCCCAGTCATCCGGGCTTTGAGTGCTGATTTTAACTGCCTGTGAAAGCGTTCCACAATTCCATTTGCTTGCGGATGGTAAGAAGTCGTGCGATGGTGATGTATCCCCAGTAATGTGTTCAGGGCCGTCCCAAGGTTTGAGGTGAATTGTGGCCCCCTATCGGAGGTGATGTCTGCTGGTACTCCAAATCGTGCAATATGCTGAAAGAGAAGGGCACGGGCACATGAAGTGGCTGTAGTGTCCACCATTGGTATAGCTTCTGGCCACCGTGTGTAGCGATCAATGATAGTGAATAGGTAAGTTTTACCTTGAGAAATGGGCAGTGGTCCTACAATATCGACGTGAATTTGTTGGAAGCGACGATCTGGAAGTTTTCCATGCTGTAGTGGAGTGGTCACATGCCGCTGAACCTTTGCTTTTTGGCATGGCACACACATTCTGGCCGAGATGCCCACTTGTTTGTTAACACCATGCCACACAAAACGTGCTGTCACCATCTTCCTCGTTGTCTTAATGCCAGGGTGTGCCAGGTTATGGATTGCATCAAAAATGATTTGTCGCCAAGTGAGGGGGACAATGGGTCGTGTGACTCCGGTGGAGGTGTCGCAGAGTAGAGTCATGTTTGAACCTGGAATTGGTAGGTCATTTAAGACGAATCGGGTGATGGCAGTGCGGTAAGTCAGTATCTTCTTGCTGTGCCCGAGCCATGCCCAGAAAGTCAATGTCCTTGCAACTGACTGCCATGCACGTTGTGTTGGTGTCGAGATCCACACGGGAGAGGGCATCTGCGACTGAATTATCTTAGCCAGGAACATGTCGCACATCTGTGGCTATACAGGCTAGGTGCCATTGTTGTCGTTGTTGTCGTGGGGTCCTGTGTTCCGAGCTGCTGGCAAAGGCAAATGTCAGGGGCTTGCGGTCAGTGTAGAAATGAAATCGGCGACCCTCAATGAAGTAGCTAAAATGTTTAACTGCAGAGTACATTGCCAAAAGTTCACTGTCAAAGGTGCTATAATTTTTCTTTGCCTTGTCCAGCTTCTGAGAAAAGAAAGCGAGTGGCTTCCAGCTATTAGCTAGGAACTGCTCCAGACACCCCCCACTGCTAAGTCGGATGCATCCACAGTAAGGCACGTGGTAGCCGTGCTGCTGGGGTGTACAAGTAGGGTCGCAGAAGCCAAAGCATGCTTTGTTGAGTCGAAGGCTGACGGAAGTTGCACCGTCCACTGAAAGTCTCGCCCTTTAACATGAGACATGCTATGTAGCGGGCCTATGAGGGCGGCAGCATGGGGGACGAATCTATGATAAAAGTTTACCATACCTAAGAACTCGGTTAAGGCCTTGGCATCACGTGGTTGTGGAAACCGACGAATGGCATCTACTCGCTCGGGTAATGGCTCAACACCCTGCGATGTGACTCTGTGTCTGAGAAAATCGATTGTATCGACACCAAACATGCACTTGGCTACATTGACAATTAGACCATGTTCGGCCAGTCTCTTAAAGAGTAGACGTAGGTGACGGCGGTGTTCTCTGGGATCGGAGCTGGCAATAAGGATATCGTCTAAATACACAAAAAGGAATCCCTCGAGACTACGACAAATGTGCCTCTGAAAAGCTTGTGCTGCATTCTTGAGGTCGAATGGCATCCTAAGGAATTCAAAAAGGCCAAATGGTGTTATCACAGCAGTCTTCGGGACATCAGTGGGGGCAACCGGTATTTGGTTGTACCCACGTACTAGGTCGATCTTCCAAAAAATGTTCTTGCCCTCCAGTTGTGCGTTGAAGTCTTGCACGGGATACCGATCATGCGTTGTGGCTTCATTTAAACGCCTATAATCGCCACATGGACGCCACGTACCTGGAGTTTTCTTTTCAACCATGTGAAGTGGTGACGACCAAGTGCTGGAGGAGTGACAGACAATCCCCAGTCTTTCCATCTCGGCAAACTCACGTCGGGCGATAGCCAACTTGTCTGGCGATAAACGGCGTGCTTTAGAGTGTGTTGGGGGCCCTGCTGTGGGAATGCAGTGCTCTACTCCATGTTTCACGTCAACACTGGAGAACTGTGGTCATGTGACAGAAGGAAACTCCTTGAGGATGGCAGCAAACACATTTTTAGAGCAGGTGTTGAGTCCGGGCATGTGCTGCATCATACTGAACAGGTATGCTCTCATAAGTTTCAGCATCGATGATGTGTCTAGTGTAGATATCTACGAGGAGATAATTGCTGCAAAATAAATCTGTGTCTAGCATAGGGCGATGAACATCGGCAAGGACAAAACATCAGTTGAACCTGCGGAATCCCAGGTCTATCCATAAGGATTTCGTGCCATAGGTGTCAATCCTGCTGCCATTGGCGGCAACTAGAGGTTCGGTTTTCTTCCGACGACGATCATCGGCAGAAGCTGGGAAGACACTGACTTGAGCTCCGGTGTCAAACGAGGAACTTGTGACCACCTCTTCGATCCCATACAAACAATAAGCGGCTCGGATTTTGGCCCACTAGGTGCTGGCCTGACCTTTTCCCGAAGTCAGGGGGTGCTCGTTTGCCAAGTGTGAGAAGGCACATGGTGGCCTGCAGGTTTTGGCCTTGTTGCCAAACTTATTGCGAAACTTAGCGTGGTACCAACAAAGGTCGTTCTTTGGGGATCTGCGGATCTGCGTGGAGGAGATTGTTTCCTTGGTGGCCGGATGGATGCATTAATTGACTGGGTATGCTTTGTAGCCATGATGATGTCGGCTTTATGTAAGCACATAAAGCCAGATAAGTTGCCTTCATCCACTGCAGCAAGCTGAACTCGGACATCCTCCGGTAACTGCTGTAGAAAAACACTTCGAAGTAGAGTGTCACGATCGACTGAGAGACCCTGAATATGCGCACAGAGCTGGGAAGGTGTCCAATCACCAATGCCGGTAAGGTTAAGAAGCCGGTTTGCCTTTTGGTCGTCTGTGAGGCAATAAACTTCTATCAATTTTTCTTTCAGGTATGTGTACTTATTGTTTGCATGTGTTGAAGCCACATCGCTAGCCATAGGCTTGGCAACCACGGGGTCTAGAGCGGTAAGGAGGTAGAATGTTGGCAGCTTAAGCGATACGGCATGGATGGCAGTTGTGGCAGCAGCAGCGGGGTCGGCCATATAGAAGCTCACTTCTAGGGTGTGGCAACGTGTGCTTTAAATGGAAGAACGAGAGGAACTCTTCGCCTGAATTCAAATGAGTAAAATAGACCGTCTCGACAGAGATAATGCTCGTAGTCTGTTCGCTCCACTATAGGAGCCCAGAGATGACCGTTCATGGGACTCCTAATTAGACAGGAAAGTTTTCACTTGATGTTCAGAACAAAATCATATATTGGTAAAGGGTCAAAGAATAACTTGTAGAATAATTCGATAAAGTTGGCGGGAAAAGCCAAGCCGCAACACTCTAGGATCTTGTCGGTCACCGCCACCCAACCCTGGTGCCCTGGTGTAGTCACTCCACCTGGATTTGAAATATAGCCAAGTATCTCATCAGCTGGTATGATGGAGGAGTGGCCTTTTCACCTTCTCAGCTCTGGCAGCGTGGGTGTTACCGTCGGGTTGCATGGCTAGTCGTTATGAGTGTGGCAGACAGCACTGCTTCCACTTCGGGCATTTGAGCATTTGATATTCGCAACCTTCGGTGCTCTTTAATTGGGAAGGTCGCTCCTTTTCACGTTCCTCGTCTGTCTATACTGCCTGGGGGACTTTCTTCAGGGACTACTTGGTTATGCTTAACATAAATAATAAGGGGGTCACCCTATTTCAGTGTTTCCCAAACTTTTTAGCCCAGGGGCCGGTGGGGACTACCTTGAGTGTGTCTAGGGCCAGAGGCCACTGGGGGGGGGGGATAGGACAAGAACAATTTTGCTTCTGTATTTCTGGTACATGTGAAGCAGAAAACACATGACAGTTGCACGAAGTAATCACAATCAGTGTGAAACATGGAATTGCTTTTGCTGTTCCATGATGACATCGATATCAGGCTTGAGATGGGAAGAAGCCACTCTCACAGTGACTTCCAAGTGCACATCAGAGATCAAATTCCGGTACTTTGGACTTGGCATACTTGATCCTGGAGAAAAACTGCTCACAGATGATGTACTGCCAAACATGGCAAGCCATTGGCAGCTAGGTTCGGGAACGTGTTGCGTGGCAGTGTCTTGTAGAATTCCTTCAGCTCCTCCAGAAACTGGGACTTGATGTCCATGTTGCTCTGCAGCTCGATCAGCTCCAGCTGAAGCTTGACTGGAGCTTTGCTTGGGTCAGTTGTGAATGGCATCTATAGAGAAGATTTCAAAGTCCAGGCTTCTCGACCTGAACTCCTCAAAGCGGTGCTCAAACTCTCTTTTCAGGTATTCAACTTCTGCAGCATATCTCTGCCCATAAAAATCATCAGCTCTGTCCTCACAGTGCAGACTTTTCATGGCAGGGAAGTGGTCTAGGTTACCAGCCTCCAACTGAGTGGGGATCGGAGAGCTCTTGGACTGGCTGGCCCTTCATGCCAAGGAACATCTCCAGCTCTTCTCTGAGTCCCCAAAAATGTTTCAGAGTGCGTCCCCTGCTGAACCAATGGACAGAAGCGAAGTAGAGCACATCTCCATAGTTGGCCTCGAGCTCTTTCAACAGTTCCTTCAACAGTCTGTGGTTGAGGGCATGCGCTCTGATAAAGTTGACATGCGAGATGACCTTGCTCATCACTTCCTGGAAGCCAATAGTCTTTGCACAGAGTGCTTCCTGGTGGATGATGCAATGGCACCAGACCAGGTCATGTGGCAGACCCCTCCTGTCCAGCTCAGCTATGACTTGGCCTTGTAGTCCTTGTCTGGTCCCCATCATGGAAGGTGCGCCATCTGTGGCAATGCTTACCAGCCTCTTGAAGTCTAGCTTTCGCTCCTGCATGGCCGTGTTGAGCTCGAGGAAGACATACTCTCCAGTGCATGTGTTCTTCATGGGGCAGAGAGAGAGGAGCTCCTCTGTGATGTTATACTCTGCATCAACTCCCCTAATGAAGATGGCCAGCTGTGCAGTGTCGGTGATGTCTGTGCCCTCATCAAGAAGGCTGTGAACTCCTAGGCCAGGCTGTGCAGCTGCTCCTTCAGGTTCTTGGATAGATCTTCCACCCGCCTGGTGACCGTTGTGTTGCTCAGGCTGACAGCAGTGAAGGAGGAGGCTTTCTCAGGCATATCACTTCAATGACTGCCTGCAGGCATTCCTTGATGTTCTCGCCATCTCTGAAGGGCTTCATTCGCTTGACAATGATCTGTGACACCAAGAAGCTGGCCTTCGTGGCAGCCTTGCCTTCGTTGACTGGACTGGTGAAGACGTTCTGCTGTCTGGACAGCTTGGACTTGAGCTCTTCGGCCTTGTTAACTCGTTGCTCTCCTATCAGTCCATCATACCTGTAATACAGAAAGCAGGCAGCCTAGCTCATTGTTTTTGCCCTGAAAGATAAAGTTACCTGTCTGAATGCTTTGACTGGTAGTGTCGCCGGATGTTAAATAGCTTTGTAACAGCGAGGCTTTCTTGACAGATGAGGCAGAGACACTTGCTCCTGTCTGAGATGAAGAAGAATTCCTTGGTCCATTCTTCATTGAAGGCTCGATTTTCTGCATCCACCTTCCTCTTCTTTGGCAGTGCCATCCTGACCCTGCACTGTTGGAGGAGGCAGCAATGCCCAAGGAGTCCAAATCCAAGGTGGAGAAGTCCAAACACAGGATGTGAATGTTGCAAATTGGAGTGAATCTCAGGGAAATCAGCAGGGCTGGCTAGGTTTTTGGCGGAGACCAGTTGAAACCAATGTGGTCATGTTATAGAGAAGTTTGTGCATGTGTTTGTATAGTGTTATCTTGTAATGTGGTGTGTTATTATAGACAGTTTGTGCATGTGTTAGCTATTACATAGACAATATGACTGGCACTGTTCAGTTGGGGAGGATGTGGAGGGTGCTCCACAAATACAGATTAAATATTTATGTGTGTACAAAAATGCGTCTTTTCTGATAATCGTCTGAGGGCCGGACTCAGGGCCTCCGGGGGCCGGACTTTGGGAAACAATGCCCTATTTGAATGCAAGTGGAACTCGATTGAATAATGATATATCATACAACATAACTGAAGTAATAAGGTAAGGGTCATTAGCTATATAGGTTCAACGTTCAATGTTCTCTAGTTTTCGCTCCATTTTTGTTTCCATATCTGAAGCTCTGAATCCAGGCACTCTGGTGAAAGTCATCTCAGTACAACTGTAGAATATTACCTTCAAGCACTTCACTGCTCAAATCATCAGAATCAGCAGAAACAATTGAAGATGGTATGGTATAGCTTGATGAAATCAGTAATATTTTTTGACATATAATTATCAAATCAGGAGTATCGAACTCAGTGATCAAGTGATCTAGCATGGGAATAGTTAGATTCTGGCAGTAATATTCCTGGTGGTTTATGGCTGTTGTATTACTTCAATGTTGCCTGCCTGGATGCAAGTCTTGGCATGCTGCAGTGTACATTATCTCCACTTCTGTGCGAAGCCTTTTCACCTTTAAAAAAACAACCATTTCCATTTCCTGGCAGGCCCGTGCTACATCAATGTATCAACCTTGAAGTTTAATACTTAATCCTCTTGTGTACTCCAAAACCTTCTTCGTGGTTTCTAAGGCTACAAGAAATTGAAATTGAGATAAAGCCAAGAGTAGTGATCGAGCATCTGATCTGGATTCTCTGTTCCACCCTGTATTGTTGGCAATTGACTCCAAAGATCTGACAATACCAATTGAAAGATCAGTGAAGACCTGTAGAGCCTCATGGCGTTCCACCTACTTGGTGCGACATAGTGATTTTAGAGTTTTTCTTCTTTCTTCACGTATAGTATCTTCTATCCATTTCTCCATTTCTCAAAAGACAGCTGCCTTTTGAATTTGGGGGGAAAATGAACTACTTTGTCTGCCACTTCCATCATATTGCCAATATCTCTTATGGTACAACATTTCACTATGCACAAGTTTAACTTGTGGGATGCACAATGTGCATAGAGAACTTTAGGATATGCTGACATTATTCTTGACGCAGCTCCTCTTAACCTACCAACCATTGCACCAGTACCATCAAATGCATGGCCTCCCAACAAGTATGGATCTAACTGCCAATTAGTAAGCTGACCACCAAGAATATGATTGGCAATTGCCTCGCCTGTGACACCAGAAAGACACTCACAGAACCCTAAAAACTTTTCTTGTGGCTTTCCATCATCAAACGTATCTTATGCCGATGGCTAGCTGTTCATCATTTGCAGAATCTGTTGCTTTGTCTGCAATAATAGAAAAGAACCTTGGTAAAAATTTTATTCTGAGTTAGATCTCCGCAGATTACTATCATCTGATTTTGAGTTTCTTTGTAGCATTGGCACTTGCTGTTTCCAACTGTTCCTTCAAGAATTGATCACCTGCATCAACTCGGAACTTCAACAGAGCTTTGAAGTTCCCCATGTTCTCACTACTATTTAGCTCGAGAGGTCGTCTTGCTGAATCCTAAAAGTCAATCCTTGCTACCCACAAAAGATAACAGTGGCTGCAATATATAGGTTTTCAGCTACAAGTTTGGCTTTGTGGGAGCTAAATTGACAATACTGAATTGCACAGAAGGCCAGTGCTTTTTCTACAGCTACTTGATGTGATAGCCTTCCCTTAGACTTTGTAGAAAAATGCACATTTAATATTTCTTTGGTTCTCTTCATCTCTTAATTTTTTTTTAAAGGCCGCTGAACTAGGACCCCCAACTCTTGTGCAGGTGATTCACTCAGTGCAAAAAGAGCATAAAATTTGCAGTATCCTACTCATCTGAAATAGAAAATGTGAGGCCATTGTATTTTGAAACCCGCGGTTATGATCACCAAATTTGTGGAGAGGGAATTCAAATTTTTTATCTGGCACAAAATGATGCTTTACAGATACCCCACAGCCCCACAGGGCTACATTGCATGTTACTTGTAAGCCTTTGCTTAGTCTGTAACCTCATTACATGCCCAAAATCACCTGATTCAATAGAAGGATCATTAGTCATTGTCGAAGAACTGCATTCACCTGATTCAATAGCAGGACCAATGGTCATCGAAGAACTGCTTTCATCCTCGAAATCACTTGGACTTGATTCAGTATCAGTGTATCAGCAGAGGATTCGTAATTTGAGTTCAATGAGTTCACCAAATTAGAATGACTACAATCATTGGTGGTTGGAGAGACAGTTGGAACAGATCTAACTTCATCACTACATGCCACAAAAATGTAACTAAAGCTTTGCTAAAAATTTAAACAACACAATAGACATACGCTTTGTTGAAGAAATGTCGAATGTCCATGCTGTGGACTTTCTTAGAAGCTGGTCCTTTAGACTTGGCTCTCTTAGACATCTCAGAAGTTGCATGTGGTCAAGGGTCCAAAAGTCACGAGCTGTCAGTGAATCTCTTCTAAGCTCCACCTAGGTCCTACTTTGTCTATCCAGACACCAGGTAACCTAAGTCTCAGAATCACACTGATTGATGCCCACAATCCAATTGTAGACCACCTGCTAAATCCTAGCAGCCTCCCTTCCCCAGTATAGATATGCTCATACACAAAGTGGTTCTTACAACAACGAATATATATCGCACTTTCGAATACTCAGGCTACATGCACACAGTATAGCTTATAAATAAGTCTATCTGGCTTTTTCTCTCTGTTCTAGTTTGTTCAGCTGTCTTTTATAATTCGAGCTGTTTGTCCGGACACTCCCTTTCCCGGTGACCAATCAGAATGCTTGCAGTTGTCCGTGCTGTGTCTATAGAAGACTTTCGAAGGTCTTCCAGGACTACGGGTGAGAACGAGTGGCTTTGTCTATTCTGTGTGGTTTGTGGTTGTGTATCCTGATGTACTTTCTGCTTGTGTGGTTGAACAGGCGGTTGTGGTTGGTATTCATTAGTCAGAAAGGTTTCTGACATTTCCCCCTCCTTTAGACGAGAACCATGTTCTCGGGAGAGTCCGTCTGCATTCCCATTCTGACTTCCTGGGCGGTAAACCATTGTATAACTATATGGTTGCAGAGTTAAAATCCATCTAGCAATTCATCCGTGGCTGTCCTTTAATCTCGATAGGTGGGTTAGTGGGTTGTGGTTTGTCATGATCTGGAAAGGGACTCCCTCCAGATACACACGAAAATGTTTGACTCCTTCCACAATTGCCAGGCCCTCCTTCTCCATGGCTGAGTATTTAGTCTCCCTAGTCAGTAGCTTCCGGGAACCAAATGCTATCGGATGTTCTTCCCCTTCATCATCGTTTTGACTTAGAACATAGCCAATTCCGGTGTTTGACGCGTCCGTCTGAAGTGTAAAACTTCTCCCCCATATCGGTGTGTTCAGAACCGGATATGTGGTCAACAGTCTTTTTAATCCGTGAAAAGCTGTTTCCTCCTTGCTCGTCCAAATAACTCGATTTGGAGAGTCCTTTCAAGTGAGGTCAGAGAGAGGAGTAGCTACTGTCGAGAAAGAGGGTATGAACCTCCGATAGTAGCCACAGAGCCCTAAAAATGCCCTAACGTCCTTCTTCGTCTTTGGGGTTAAGAAGTCCCGTACTGCTCTGACCTTTGCCTCCATGGGTCGAATCTTTCCTCCACCTACCACATGTCCTAGGTAGGTGCACATATTGCAAGCGAAATTACATTTCGTCTCCTTGATATTAAGGCCTGCTTCCCTTAATCTGGCGAATACTTCCTTGAGATGTGTCATGTGTTCTGCCCACGTTTGGCTGTGGATGATGATGTCATCCAAATATGCAGTGGAATATTCGTAAGTGTCGCTGAAGATTTGGTCCATCAACCTTTGGAAGGTTGATGGGGCTGCAACGAGTCCAAATGGCATTGTCAGAAACTCGTACTTCCCCCAGGGGGTTACGAAAGCTGTTTTCTCCTGGCTCGTTCGCTCCATCGGTACCTGGTGATATCCCTTGATAAGGTCCAAGGCAGTGATCCATCGAGAATTTCCAATCCCATCTATCAATTCCTCTATTCGTGGGATGGGGTAGGGCTCTGCTTGAGTGACTAAGTTCAATTTCCTATAGTCCACGCACAGTCTTTTTGTGCCATCTTTTTTAGGCACCAGCACCACTGGGGCGGCCCAGGGGCTCTTTGAAGGTCTGATAATCTTCTGTTCTAGGAGTGTTTTGATCTCTTGTCTTAGGCATTCATGAGACGAGTGGGCAAGACGATATGCCAGCAGTCGAATCGGGGATGCCTCTCCTGTTTCTATGCTGTGTTCAATCATCGTGGTTCTTCCTGGCACGTCCTTTATCACATCTTGGAACTCCTGCTTGAGTTGATCAAGTTCCTTTCTCTGTTGTGATGTTAATTCTGTCTTATGCTGTTTCTTTTCCTCCTCATCCTCAGATGTGAATTCGGACGTTTCTTGATCATCGGAAAGGAATACTGCTGGTACTGGAGAATTCCAAGCCTTTAGCCCATTGACGTGGAAGGTTCGGAATCATTTGGGACCTTGACCAAAGTCCACCTCGCAAGTTACATTGGTTAATTTCCTCGTTATAACCATTGGACCTCTCCACTCACTGCTTAGCTTTTCCAGCCACTTGGGTTGGAAGACCAGGACATAGTCTCCCACTTGGAAACTCCTCTCCTTCGCTTTCATGTCGTGGAACTTCTTGTGGCCTCGTTTCGCTTCTGTTTCGTTGGAAGTGGCCAGTTCCTGGGTTATCTCCATCTTCTCTCTCAATGCCCGAAGATATTCCACCACCTCGACGTCTTTCTCGCCCTGCTCTCCTCTCCAGTATCGAGAAAGTTCATCCAGTGGCGTCCTCATCCTTTTCCCATAGACCAACTCGAATGGGGAATACCCTGTGGAACTGTGTATCGTTCCCCGGTAAGCCCACAATACAAATGGAATACACTTGTCCCATTCCTTCTCACACTTTTGGGTCAGTTTTCTCAATAATCTTTTGAGGGTGGAATTGAACCGTTCTACCATACCATCCATTTGGGGATGGTATGGAGAGGTCTTAATCTGTCTAATCCCTGTGAGTTTGCAAAATTGCTTCATTGTGCGAGAGATAAAGTTACTCCCATTATCTGAGAGAATTTCTTCTGGGACGCCCAACCTTGCAGTTAACTCAATCAAACAGTCTTTAGATTGTCTCAGTAGAAGTGTTTTTGAGGGGAAATGCTTCTGGCCATTTTGTGGCATAATCCATGACCACAAGAACAAACTTATTCCCCGCCTTCGTTCTTTTCAGTGGCCCAAAAATATCCATGGCTACCCTCTTGAACGGGGTGCTAATAACCGGTAAGGCATGTAAGGGTGCCCTTTGTACAGTCACGGGGGTTGCATATTGACATGTAGGACATGACTTACACATTTCCCTCACCTCCTGGGTTAAATTAGGCCAGTTCATGATCTCCGGATAGTCTCTAATGTTCTCGTTAGACCGAAGTGTCCAGCTGTCAGTGAATTATGGGCCATCTTCAGCACTTCCGTACGACACTCTCGTGGAACAACGACCAAATCTTCTCCCTGACTCTTGTACGATTTCTTCATCAGAATTCCTTCCTTCCAAAGGTAAGGACCGTCTTCCTCACCAGCTTGTCGCCTTTGTTTCTCTAATGAGGGGTCAGTCAATTGCAGAGCGCGGAGTTGGGTCGGGCTGATTCTGTCTGGCATCAGTGAAGGTTGTGATTCCTCCTGATCCTCGGTTTCTTTCTTGTCCTCCACACTGGCTTTGAATACATCATCTTCGAACTCAAACGGCGTCTCGAAGTTTGATTCTAATTCGTCTTTCTCACTTACCTCGGGGTCAGTGAGCATAACCCTCTCGTTCTCTTGTTGGGTTTTGGATTGCTCATCCTCCATGACTTTCTCATGCTCCTGGGCTCTGGTCGTTACCATAGCTTGGTTCGGTTCCCCTTTCCCAGCACTATCTGATTCCTGCATTAGAAGCTCTTTCAGATCCGGAACATCTTGCCCCACCAGCATATCCACTGGTAAATGGGGTGACACACCCACAGTCAGCTGATATTCCTTCCCCCTAAGTTCAAGGTCACCTCAGCTGCAGGGAACCATGTCTTGTTGGTCGCACTGGCGGTGGTGTATGGAAGGCTCCACCCCAGTCTCCTGTCCTTTGGCACGCAACGGGCATGTACTAACGACTTGGTACATCCCGTGTCTAGCCACGCCTGAATCTTTCGTCCATTCAGCTGGGCCTCTCTGGTCCACTGATTATCCAACGTTCTTTGTTTCAGCTCACAACCAATTTGGGCATGCTCAAATTTTACTCGGCAGTCACGCTTCATGCGTCCCAATTGATTGCACTGAAAACATCTTACATCAGAGGGGCCTTTGGCTGGCGAGTACACGCTTGCCCCATCCCCTTGGTTCCATCTCTGTTTGTAATTGTTTTCCTCCCTCCTTCTCGTTGAAGGTTGTTCCGGGAATACCCCCACCTGACGTGTTGGCTGCCCTCCTGTAGGTCGATACGCCCCCACCTGACGAGTCGGCTGCCCTCCTGTAGGTCGATCCGCCCCCACCTGACGAGTTGGCTGCCCTCCTGTAGGTCGATCCGCCCCCACCTGACGAGTTGGCTGCCCTCCTGTATCTCTGCTTGTGTATGATCGGTTTGCTAGGTGTCTCACAATCGACTCACATAACTCCTCATGAGTATCATGATCCAGGTTTCTCATCTGGGATTCGAGCCACCTAGGGAGTTTACCCAGAGTCAACTCAATTAGCACAGCATTCCGTGTATTCCTGGGGTTGGACTGTAGCCATTGATCGAACCACTGACGGTATGACCTCAACCAAGTATCTGGGTTGTTGAGATCCAACGACTGATCGAACACCTTCCTCCGGTAGGTCTCGGTGGAGATTTGATACTGGGCCAGCAACGTCTCTTTTACTTCGACGTAATCTTCTTGCTGGTCCGCTGTCAATCGTGAAACCGCCATCATTCCCGCTCCTGTGAGTGCTCCTCTGAGATACAGAGCCCACTTTTTTCGTGGCCACTCCCCTGCTCTTGCCGTTACCGCAAAGGTATCCAGGAAAGCCCCCATGTCATCAGAGCCCTCCTGGAACTGTTGTAGAACGAGTTTAGGCTTTGGAACCGTTGGTATCGCTCTCTCCGCTCTCCCTGTTTCTCTCAACAGTTCACACAAACGTGTGTGCTGTTCGGCCGCTCTCCTCTCTTCCCTCTCTGCCCTCTGCTGGTCCATCAGTATCATTTGGGTCAACACGTCTGAAATTACGGCTGAGGGGTCCACGTTTCTCTCTTGGTGGCGGGGACCAGTCAGACGTGGAAGCTCAGGGGTCTCATTTGAGTGGGTAGTACGGGTACGACGTTCTCTCGACTCATCTGTCATCTTAGATGTCGGTCTCGAACCGTGTCTCCCCAAACGCTCGAACGACAAAACGAGAAATTAATAGAACTAACAACCTAGCTCGAGTAGAGGGTCTGGTTTTCAAACTCCAAGGTAGTGATCATCTGAGTTGTCCCTGTCTAGCTGTTACACAACTCTCTTAGAAGGAAAAAATATATAGATACAACAGAACAAATTCACAATTCCTAGGTTTCCCTTTCACTAAGAGAATCCCACCGCTGCCACCAGTTGTCAGTGAATCTCTTCTAAGCTCCACCTAGGTCCTACTTTGTCTATCCAGACACCAGGTAACCTAAGTCTCAGAATCACACTGATTGACGCCCACAATCCAATTGTAGACCACCTGCTAAATCCTAGCAGCCTCCCTTCCCTGAGTATAGATATGCTCATACACAAAGTGGTTCTTACAACAACGAATATATATCACACTTTCGAATACTCAGGCTACATGCACACAGTATAGCTTATAAATAAGTCTATCTGGCTTTTTCTCTCTGTTCTAGTTTTTTCAGCTGTCTTTTATAATTCGAGCTGTTTGTCTGGACACTCCCTTTCCCGGTGACCAATCAGAATGCTTGCAGTTGTCCGTGCTGTGTCTATAGAAGACTTTCGAAGGTCTTCCAGGACTACGGGTGAGAACGAGTGGCTTTGTCTATTCTGTGTGGTTTGTGGTTGTGTATCCTGATGTACTTTCTGCTTGTGTGGTTGAACAGGCGGTTGTGGTTGGTATTCATTAGTCAGAAAGGTTTCTGACAACGAGCAAGCTTATGGCTTTGAACACATGGTTAGATGGCATGCAGCTGGTAAACACCTAAGGGTGTTAACCAGCTGCATCTCATCTAACAAAGTGACAATCACCCAGCCAAATTAAAAAGTGCATGATTGAATTAATTTTGCAAGATCAAATTTGCCAACCCCCTAAAAATTGGAAAGAGAAGGGGTGAGGGGCTGAGTCCCCCCTTCCCCCCCCCCCCCCCCCCCCCCCCCCTGGATCCACCCCGGCACACAGGCACACACAAAAAATACACACGCCTGCAGATACACATATAGACACACACCACACACACACACACACACACATACACACACACACACACATCTGTGAGGTGGACATACTGGTATGGTCAACATTAGGAGATGTGTTAATATTATTGTGGAAATGTCACCAGTAGAGCACCCCCCCCCCCCCCCCCCCCCCCCCCCCCCCCCCACAAACAGATGGCTGTAATGACTGGCATCCAGAGCCTTGTTAGTCCTAGCAATTGAACTGGCCCTAGAAACTGCCATGGCCCTAGCAATTGTCCTAATCCTAGCCATTGCTAACCATTGTCCTAATTTCAAACCATTTCCATAACCTTATTGCCATAATCCTAGCCATTGCCCTAATCCTAGCCCTGATCTAGCCCGACTTAATCCTAGTCAAATGCACCATTTTCCTAATCCTAGCCATTACCCTAATTCTAGTCATTGCCCTAATCCTAGCCATTGTTTTAATCCTACCTTTAGAAACTAGCACCAACCTTAACCCTAGCTATTAACCTAGTCCTGACCTTAGCTAATGACCTAACCCTAGTTCACCTAGCCCTAACCCTAGATATTGACCTAGTCATGACTTTAGCTATTAACCTATATGCAGCCCTATCCCTTAGTTACTGACTTAGGCTTGACACAGTCCTATCCCTAAATATTGACCTAGCCCTCACCCTAGTCATTGATTTAGGCTTAACCATAACTATTGATATAGCCCTATCCCTAGATATTGACCTAGCCCTAACCCTAGCCACTGACCACCCTAGTTATTGATTTGGTCCTAACCCTGGCTACTGACCTAGCCGTATCACTAGCTATTAACCAGGCCCTAACCCTAACTATTGACCTAGCCCTAACTCTAGCTATTGAAATAGCCCTAATGCTAGCTATCTAATCCATGTTTTTGTAGCTCTGACCCTAGCTATTGACCTAGTAAATAGCTTAGCCCTAATCCTAGTTATTGACCTAGACCTAACCCTAGCTATTGGCCTAGTCATAACCCTAACTCTAGGTCTAACTCTAGCTATGGCCTTGCCCTAATCCTAGCAACTGACTTAGCCCTAACCCTAGCAATTGACCTAGTCTTCACGCTAGCTATTGATCTGGTCATAAGCCTAGCTATTGACCTATCCCTATTGTCCAGACACGAGTTATTGTCCTAGTAACTATTGACCCTAGCCCTAACCCACGCTATTGTCTTACATCAGAGCATGGAATGCATGGAACAGATTGACTTGCATCATCTTGCAGACAGGTGTCACAGGATATTTCGTCGTTAGGAAATTCTGTCGTGCAACAGAATTTCCTAGGATATTGTCACTCCAGAAAATGATGCGACAAAATATCCTAGAATATTTTGTCACATTTAGGATATCGTGTTGCTTTAACCATGATTGATATAACTAGATTGTTTATTATTATATAATCAGTTAAATGATTGATAGTATACAAGAAATTAGGATGATAATTATCATTTGCATTTCTGACAATTCCATGGTTCTTGAGCTTTCTTGGAATCCTAAGACACCTATATAGCATGAAACCATTCCATGCATTTATTGCACTGGATCATCTTCAGCCCATCATCCAGCAGTCGGCAAATACAGTATACTTTTTTATTCAATTGTTTTTTACGGAAAAAAAGATCATACTCAATAGCCTGAGGCTAATATGAAGAATAAAAATAAATACATGGAGGAATACGACTATAGTTAAGTAGTTAAAAGTCTAAGTGATGATAAGAGGTGTTGAATAATTTTCAAGTGATTTTTAATGTAATTGGGGAGAGAGTTGCAGAGCCTAGTAGTAGTAGGGGGAAATGAAACCGAGTTCTGCATGACGATTACTGGGGTGGAAGGATCGGAGGTTGTAGCAGGGAGTTGGTTGGTATGGTGGGAGTCTAGAAGGGAAATCTATGTTATTGGGAATAAATTTGAAGAAAAAGGTAAGTTTGGCATTACGGCGGCGAGAGGATAGAGATGGAAGATGAAGCTTAGTGAGAAGAGAAGTGTAGTTTGAGAACCATTGTTTACTACATAATTTACATGCAAAGTATTGTATTCTCTCAAGATAAGAAGAAAGATGGGATGATTGAGGGTCCTAGAGAAAAGAACAGTACTGCAGATGGGGACGGATAAGAGAAGTGTAGAGGCGAAGAAGAGTAGAAGTGTCTGAATAGCAGTAGAAATGATGGTGGAGAAGGCAAAGTAATTTACAGGTCTAGGAAGAGATGTAAAAATGTGTTTGTTCCAGGATAGAGATGAAGAAAAGAGGTACTTGAACTCAGTCACTAACTTAATTGGAGAATCAGAGATACACAGAGGTGGCAGTGACTTAGCAAGAAGAGATTGTTTATAAGAAATAAGCATGTATTTTAACTTCATTAGATTAAGTGTGAGAGATTGGGAAGCAAGCCAGGCAGAGATACAGTTTAGGAAAATACAGGGACAGGTAAGGAGGTGGTACCTGTGATGATCACTTGTTGCGAACATGCTGAAATAAATTATAGGAATGAAGCCAGTTTATGAGGTAAGTGCAGGAAGGAAAGAAGATCAATTAACAGTTTGTGAGGAACAGAATCAAAGGCCTTTTTGATATCTATAAAACAAGTACCAACCAGTTTAAAGAGAGTGAAAGGACTGATTGCCAAAGAGAAGGGCTGAAGAAGTGGACCATTGGGGAAGAAAACCAAATTGAGAAGAAGAAATAATATTGTGTTCGCAGAATTTGTAAAGGAGAGAGTAAACATGTTTTTCAAGCAGCTTACTAACTTTCGAGAGGAAGGAAATGGGCCAGTAGTTAGAGGGATTGTCAAGATTAAATGAACATTTAGGGATGGGAACAATGAAGGAATTTTCCAATCAACTGGAAGACGTCCTTGAGACAAGGATAAGTTAAAGATATATGTAAGGGGAGCAACTATGGATAGGCATGTAGATTCAAGCATTCTAGAGGAGATCAAATCAGGGTCAGAGGCTGTGGAAGAAGATAAATGAGAAATCAGGCCAATAACATCAGATTCAGTACAGAGAGAGTCAGGAGGACAGGATGGTTGGGAAATCTTCAGACAGTTTCAATCTCTGATATACAGGCTTTAGTGTCCTTTTCCTAGCAGGAAATTCACCCAGTGTTTGCGTCTCTATTACCAAGATGCTGCCTCACCTCTTTCTGATTGAAATTCAAGAAAGCAGGATCTTTACCCGAACAAAGAGCATGTGCAGCAATCACAAACAGCCACAATCATTTCCTTCTGCCTGGTAATGCATGTCAGCACTCAACACTAATGGAACTATTGCTGGTG
Source organism: Cladorhizidae sp. MBARI D1340-BT2 (assembly GCA_028752905.1). NCBI lineage: Eukaryota > Metazoa > Porifera > Demospongiae > Poecilosclerida > Cladorhizidae > Cladorhizidae sp. MBARI D1340-BT2. Next base: position 9,702,947 of record JAQNBH010000013.1, read on the forward strand.
TGCACCATGTCAGCGATTATTGTTATCAGCGATGAAGAGAGCTGCTGCAAGTTGAGACTGTCATATACTTTCACAGGATTTGGTGCAGAGCCAATTGTGCTGACAGTTATTCAGTGATTCTCATTTAGCACTGCACAAACTCGCAGCCTGCTTGAATGTCCCAAAGTGTTAATCCTCTGCAGCATTGTGTTCTGTAAACTCCTGACGTGAGGGTATTGTTTCTTCATCAGCACTTGAGAAACATTGATATGTCTGCCATTCACATTCCATTACTTTCTTGTCTTCCACATTGAGAATAGTTTCGCCAACTTTTGTCCAAGGGCTAGAAAAAGCTTCAGTGTTAGATTCTGCATTTTTGTCCATAAGTGTGAGATCCACGAAAGCACCTTTCCCAGGCTTGTTAGCACAACACTTCCCAGGGTGACAATGTTCTGCATGTGTATCTGTTTTTCTTGCATGCACACTATTTGGTTGCACATTGAGTTCTGCAGGTACAGAATTGAAATCAGGATGGGAGTAGTCATGGGAGGAGTCAAAATCTGCTTTTGCAATCTTTGCTTTAGTACTGTAGCATGGCTGCTTGGGAGACATATCATTCATTTCACGCCAGAACAAGCTGATTCTACAGTAGCAGTCGAGATACGAGTACACGCATATGTAACTGTAGTCAGAAGGCTATCAGATGTTTGTGAAGTAGCAACGTCAATGGTTGCAGCTGAGCACAACCAAGCCTCAAAGGTATTACTGGGCATGGTTGACAAAGAGAGGGGTGAGTCAGTAGTAGCCTCATGTATCTAAAATTTCTTCAGTGACTGCAAAGGGATTGGTGTGATTAGTATGATGCATAAGTGATTTATATATACCTTGTAGCTGTAGGTTGCCAGGAACAGACTTTACTACAGCAGATGAGGGGAGAAATCTTGGGTTGAGAAGTCAGAATTTAAATCAGGATGGGAGTAGTCATGGGAGGAGTCAAAATCTGCTTTTGCAATCTTTGCTTTAGTACTGTAGCATGGCTGCTTGGGAGACATATCATTCATTTCATGCCAGAACAAGCTGATTCTACAGTAGCAGTCGAGATACCAGTACACGCATATGTAACTGTAGTCAGAAGGCTATCAGATGTTTGTGAAGTAGCAACGTCAAAGGTTGCAGCTGAGCACAACCAAGCCTCAAAGGTATTACTGGGCATGGTTGACAAAGAGAGCCTGAGGGGTGAGTCAGTAGTTACACTTTTGGACAGCAAACATGAAGCATGTGTAAGTTCCATGGAGGAATCAGCTAGCTGCGAGATGAACTTTGGTCTACCATCTAAATCCTCTTGTGCCATATTTGTACATGTAACATCTGAGATCACAATAAAACCATAAACTGCAAGATTATAATAATTCAATAGCAATACCTGGACGAGAATTAGAATTCCTACAATTGTGAGTAGGAAAAATACTAGGAATATTGGGATCCTGTGTATATATTGGGAATTCACTATATTTACAATTCATGCAGCTAAAATGGCATTACAACTTGGACAAAAGGGATCTAAGTGGGAATACCGTATTCTCTGTCTCTTACTCATTGTACAATGACAAACGAGTCATATTGTAGGGACTGGACAAAACTTTGGTGGCACATCATTAGTACTGCAGAGTCGAAATGTTCCCTTTCCAACCAGTTCATGAATGCAGTAAGGACCAGTCCAGCTTGGCTCCATCTTGGAACCTTTCCGGGTGAGTTTTCTGCAGTTTTTCAACAAAACGAATGCACCGACCCTGTACTTGTTGCCATGATTAGTGTCATAGTACTTCTTTTATCTCTTCTGGGCAGTCTGTATGTTCTGGAGTGCTTTCATTCGAATGTCAATCATCATCCTGATTTGTTCTTCTAAGTCAAGATTCGGGCCATCACTTTTTGCCAACTCATCTTCCTTCTCCTCATCACCATCAACATCATTGTCAGCTTTATCATCATCAACATCCTTCTCATTGTCATCATTCTTGGGATTCATGTTGAACTGCACAGGCAGATGTGCCTGCCTGCCATACATCAGGAAGAAAGGCGAATATTTAGTTGAATCCTGGTGCGAAACTCGGTAAGAAAAGTGAATGGAGTCCAGGTACATGTCCCAAACCATTATGCTCGCTGCCAGCAAACTTGAAGAGATGACATTGCGGTTTTGGTTAAACTTATCAGGATGGTATGCACTGGTCAGCTTGCTCTTCACTCCAGTAAGGCAACAAAGCTCATCATTCACCTAAATACATCCATCAAAAGCAAAGTAAGTTCAAGTAAGTGAGTATTTTTGTTTCACATCCTTGTCACTAATCTTAACTTTGCAGCAGCCATGTCTGGTAAAACACAAAAACAAGCAATGCCGGTGGCAGTCTTATCAGGGAGTGCAGCTGCTTCAGGCCATTTTGTAAAAAATTTTTTAGACTGTAATGATATATCTGTTCCCCCTGGCTGTCTTAGGAAGGGGCCAATCAAATCGACCCCAATTGTGTGCCAAGCTTCATCTCGAACTGGATGCTGTAAATTTCCTGCATTATATAGAGGAATAATATGTAGCAAGTACACCAAGCTGATTTGTTGTCGAACTTACCGATTGGCCCTCTGGCACTTATCACAAACTTCTTGACATCATCATGTCATCATGGCTATATACTCAGTCAATAGTAGCATTCAGTCTCTTTGGAAAAATTCTTTCCCTTCCGAAGTGCCCATCCCCAAGCACATCAGAATGGCATATTCCAGCACACTGCTTCTTTGGGACTCTGTCACAACCTGTATTACAGGAATAGCAATGTGACAGTAACCCCAGATATCAATGTTCGGCATTCAAGACTTGGCATGTTGATCTCTATATCTTGCTGATTGTATAATGTATAATGCTAACCTGCAAGTCAACACCTTTCTTCGTATCTCTGAAGTACAGCAGCCCATCATCTTTAACAAAAAACGCTCTTGGACTTCCTTCTGAGGCAATCCTTTTGATTCTTGCTTAAACCAGTTGGAAAAGTCCTTTGTTTGATGCAGTCAAATATCTGGTTGTACCGTCTTTAAAACAAGTGATCTAGCACGCGGAAAGTCACGAGACACTATATTCGCATCATTTTCAGGAGGACAAAATATCCTACTGTAGCGACAAAATTTCCCAGCGACGAAATATCCTGTGACAACGGTCTAAACCCTTTCTGTTCTAGGAAAAAGTTGGGCTACTACTTGCTACTCCCTTTTCGTAGACAAAGGCAAAGAAGACAGAGCAAAGAAGACAGACTGACTAACAAAATACAAGAGCTGCAAGATCTACAGTATATTTTCCTGGCCTTTCACGCAGCGAAGCATCTCCGTAAATCGGATATTAAAGTAGAAAGCGAATAGGTTTGCTGTTGGAGATTATTTTGCCCTTGGTTAGTCTTCCATGTTTATCCTTCAATGTTTATCAACCACACCAAGAAAGCAGGAAAGAGCCACCCCAAATACCTGTCACAAGCCTGGGTGGCAATTCGTGATAACTTCTGCTTGCTGTTACATATCCAATTGTATCTGCCGCAACATTTTCTCGAGTATTGTATATATATTATAGTATCGTTTGACCTGTGGCGCCATCATAAGCGACATATCTGTTTCTATCTTTGGTATTAGTGATAGTGTAAGAACGTACTTACAATGAACAATTGTAGACAGAAAAGCAACCAATGATTGAAGTAACACGAGGTTATAATTCCAAAATTCAATCAAACGTGTTATGGTAAAGGATCAACATTACATTATGGTAAAGGGTCAATAGTCAATCGCTACAGTACTCCCCTTCCAGTGAAAACATGGAACGGTTAAGGAATATAGTCACATAGTCACTTGGGCCAACGCACTTGTCTACCAGCACGAGTGGAGTGGTGGCATACAAGGGGTGGAGACGATGGGAATATCGGTTGAAGACGTTGCTGGCTTATCAACTTGGGTGGGAACAATACAATCCATGGCAGCAGGCTTCAGGCGGTCTAATGAGATTGTCTGGTTCTGGCCCTTGATACGGTGATCCAAGATTTGCCTTGATGTTGTAAGACTTCGAAGGGGCCGTTATATGGCTGCTGCAGGGTTGCGGACTGTGTCACATCGGACAAAAACATGGGTGCAGGACGAAAGAGCACTATCTATGTGTACCAGCCTTTGCCTTGGGGAACGTGTTGGTGGGGGTCGGAGAGATTGCATGACCTTTTTGAGCCTGTTGACGTATCCCATTGGGTCAAAATAGGTCTGGGTGATCGAAGTGTAGAAAAATTCACCAGGTAAACGTAGTGTGGTGCTGTATACCAATTCAGCAGTGGAACAGCGTAGGTCATCCTTGAGGGTAGTCCGAATACCTAATAAGGTTAGTGGTAGGGAACTAACCCAATTGATGGGTGTCGGTTGGCATTTAAGGGAAGCTTTGAGCTGGCGATGAAAACGCTCGATTAATCCATTAGAGATAGGATGGTATGCTGTGGTGCGAATACGCTTTGTTCCCAACAAACGCATTAAGTGGTCCCAGAGTGCTGATTCAAACTGAGCTCCACGATCTGTCGTGACTGTAGAGGGGACACCAAATCGTGCAACCCAAATGGTGACAAAAGCTTCAGCAACCGTCTCTGCAGTGATGTCGGGGATCGGGACAGCTTCGGACCAACGAGTGAAACGGTCAATGCACGTATGAGAAACCTTTACAAGGTGGTAAAGGCCCGACAAGATCAAGGTGGATGCGATCGAAGCGAGCATCCGGTGTTGGAAATGGGAGAAGTGGGGACACGGTATGCCTCTGTACCTTAGAGTGCTGGCACTGTATGCAACATCTAGTCCAGTTGCGGACATCAGTGTTAATGCCCGGCCAGACATAGCATGTAGTAAGGAGCTTTTGTGTTGCTCGGATTCCAGTATGAGATAAACCGTGAAGGGCATCGAATATAGTGCACCTGAAACCTTGGGGCACAAAAGGGCGTGGTGTACCAGTAGACATGTCGCTAAGCAGGGTGATGTCTGCAGTGGGCAACGGAAGTTTCTGAAAGATGAGTGAGGTAGTTCCGGACTGAAGATCGATAAGTTCTGTGTCTCCCTTCTGGGTGTGTGCCAAGGCTTGGAAATCGATGGGTGAGGGGGAATGAGTGTTGAGTGTTTGATGGTAATCCGGGACAAAGCATCAGCTGCGAGGTTGTCTTGACCTTTAACGAAACGAATACCTAAAGTAAATTGGGAGATGAAATCGAGGTGACGAATCTGCCTCGGTGAATGTTGATCAGCTCGAATGCCCAAAGCATAAGTGAGCGGCTTGTGGTCAGTGCAGATGTGGAAAACACGTCCTTCAATGAAATGCCAGAAGTGTTTGATAGCCAGGTAGACCGCCAAGAGCTCCCTGTCGAACCTACTATAGCGTGTCTCTGACGGCTTCAACCTTTTAGAAAAGTAGGAAATGGGGGACCAAACTCCTGAAATGCACTGTTGAAGGACAGCGCCGACAGCTGTATCTGACGCATCCGTAAGAATACATGTGGAAGCAGACGGCTTGGGGTGATTGAGGAGAGTGGCGTGTGCAAGAGACTCCTTTATCTTTGTTAAAGATGCCATTGCATCGTCCATCCATGTCAGGTGCTGGGAGCGGTGTTGAGGGAGGGACAACATGGCGTTTAACGGCTCAAGAATCTGTGCACACTGGGGTACAAAACGATGGTAAAAATTAATGAGGCCCAAAAATGCACGCAACTGATGCACCGAAGTAGGTCGTGGGAAATGACGAACAACCGCTACTTTGCTATCCAGTGGACGTATGCCGCGACTGCAGACATGGTGGCCTAAAAAGTCCAGACTGTCGACACCAAATACGCACTTGGAAGGGTTGATCAGGATGCCATACTGACTCAGGCGTTCGAAAACTTGTCGCAAGTGCTGTTTGTGCTCCTCTACCGAAGTGCTGGCAAAGAGGACGTCATCCACATAAACGAAACAGAAATGTAGACCCCGAAGAACCTGGTCCATAAAGCGTTGAAATGTTTGACCTGCGTTACGTAAACCGAAAGGCATACGAACAAATTCAAAAAGACCAAAGGGGGTAATAACAGCTGTTTTGGGCATGTCGGTGAACTCCAGCTCCCCTATTGAGACCTTTGGTACTAAGGGAATAAGACCATCCATGTTAACCACAACTAATCATTGTTAGGGACAGATGTTGTGTACAGAACCAAACATGAGAACTCACTCTCTAATGAAGCCACAGCCAGACACCATAAGATTAGCTCACCTGGTAGTGGACCAAAGCAAGACACATCACCTCACCGGGAGAGCCATGACTTGAAACATGAGAACTCGCTCTCTAATGAAGCCACAGCCAGACACCATAAGATGAGCTCACCTGATAGTGGACCAAAGCAAGACACATCACCCCATCGGGAGAGCCATGACTTGCTGACATCTGATTGGTCGGCAGGGAAGAAGCCATTCTGACCTAGTGACTGCTAACTGGACATTATTAATTTGTATAAAAGTAACTATTTGAACATTGTAAGGATGGGATGTTTTTTGAACTACTCGTGTACTGTCGTTGCCATTGTACACTAGTTGATGATCTTTACTTAAATATATCTTTATATATTCGTGTGGGGAAGCCAGTAGCCAGGGAGGGCTACTGAGTTCGGCTTAAATAAAGATATCTAGCAGGGAGGCTGGGAATAGTATTTAGGCGTCGGGTAGAGATAGGGATCTGCTGAGGAGCAAAGTGACTGTCTCAAGGACGGCTGATTTCTACCACAGGGCACATCGCAGGGCTCTACTGGGATCTGGTGACAAGCTCTGACTAGGTATAATTTTGAGAAAATTTGCGTACCACCATGTAATGAGGAAGTAAAGTCCTGGATGTAGGGAACAGGATATCGGTCAGGTGTGGTAATGTTGTTCAAAGCTCGGTAATCTCCACAGGGCTGCCAATCACCAGGGGTTTTCTTCGGCACCATGTAGAGGGCAGACGACCAGTTACTCGAAGAAGGTTGAATGATTCCCAATTCTAACATGTGTACAAATTCCTGGTGGGCAATGTGTAGACGCTCGGTGAAAGGCGACGAGCTCGTGCAGAGACAGGAGGTCCAGCAGTTGTGATGTGATGTGTGACATTGTGTTTAGTAGGTTGATTGACAGGTTGGGGCGCATTAACCCTCTACTTCAGTCACCATTGAAAAATCGCACTTTAAATAACCATATTTCAATAATATTTATCTACCTACCTGCTTCACTTTTCTTGTTTCTAGCATTGCTTTCTTTTTGTTTATGCATTACGTAATGCATTGATTGCATTATAGAACCTTTAAATAATTATTGTAATTTTTTGTGCCACGCCATAGTAAAAAGAGGAAACTATCGTCCAAAATAGCAACATTTCAATTCAATATATTTTCAATATTTTTTTCTCTTTACAACTAAATTTCATATCATTTGAAAGCTAATTCAATGCTGGTTATGATGGTATCAGAATGATACATGTGAGGCTAGTTGTTCTTGAGATAAATATTAAAAAGTTTGAAAAACGTAAAATGTTGTGCTCTAGTAATTGCCAAAAACATAATTCAATTATATACTAAATTGCAATAGATAAGGTGATTCTGCTATCTTTGCTGATTCAGATGATATAAAAAGTTTAATCGTTGAGTATAGCAGTAGCCAGAAAACATGCCTACAAAAACGGGACTCATTTTTACCAAATTTTATTACTGAAGCATAGGGTTAAGCATGGGGAAATCAGAGAGGAGAGCACCAAACTCATTGGCTGAGTCTCGCGGCAAAATGGATGGGCTAGGTGTAGGTGCTGTAGTTGAGATACCCTGTATTTTCAACTGGGTCTGAGCATCCACCAAGCGAGTGTGTGTCATGTTGACCAAAAGATTAAAGTGACGAAGGAAATCAGCTCCTAGGATGGGTCTCTTAACATCTGCAAGGATGAAAACCCAACGGAAGGTGCGTCGAAATCCGAGATCGAGGGCGAGTGAGCGGCTACCGAAAGTGACAATGGGGGTGTTATTGACAGCTTGCAAAGTCAAACGATCGTGGGGTCGTTTCCGTTCCATGCGTGATGGTGGAATCACGCTCACCTCTGCGCCTGTATCCACAAGGAAACGGAGGCCACAGGAACGCTCGGTTACATAAAATAGACGACTTGGGTTTGGGCCAGACACGCTCGTCGCCACTAGCGCCTGGCCTGGTCGTTTAACTCCTGGCGGCAAGGTTGACGGCACTTGGTAGCAGCATCTCCAAAACATTGATGGTACCAGCAGAGAGTAGGGTCTTCCCTCTGTGCTTGTTGGCCAGGGCTAGGAGAGCGTCGGAAAGCAGACCTGGGGGAACGCTGTCGAACTTCACGAGAGCGCATGGAGAGGGATTTGAATGGCTCTTGTAATTGGCGCACTTCCGAGCGCAAAGAGTCCACTCCAGGAGGCGATGGGGGGGTATGAACTGCTGCTACCAATAATGCTGCGACAGGGGGTGGCGCTACTTCAACAATACGGTCGGCCATGTGAGCCAAAGTTTCTAGGCTGATATCCATACCCAAGGGAGCTAGCACCATACGCACAGTACTGGGGAGGCGTTGCAGGAAAAGCTCCCGTAAAAAGGAATCATCAGGACGTTCACCCCAGAGTTGTTGCATGCGACGCAGAAGCTGTGAGGGTTTGCGATCGCCAAGCTCAACTTCATTGAGGAGTTTCTGCAATTTCTGCTGATTTGAACCTGCTGTCCTGGCGATTAACTCCCATTTTAGTACAGAATAGGGAGTGTCAGGGGGAGGGGCCAAAACTAAGTCTCGAATTTCAGTGGCAGTTCCAGGTGAAAGTGATGCCACAATGTAGTCAAACTTAGTCTTTTCAAGCGTAATGCCTCGAGTGGCAAACTGAGCCTCTACCTGCGCGAACCAAAGATCAGGGTCAGCAGGCCAATATGGTGGCAACTTTAGCGCTGCAAAGCACATCCAGGAGGTTCTTCTGTGTCGCTCATCGTCGGGGTCACCAATGTAAAAACGTACTTGCAACGAACAATTGTAGACAGAACAGCAACCAATGATTGAAGTAACACGAGGTTATAATTCCAAAATTCAATCAAACGTGGTATGGTAAAGGATCAACATTACATTATGGTAAAGGGTCAATAGTCAATCGCTACAATAGTAGTTGCGAGTCAATGCAGTTCTCCCAGTTTGCAGGGGCATGCTGAGCCCACTTGGCCCAGCCTTGTTGGACTACTGGACCTACTGGGTCTTTTGCGCCTATTGGACTTGGCAGGCTGGCAGGAGCAGCTGGAGATAATGCTGGCCTGGAGCTACTGGACCATTCAGGATGAACTTCAGGGGATCAGCTGCCATAACAAACTTTATTGCAAAATAACCGTTGATCTGGAATGACATCATCTAAATTACTGTTCCCATCTGTAAAAAAGGCCCACCTAAGTATGCAGAGATGTCTACTGATATAGCTTCTTTTGTGTCGTGTGTGTGTGAAAGTAATTTACACACAATTTAATTTGCCCCCCCGCCCAAAATTGTTCCTCCTGGAACAACTTTTATTGAAAGTTCTGTTCCCACCTAGTTCCACCGTCATATAAACCCACGTGTTGGCGCACGATCTGAGTAACTTGCATGCAGTGACTGGAGTAGGACCGTTTAGCTAAGATTCTAGGCTCCCTAGAGATATGGACAACAATGCAGAAAACGAAGATCCTATTTTGGACATGGCTATTCACTATGTACTCCAAAAGATCACAGCTAACAAAGATCAAAAGAGAGCAGTGAGAAAGAGAGCAGCAACTCTACTGATGGAAAAGGGAGAAGTTTATCTTCATAGAAAGAAGAAAAAAGTTAAGGTGATTAATTCTGTCAAGGAACAAAAAAGGATATTGCAAGCTTGTCACTCAGAAGCCACTTCAGGACATTTTGGTGTGACTAAGACTCACAGAAGAGTTGCAGAGAGATTTTATTGGAAGGGAATGGTCTCAGATGTTAAACAATTGGTTAGGCTATATAGGAGCTTGTATATCCATATTACTATTTATATACATTATATAGGTGAAGCACTGTCAAGAGTGTCAACACATGAACAGGAAGATTGAGATAGGGAGGCCAGAGCTCAGTCCTATTCCAGTCAAGTCTCCGTGGTTCCACCTTGGCATTGATTTCGTGGGGCCAATCTCTCCACCCTCAACTACAGGAAATCGCTATATTTTAAGTGTTTCTGATTACTTCACTAAATTTTCCTGGGCCCATGCATTACCTACTAAAGAAGCATCTGGTGTGGTAGCATCTTTGCGCCAGGTGAGTGTTTAGATGCATCATAAAGAAGCTAATGTTTATGTTTTGTGTTTATGTCATGGTTGGACTGCCAGAAATTATAACCACAGATCAGGGAAAAGAATTTCGAAATAAGCTAAATGAAGAACTAACCAAAAATTTTGGAATTAAGCACAGGATGACAACAGCCTACCATCCTCAAGCCAATGGACTGGATGAGAGATACAACCAAACATTGATAAATGCAATTTCAAAATTCACCCAGCAGAATCGTGCAAGTTGGGATCACAAATTTCAGGAGATTGTTTATGGTTCCATACAAGAATCATCCAGGTTCTCACCATTGAGGCAATGTTCGGTCACTTAGCGAAATTACCAGTCGATTTCAATACATCTAGCACTTGTGATGCAGAGGAGAGAGCTAAATGACTATCTTGTGAGTGAAAATCCATTGGAATCTGAGAGAGCAGCCAAGCGGTGCAATATGGAAGCAGAAATCCATGCAAATATTAAGAAAGCACAAAAAAGGCAAAAAGTGAATAACGACAAGAAGTATTGCTCAAGTTGCCATTTAGTTGCAGGAGATATGGTTATGAAAAAAGACTTTAGGCGAAAGAAAAGAAAAGGAAGAAAGCTTGATTATCGATGGTTGAGGCCTTATGTGATTTCTAGTTCTTTGGGAATAGGTCTTTTCTGCTTGAAGAAGATTGATGGAGAAAAGGTACTTGCAATTGTATGCATGCATGTACAAACTATTTTCGTAAAGGGCATGCAACTAACTAATGCATGTTCATTTGTGTATAATTATAATAGTGTGACAACTTTTAACTATGAATTGCATGTTCACATGCATACACACTACAGGTTGTTGATCGAGTGAATGCATTTCATTTGAAGAAATACTACAAAAAGGTGGATGAAATCTCGCTGATAACCTGTTGCAGCTCACCTGAGAACAGCATAGCTTCCTCGTCACCTGCAAACCAGTCTTTAGCTTTTGATGAATCCGACACGCTGGTTCATGATGTTTCTTCCTGGTTCCATGACAGTATATTACCTGACACACCAGTTAATGTTTCTTCCTGTTCACTTGATAGTAGTATATCACTACCTGCCTCACCCATGCCCCAACTTAAGTTCATGAACAAGGTATGGAACACAATTTCACAAATAAAAACAAAACCAAACATACAACTTACATTACCATAATTATAGTGATGTATAATGTGTATATATATATACACAGGTGCTCACCGAATTGTATAAAATTATAGTTCTGGACTGTAGCATTTTGTATACACTTTGATATATCTGTGCATGTACTTTAATTTGCTATTGTTCATGTATATAGGATTCAGAAAGCACACCGCTGACTAGCACTCCAATAAAGTTGAACCACTTGCCTTCGACTCAGAGCATTGCAGCAACACCAAAAGAAGCTATGAAACAACGCCATAAAGTTAAAAATCATCCCCAACTTCAAAACATTGCAGCAAAAAGCTTGATGTTAAAAGCACGGAGAAGCCTTGTACATGAGATTATTGCCAAAAAATTAACAAAGAAAAACTACAGCCAAAGCAATTGAAGCAGCATCCCAAACAACGTCCAAAGACGGAGATACCCTGGATTAAGAATGAACACTATAGTTTGGCACAGTCAGACAAAGATATTTTGTTGAATGTCACGGGTTGGCTGAATGATGATATTGTGTCAGCTGCACAGAAGCTACTGAAGCAAAAGGTTCCCCTTGGAAATGGCTTCCAGGACACCTGTCTTGGCTTGACATATTCTTTTAACATAGAGTCGGATGAATTCATCCAGGTCCTACATAATGGCCACAACCACTGTGCTTAACAATCAGCACTATTGGAGCTAAAACGAACGAAATCTTTATTTATGACAGTGCATATGAAAGTGTTTCTTCTGTGGTGAAAATACAGACAGCAGCCCTGCTAGCAGCCAAAGGCAAGGTCATTAAGTTGAACTTTCTTGACGTTCAAAAGCAGTCAGGAGGATGTGATTGTGGACTGTTTTCTCTGGCATTTGCAACAGCATTGGCGAATGGTATTAACCCAGGTAGTTATATGTATGACCAAAGGAAAATGCGGAAGCATTTATACCACTGTTTGGTCCAGGGGGAAATGGAAATGTTCCCTACTTTGTGGAGCAGAGGATTACAGATGAAGATCACAGTGAAGATGTGGAAGTATATTGTACATGCAGGATGCCAGAGGTTGATGGCATTGATATGGTGCAATAAATGTAATGAGTGGTATCACATTGGCTGTGTTACTGTACCCAATCAGGCAATGGAAGATAGTAGTATGGAATGGCTTTGTTCAAGTTGTATTTAATCCCTACTTTGTGGAGCAGAGGATTATAGATGATGATCAAGACATTGAAGATGTGGAAGTATATTGTACATGCAGGATGCCAGAGGTTGATGGCAATTGATATTTAACGTATATATAACTTGGCTGTCTGATATTGCAGCTGCTGCAAGTACTGATGATGCATATTATCTTGCTGAGCAATATAAAGGGGGTCTTTCAAGAGAAATATAAATGGGGGTTTTTATTTTTCAAGAGGGAACTTTTTTACTTGTAAAAAGTCCCAGGGGGAACATATTTTTCAAGTAAAAAGTTCCAGGGGGAACATATTTTTAAAGAAAAAGTTCCAGGGGGAACCAAATATGGGGGGAACAAATTTGTCGTGACAGGTCTTCCAAATGTTTGTGCTCTACATACATTCTTGGACTTTCCCATCCAACTCCCCAGAGAGCTTGCTTCACTCGCCAAGTTAATTTAATTCTTGAGAATGCTCAAGCTTTTGTCTGGCATAGCCGATCATTACCCTTCCTTGGTCTCGATGTCAAAGATAAGGAAGGTTTTAAAGGGAGAACAAAATATGCCATATAGTTTTTAATGCATCAATTTTCAATAATTTTGTTCTCAAAATATTCTGTGTGCTTGCAATGATATTTGTATATTGGCCATTTCAAATCAGCCATGGTCGAAATAGCACTGATGTTAGCAACAACTTAGAAATCACTTTACACCCAAGGGTGGATATCAACACTTGCCATTTATGGTGCTAAGCAGAGTAACCATAGATACAGTGAGGATCATCTACTGGACCATTTTCAATACATGTATTAGCATGTGAAGTGAGCACACAGATTGGATTCATATCTCATGAGAAGAGGGATGGATTGAAAAACTGACCATTCATACAATAGAGAAAATAAAGAGCTACAAAAATTATTTAAAAATTGACTGACTTAGAAACATTTATGTGTCATCAATGAACTTCTATGGGATAGTATGTATATAACGGAGTCAATGCAGTTCTCCCAGATTGCTTCTTCTCGTCCATTTCTCAACTGGTATATAATGAAGTGGCAGCATAAAAAGTATCATAACTCAAGAATGGTTGTCAATAATGAGTTGAAACTTGACACAAATTTAGTATCAGTGAAGGTATATCTTAAGGGGGAACAGTGGCATTTTTTGGGGGGGGGGGGGGGGGGGGGGGGGGGACTAGTCCATATGTATTTCCCCCCTTGTGGTTACCACTTTATAGCTCAAAAGATAGGTCTCTCTGTGTGCTCTCTGTGATACTAATATATTTTTCATAGGTATATATAACTATAGTCAAGTTACTGGAGTTACAAGGAACCTCAAAAACCTGAATGCCTGATTTTGCCACATAAATATCTCCAGATTGCAAAGTGCTAGCGATCAAATTAGCACCAGTGGCTAGAGGAAGCCCAACTCGACACAATGAGCGTTTTCATTAGGCACTAAAATGTAATTACGTGGTCAAGCGCGCCGGAAAATGAATTTCGTTAATAATCCATAAAACTCACTTTATAACCTCAAATGTTTTCTCGAATGCTTGGAGCTATGGAAGGATGGTGATCTTGCAAGTCTACTTAGGGAGGACTGGTCCATACAAGCCCACCTCCTTAAAGCACCTGTCAGGTACAGTGAGCAACAGCTATCCCGTTCTTTTGCTAATTTGATGTTCAAGGGCAAGACTCAGGCTGCATTGCAGCTGATTTCAAACAAGGGCAAGAGGGGTTTCCTTCATCTCCAGGATATTGTTGAAAATTCCACCATTCCAACCACTGTGAAAGATGTTCTGAAATCCAAACATCCTGATGCAGTTGCTGCTATTTCTGACACTATTATAAGTGGATCCCCTCCTGACTGCCATCCTGTAATATTTGAGTCAATTGACGCAGCAATGATTCGGTCCACCTCCCTTAACATCCACGGGGCTGCTGGTTCATCAGGTTTGGATGCCTATGCATGGAGGAGATTTATGCACCTCATTTAGCAACTCTCTGTGTGAGGCCCTTGCTCATACTGCTCGTCGTCTATGCTATGTCTTTGTTGACCCCACCTGTGTATCTCCCTGTTGGCTTCTCGACTCATAGCTCTGGACAAGAATCCAGGTGTTAGACCTATTGGCATTGGTGAGACCCCAAAGAGGATCATTGCTAAAGCTGTTTTGACCGTGACGAGGGGTGATATCCAGGATGCCGCTGGTTCTGTTCAACTTTGTGCAGGTCAAGTAGCGGGTGTTGAGGCGGCAGTCCATGCAGCTCAAAGAAGTTTCCAACAAGATGGAACAGAGGTTGCCCTTTTAGTTGACGCAAACAATGCCTTCAATTCACTAAATCGTGAGGCTGCTCTACACAACATTAGATTTCTCTGTCCCTCCATTTCCACCATGCTGATTAACACTTACAGAGCCCCTACTGAATTGTTTGTTGATGGTGAAGTGCTGTTCTCTAGAGAAGGAACCACCCAAGGAGACCCTATGGCCATGCCTATGTACGCTGTTGCAACGATACCTTTGATCCGGAGACTATCCAATCCTGTCACACAGATCTGGTATGCTGATGACGGTGTGGCCCCAGGTTCAGTCACTGAGCTTCGCAAATGGTGGGACAACCTTGTCAGTTTAGGTCCTGGATTTGGCTACTTTGCCAATTCCACCAAGACGTGGCTGATTACTAAGGATTCCTACCTTTCCAATGCCACTGCTGATTTTGCTGATACCAATGTCAACGTCACCAGCTCTGGGCGAGCATACCTGGGTGGTCCCTTGGGCTCTACAGAGTTCAAAACACAATTTGTGAGAGATAAGGTGGAGAATTGGTCAAATGAGTTAAAAGCACTTTCAGAGATAGCCATCACTCAGCCTCATGCTGCTTATGCTGCCTTCACTCATGGGTTCTATAGCAAATGGACACATCTTTCTCGCATCATACCAGATTTGAGCTCTTTATTTCAACCCCTAGAGATTATTCTATGCACAGGTTTTATCCCCACCATTACTGGAAGACCAGCTCCCAATGATTCCGATAGGGCTATATATCTCCACTAGATTAGGGGGTTTGGGCATTTGTAACCCGTCAAAGCAGTGTGTTTTACAGTTCTCTGCTTCCTTGTCCATTACGAAGCCACTTATTGACTCCCATCTTACTACAAGATTCAGAGTATTCATTTGAATGTCTGGATGCCCAGATGTCAGCCAGAACACTCGTAAAACAACAGCGTCAGGAACAGGCCACTCAGACTTCTGAAGACATCAAACAACACCTTACACCGGCATATCTTGACTCCCATCTTACTACAAGATTCAGAGTATTCATTTGAATGTCTGGATGCCCAGATGTCAGCCAGAACACTCGTAAAACGACAGCGTCAGGAACAGGCCACTCAGACTTCTGAAGACATCAAACAACACCTTACACCGGCATATCTGAGAGCCCTGGATCTCGCAGTGAGAAGGGTGCCTCCAACTGGCTGACTTCACTACCAATCACGGAGTTCGGCTTCAGTCTGCACAAAAGTGCCTTTGTGGATGCCCTATGTCTCCGCTATGGCTGATCGCCGCCAGGTACCCCCTCACACTGTGTTTGTGGTGCAAACTTCTCCGTTGAGCATGTCCACGTGGAGGTTTTTCATCAATCCGCCACAATGAAATTAGAGATATCACTGCCAACCTCCTAACTGAAGTTTGCCATGATGTCATGGTGGAACCTGTTCTTCAACCTCTGACAGGTGAAGCCTTGTTTCACAGAACCTCGAACATTTCAGACGGAGCCAGACTTGATGTCTCCATGAATGGTTTCTGGGGTGGACGCCATGAAAAGGATGTCCGAGTGTTCAATCCGCATGCTCCTTCAAACAAAATCTGTAGCATTTCAAACTGTTATAAGAAACACGAAAACGAAAAGAAGCGAGCATATGAACAACGGATAAGGAATATCGAACACTCGTCATTCACACCAATCGTTCTTTCTGCTACAGGGGGTATGGTCAAGCAGTCCACAACCTTTACAAGAGGCTGGCCTCCCTCCTTGCTGACAAATGGGAGCAGTCTTATAGTTCAACCCTCTATTGGTTGCGTGTCCGACTTTAATTTTCACTCTTGAGATCAGCCATTCAATGTATTCGAGGTGCAAGATCTTATCGATGCCATGCAGAAAAAGCTCACTCCCCGATCGATCTGAAGCGAGGCATGCCTGCATTAACTTTGTCTATTTTATATACTCTTTAACTTTGTTACCTCAGTCATTGTGTTGTCCAAAATAGTAGTACAGCTGTCGTAAAAAAATAAATAAAAAAATAAATAAAACTCACTTTCCACCCGTGCGCTTGACCGCGTACTTATGTTTTAGCACCTAATCAAAACACTCGTTATGTAGAGTGGGGCTTCCTCTAGCCACTGGTGCTAATTTCAACTCTATTTGGCAATCTAGAGATATTTATGCGGCAAAATCAGGCATTCAGGTTTTGAAGTTCCCTCCAATTTAGCTCCAGTAACTTGGCTACAGTTATACCTATGAAAAATATTTTAGTATCAAAAGAGAGCACACAGAGAGACCTATAATAGCTATATATCAAATCTATATCAAATCCATACCATGAAGTTTACAGTCCCCCCCCCCCCCCCCCCGTTTACTTTATTTTATTTTATTATTATTTTTTTTTAGCTCCCCCCCCCACCCAAATGGTCTGTGGCCTCCCTTAAGGGTTGGCTACACCACACTAGCTCTAGCTACCAAGAGGACATGATAGATCCATCATGTGAGGGTGCTAGAAATTATCGTCAATGCTGTTATCATATGTTAGACAGTAAATACAGGAGATAATTGACTTTAGGAAAAATAGCTGCATATTATCCATGAAGGAGAGCTATGCCAATGGTGAAGAACATACTGAACACAGAAATAGTATCAAGTGTCAGGTACTGCATCATCTTTCCTTCAGTATACTCAGCCAATTATGTCAGCCAGTGACTTCACTCTTAGTGTGTGGCCATGTCCTCAAGATTGAAGAAGAAAACACCTTTCCCTTCTCAGCCCCACAATTGACATGCACACGTTTACGCCTCACAACCAACCATCCCATTGTGTTGCGAGACATGTGCTTGTGCAAACTTACACAAGCTGGTCATCTTCAAGGAACACAGCCATCTCATACACATAACAGAGATTAAAATAAACACTTGGCAAGGTGTGCTTCAGCTCACCACATCAAAGCATTGCATTCATTAACAACTAATCATTGACATTAAAGGACACCACCACTGGAGGGCTATCCAATATCACTTAGCAAATCAATAGAGAGGGCCAGCTACTCAAAACTACAGGAGAAACAAGATGGGAGGAAGTTGCTTCTAAGAGACTACACCCTCAACGACTTAATGCCCTTGTAATACTCAACAGTCGATCAACAAAATCTCATTATTCAAACAACTCCACGTGCAAGTATATCTATCCGTCTTCTATATCACGTTCAACCGAAAGTTCTAGAAGAATGACATGACATCACTAACCACATCCGGCACAGGAATGTAATCATAATCTATTACAACAATGAAGTAATAACACACCTACAAATAGATCTTACACCCTTGATGAGACGATACACATTTTGCCTATCTCACAAAGGAGGTGTGCATCATTTCATATACAACAAAGTAATCTCTGCTGCATGCATATTTACAAAATATTATGATGTCATACTGTTTGCATAATTAATAATTAATGGACCCAAACCAGATTGAAAGTAACAATGTTGGGGATCAACTGTTCTGGATCCTCTAGGGAACACTGACTGCTGAGCGTAGGTCTCTCAGAGCTTCCTGCATGTCCTTCTCCAGAGCATAGATCAATCCTGCACAAATTATTTCACAAGATGCACTGATTGGCCAGTCTACACAAAGCACTTTGATACATACAAATTGAAGTAGCTACAACTCCTCCCAGAGCAGGTGTGGTTGCCAGGATTCAACTTGAACCAATGAATCATCTCATTAGTCCAAAGAAGCTATCAATGGTTGTTAGAAATGTGATGTAATGAGATTCATGAAGTGATAATCCCACAAATTCTAGACCCAATTAGATGATGAGCGCGTTTGTAGTTGGCAGTTCATAATGTCGGTTCACAATTGGTCGCATCGCATCACTTTGCTTCGACCTTTTAACCCCAATTGCAAGACTCCACCCATTAAATAATGAACCTTCAATATCTAAATAACTTGTCGGACACGGACACAGCTATACACTAAAAAAGTTCGTCACTGCCTCTATCAACTTGCCACGTTCATCTCTCTTGAAGAACCGTGTTTTTTTTTGCCGAACTCAAATAAAGCACAACAATGCATGTCGGCTGACACATCACGACCGGAATTAGAATAGAAATGGAGTCTATTCAAACAACACAATATGATGCAAACGAACTTCACGCTCACAATATCATAAAAGCGCCGCGTCGAGCAACATATCATGAGCCAGCCTTAATGCTTCTGAGATGGGCCACTGCGGAGAATGCTGGTGAAAGTGGAAGGCAGCTCACTGTTGGTGCAGAGATGGGAGCTTATGGTCATCAAACATCAGCTGCAAGTCACCAATTTTGCTGCAAGTCTAGCAAGAGAGAGAAGCATGAAACACTGCAGACACCAGCGTAGAGTGGTACAATTTGGCAAAAGTCAGACAGAGATAACTTGGTTTCGAGAAACTACTTCCCAAAGTTTTGACTAAGTATTCAGATAGCGTGCGATAGCTCCCCTAATCTTGTTATTAAGCAAAGATGGCATTATGACCACATCTTGTGTTATCTAAAACATTCTTCGTATACACTAAGTTTTTTAGAGCTTTTAAACGTATAAAATTCTGCATAAAATACATCCTTATAAGGAATCCGCATATGTTGTACCTCAAGTACGATTTTTATCTTTCAAAAGTGATAACAACAGACATTCCTTATGATTAACAGGGAAATTTCTAGCATTAACACATATCTGCAATTAGGTGCAATCTTATTCAGTATGAAGTTAGAGGAAAGGACAGAATTTTTTTTTTACGTAACAAAAGTATACATGATTACAAATTACTAAACCATCATCATTTGATAACCCTGCCCACGCCCCTCCCTCACAATAGAGAAACAGATTAGTCATGGTGTTAAGGGGTTTTCCACACTATTTATGTTTTTTTTAAATGGTGGTTTACCACCTTGGCAAAAGAGTCCTGGCTCTTGAAGTGCTAACATGGCAAAGACCAGTGCTTAGGATGCTAAAAAGCTGTCAGTGTGAGTTTTATTGGAGATATGAGCTGCTCTTGTTTTTTATTATTATTTTACTAACCGCCATATCAAAAAGTGAAAAGTGGGTCAAACTTGATGAACAGGTTTACTCATGAAAAAGTTACAGCTATAAATAATCATAAATAATCAGCTATAAATGCTCAGCTATAAATAATGTATAATGATAACTATATATATGTTGTTTTTTATGTACCAACTAGGTTGAGGGTCAAGTGGCTAAAAAAAATGCTTCCATTCTCTAACTTCCTGTTCTGTATCCAGAAAATTATTGTCAATTAGGGGAGTGGTGATCAATAGCACAGCTTGTGTGGAAGTGGCAGCGAGCGGGTCAGAAGCTGTTTTCTTCAGTCAACAGGTAAAGGCTTTCTGCCCTGGGCAGAGACCCTTTACCTGTCACGCCCATAGCAAGTAATTTATCAGGTACAGAAAATCCAGTGATGACCCACTGGCAGATACGACTCACAAATGGCAACTGGCTTCGTATATAATACAGCGGATGAGGAAAATCTGAAGTTAGTTTTTGTTCTGCCTTAGCTTGAACATACTCTGACCACCTCCTTAGCAAGACTGTGTAGTGTTACTTTGATGTACTAGCTGCCTTAGCTGCTAGTTTAAACTCACGAACAAAGTTGACCACCTCCCTAGCAAGACTGTGTAGTGTTACTTTGCTGTACTAGCTGCCTTAGCTGCTAGTTTAAACTCACGAACAAAGTTGACCACCTCCCTAGCAAGACTGCGTAGTGTTACTTCACTGTAGTGGCTGACATAGCTCCCATGGAAAAACAGGAACAAAGTTGACCACCTCCCTAGCAAGACTGCGTAGTGTTACTTTACTGTTGTAGCTACCATAGCTCCTACCTGAAACTCATGAACAAAGTTGACCACCTCCATAGCTGTGTAGTGTTACTTTGATGTAGAAGCTGCCTTAGCTCCTAGCTAAACCACCTCCCAAAGCAAGACAACCCCTCACAATTTCTTTTTTTCTTCCCTTTCCCTTTTTTCTTCCCTTTCCATGAACTCGAGATGGTGCTGAATTCTCATCCTTTATCACTGCTGGCTTAAATGGTATTTGGCTAATCTGTGCTAGCTCCTTGCTACTCAGCTTGAATGTGTGTGTACACAGAGAATTGGACTGTGTCTTGATCTTCCTTTTTTTATTACATGCATGCACTCTCAAAGCATCGATAGATGCTAGATGTCTCCACTATGTCTCAGCATGCACTTTAGTGCTATTCAAAAATTATATACCTAATGCTGAGGTTATATAGTGCAATAGGAACAGGATTAAATTATATGGTGTGATAGGAAGATAGCTACGTACATTATCTAGCACACATTATCTAGCACAGGGAGGGGATGGGTTAAATGTGTGACTTTTTACTATATATAGTTCGGATGGGACTTGTGTGAATCTAAGAATACACACGAGCTTGGTGCCATGAAAGTCAATACACTTGTGGTACAGATGTGACTAGGTTTACCAGTGTTGGCTTGAGCTTGGTGCAATGGAAGTCAATACATTGTGGCACAGATGTGACTAGGTTTACCAGTGTTGGCTTGAGCTTGGTGCAATGAAAGTCAATACATTGTGGCACAGATGTGACTAGGTTTACCAGTGTTGGCTTGGGCATGGTGCAATCGAAGTCAATACACTTGTGGCACATATGTGACTAGGTTTACCAGTGTTGGCTTGAGCTTGTGCTATGAAAGTCAATACAGTGTGGCACAGATGTGACTAGTGTTGGCTTGGGCATGGTGCAATGGAAGTCAATACATTGTGACACAGATGTGACAAGGTTTACCAGTGTTGGCTTGAGCTTGGTGCAATCGAAGTCAATACACTTGTGGCACATATGTGACTAGGTTTACCAGTGTTGGCTTGAGCTTGGTGCAATGGAAGTCAATACATTACATTGTGGCACAGATGTGACTAGGTTTACCAGTGTTGGCTTGAGCTTGGTGCAATGAAAGTCAATACATTGTGGCACAGATGTGACTAGGTTTACCAGTGTTGGCTTGGGCATGGTGCAATGGAAGCAATACATTGTGGCACAGATGTGACTAAGTTTACCAGTGTTGGCTTGAGCTTGTGCTATGAAAGTCAATACAGTGTGGCACAGATGTGACTAGGTTTACCAGTGTTGGCTTGGGCATGGTGCAATGGAAGTCAATACATTGTGGCACAGATGTTACTAGGTTTACCAGTGTTGGCTTGGGCATGGTGCAATGGAAGTCAATACATTGTGGCACAGATGTGACTAGGTTTACCAGTGTTGGCTTGAGCTTGTGCTATGAAAGTCAATACAGTGTGGCACAGATGTGACTAGGTTTACCAGTGTTGGCTTGGGTATGGTGCAATGAAAGTCAATACATTGTGGCACAGATGTGACTAGGTTTACCAGTGTTGGCTTGAGCTTGGTGCAATGGAAGTCAATACATTGTGGCACAGATGTTACTAGGTTTACCAGTGTTGGCTTGAGCTTGTGCTATGAAGGTCAATACATTGTGGCACAGATGTGACTAGGTTTACCAGTGTTGGCTTGAATTGTGCTATGAAAGTCAATACAGTGTGGCACAGATGTGACTAGGTTTACCAGTGTTGGCTTGGGCATGGTGCAATGAAAGTCAATACATTGTGGCACAGATGTGACTAGGTTTACCAGTGTTGGCTTGAGCTTGGTGCAATGGAAGTCAATACATTGTGGCACAGATGTGACTAGGTTTACCAGTGTTGGCTTGGGCATGGTGCAATGGAAGTCAATACACTTGTGGTACAGATGTGACTAGGTTTACCAGTGTTGGCTTGAGCTTGGTGCAATGGAAGTCAATACACTTATATCACAGATGTGACTAGGTTTACCAGTGTTGGCTTGGGCATGGTGCAATGGAAGTCAATACACTTATATCACAGATGTGACTAGTGTTGGCTTGCAATGGAAGTCAATACACTTATATCGCAGATGTGACTAGGTTTACCAGTGTTGGCTTGGGCATGGTGCAATGAAAGTCAATACACTTGTGGTACAGATGTGACTAGGTTTACCAGTGTTGGCTTGGGCATGGTGCAATGGAAGTCAATACATTGTGGCACAGATGTGACTAGGTTTACCAGTGTTGGCTTGGGCATGGTGCAATGGAAGTCAATACATTGTGGCACAGATGTGACTAGGTTTACCAGTGTTGGCTTGGGCATGGTGCAATGAAAGTCAATACATTGTGGCACAGATGTGACTAGATTTACCAGTGTTGGCTTGAGCTTGTGCTATGAAGGTCACCACTAGAGGAGAGTAGTTGAACTGGACCACTTGATGGTTAGAGTAGTACGAGATGATGCTTCGGTTCTTCCCCAACCCCAGCTTACTAGACTGCAAGACGTTAATTAAAATAAAATTATTAACCATTACATGGACGAGTTACGGGGCAAAAATCATCATCCAGCTACGATAAAAATCAATATAAATTCAGGAATTTATCATGCCCCTTCAGGGTTGTATACAGAAATTTTGCCAAGGGGGGGCGAACTTGAGATATGGAAAAATAAGGGGGGGGGCGGAGAGCCTGGATGGTGCGGAAAGAGGACGTGCACCCTGGGCTTCCGCGTGGAGTACGAAAGTGTTTTACCCACAGGTATTTTTGCAGTACTAACTGTATATATAGCTGCTACTTATGATGGCATGCACTTTTTCTAAAATCTTTAGTACAACATTCCATCTTAAATATTTGCTGAAGTTGCATGCTACGGCAATCAGCATATATAGATTAGATATAGTCACTTGTCACTCGTATAATGGAGGTGGGCTTTTGTGAAATCGAATTATGTTGCATTCCATGCATTTTCTTACAAAATCATGGACAACAGGTTTCATACACAATTTTTCTCTAGTTCTCTAGGGGGGGGGGGGGGGGGGGGTGGAAATGGTTGGTCACTTGGTGCCCTAATTTTTGTTAATATTTTCTTAACATGTTCATAAGTCGTAAAAGGGGGGGCTGGGGGGAAGATCCCCCCATATTTTTTTTTGCTTTTACAATGTCTGAGGATAGCTATTTTGACTGACTACCAATGGCATTATGCTATACCGAACTATGGCTAGACTGTATATATTTCTCATGATATTGTAGCTGCTTGGAAAAAGGAGAGCATGTGTCATGACACGATGACATCACACACCACCACGTGCTCTCCTTTGTAGGTTTGTCACTTCTTTTGTTTCTCCTTCTTTCCCACTCCCTCTCTCTCAGTATTTTTAACTCAGTCCATTATGTCATGGTCTTCAAGTCTAATCTTAGACATGATGTCATCACACACCACCACGTGTTCTCCTTTGTAGGTTTGTCACTTCTTCAGTTCCCTCCTTCTTTCCCACTCTCTCTCAGTATTTTTAACTCAGTCCATTATGTCATGGTCTTAAAGTCATCACACACCACCACGTGTTCTCCTTTGTAGGTTTGTCACTTCTTCAGTTCCCTCCTTCTTTCCCACTCTCTCTCAGTATTTTTAACTCAGTCCATTATGTCATGGTCTTAAAGTCTCTATAAAAGAAACCTTACTAGCTGATTTCTCTTCATATTAATATGGATATTCGCTCATACTTTGCAAGTACTTCTCAAGCCTCTTCTCATGCTAATAGCAGCGATAGCGAAGATAGCAGAACAGATAGCTCTGAGCATGTCGAGGCATCTAGTCCTAGCCTTAGTCCTCCACCTTCAAAGAAAAGCAAGCAAAACAAACACCGCTCTTCTGTATCCACGAAGAGAAAATACTCTAAGAGCTGGGAGAAAGATTTCAGTTGGCTCTATTATGACGAGGATAGCGATGGTGCCTTTTGCAAGGTTTGCAAGCAATCTGGTCTGCAGCGTACTGGAGGAGTGTGGGTCACACAACCTTGCAGAAATTGGAAGAAAGCTGTTGAAAAAATGAAAGCTCATGCGAGAAGTGACTTCCATATCCATGCAACTCAAGCTCTTTTTGCAGCTAAAGGAGCAGCCAAAGGTGGAACAGTTGTACAGCAACTCCAGAATGTTTTAGCTCGCAAAAGAGCTCAGAACAGAGCTGCAGTGAAGTGCCTGATCCTACTCACTCATTTTCTTACGAAAGAACAAGTTGCACATTCGACAAAATTTGAGAAGCTGGTTGACGTGGTGGTTCGATGTGGCAGCCAACATTTGAAGCAATTCTTAGAAACTGCACCAAGAAATGCTGTGTACACATCAAGAGTGGCTGTGGTTGAATTCATCGAATCATTGGGGACATGGGTGGAGGAGTCGATTCTGAAGCGACTTCAAAAGGCACCTATGTACAGCCTCATGGCAGATGAGTGCACAGATGTCACCAACGTAGAAGAATTGTCTGTGTTTTGCCGCTGGGAGGAAGATGGTGTACCAGTAGAGTGCTTTCTGGAGCTTATTCCATTGAAGAAGGCTGATGCAGAGACCATCTATTCTAATCTCATCGATTGTTTAAAGAAGAAAGGTCTACAAGTCGGAAGAATAGTTGGATTGGGATTTGATGGAGCTGCAACTTTTTCTGGACGAAAGACCGGGGTTCAGGCACGTATCAAGAAACATACTCCTCACGCTCTGTTTATACACTGCCACTGTCACTTACTGCAGTTGGCTTGTGTGCAAGCTGCCAATAAAACTCCTGGAATTGCTCATGTTTACAGAACATTGACTACTCTTTGGAAGCATTTTCGCAATTCCCCCAAGCGAGCAGAGTGTCTGAAGGAGGTACAGCACGTTCTTGAACTTCCAGAAATGAAAGTGATCAAGCCATCTGACACACGCTGGCTGGCACATGAAAGGTGTGTCAAAGCTGTCAAAGCAAGTTATTCTGCAATTGTAATCACCATTGGGAACATCTACGAGACGTCCCACGAGCCAGAAGCTCTTGGAATCCATGGTGCCCTCTGCAAATTGTCTACGATTGCAGCTATATATTTGCTTGATTTCACTCTACCACAAGTAGCCAAGCTCAGCAAAGCACTTCAGGCAGAGCAGCTTGACCTCTCGTTGATATCATTCCTTGTTGATGCTACTGTTAAATCCTTGGATGATGCAGTTTTGCCTGGAGCGAACTGGGTGTTGGAGCTTCTTGAAAACGTTGAAGACTTGAAGTCATCTACAAAGGTGTCTATTGACGCTGATAAAATACTTTCGTTCCAGAATGTTGTTGGTAAGCCTTTTGTTGCTGATTTAAAGGCCAACATAACAAGCCGATTTTCTTCATCCAACGCTGTTGTATCAGCATTGTCTATATTCGATCCACGGAAAGTTCCAAAACTAGATTCAGTATCTTTTCCCACTTATGGAGACACGTCTGTTGAGAAACTGATTGCTCACTACGGAGAAGATAGAGATGCAGAAACATTGGATGGAGAAGAAACAGTGAAGACAGCCATGATTTCCACTGAAATACTTACAGAGTGGAAAACATTCCGCCAGCTGTTAGTCAAGCAACCACGGGATACTACTGCATCACAGCTGAAAGAACTTGTTTCAAACGACATGCTCAAGGCCATGTTTCCCAATTTGCACAAGATTGCCTCCATCTGCTTATCGATTCCAGTTTCTACTGCTTCTGTGGAGAGAAGCTTCTCACAGATGAAGATGATCAAGACTCGTTTGCGTAATTCTCTAAGTGACTGCAGCCTTTCTCACCTTATGAGGATTGCTATAGAGGCACCAGAAGTACTCTCTGAGAGCGACCTTGAAGAGATTGTGGACGTATGGCAGAGAAAACCAAGAAGAACCTCAGTTTGACATTCCTATCATTTGAACCTGATATCATAAGCTTATTACACCTTTCTTGTATTACACCTTTCTTGACATTATTAAAAAAAAAATCTCTAATTTCAAGGGGGGGGGGCGAGAATGATACAAGGGGGGGCGAATGCCCCCCCCCGCCCCCCCCTAAATACACCCCTGCCCTTTCAATTTAGCAATGGGTTGGCACGGTTGGGTTGGCATGGTTGTTGGTAAGGCCACACACAATCTCAACCACTTAAAGGCCAGTTCACGATGTTGCTCACCGAGGGTATGTATTGTGCACGTCACAATATAAGTTTGTGCATGTCACAATATAAGTTTGTGCATGACACAATATAAGTTTGTGCATGTTACAATATAAGTTTGTGCATGTCACAATATAAGTTTGTGTGTGTCACAATATAAGTTTGTGCATGTCACAATATAAGTTTGTGCATGTCACAATATAAGTTTGTGCATGTCACAATATAAGTTTGTGCATGTCACAATATTAGTTTGTGCATGACACAATATAAGTTTGTGCATGTCACAATATAAGTTTGTGCATGTCACAATATAAGTTTGTGCATGTCACAATATAAGTTTGTGCATGTCACAATATAAGTTTGTGCATGTCACAATACAGGGTTGTATACAGAAATTTTGCCAAGGGGGGGCGACTTGAGATATGGAAAAATAAGGGGGGGCGAGAATGATACAATGATGGTGTATGTAATGTATAAGGGTGGTGTCTAATTTCAAGGGGGGGGGGCGAGAATGATACAAGGGGGGGCGCATGCCCCCCCCCGCCCCCCCCTAAATACACCCCTGCAATATAAGTTTGTGCATGTCACAATATAAGTTTGTGCATGTCACAATATAAGTTTGTGCATGTCACAATATAAGTTTGTGCATGTCACAATATAAGTTTGTGCATGACACAATATAAGTTTGTTCATGTCACAATATTAGTTTGTGCATGTCACAATATAAGTTTGTGCATGTCACAATATAAGTTCGTGCATGACACAATATTAGTTTGTGCATGTCATAATATAAGTTTGTGCATGTCACAATATAAGTTTGTGCATGACACAATATTAGTTTGTGCATGTCACAATATAAGTTTGTGCATGTCACAATATAAGTTTGTGCATGTCACAATATTAGTTTGTGCATGTCACAATATAAGTTTGTGCATGTCACAATATAAGTTTGTGCATGTCACAATATAAGTTTGTGCATGACACAATATTAGTTTGTGCATGTCACAATATAAGTTTGTGCATGTCATAATATAAGTTTGTGCATGTCACAATATAAGTTTGTGCATGTCACAATATAAGTTCGTGCATGACACAATATTAGTTTGTGCATGTCATAATATAAGTTTGTGCATGTCACAATATAAGTTTGTGCATGACACAATATTAGTTTGTGCATGTCACAATATAAGTTTGTGCATGTCATAATATAAGTTTGTGCATGTCACAATATTAGTTTGTGCATGTCACAATATAAGTTTGTGCATGTCACAATATAAGTTTGTGCATGTCACAATATAAGTTTGTGCATGACACAATATTAGTTTGTGCATGTCACAATATAAGTTTGTGCATGTCATAATATAAGTTTGTGCATGTCACAATATAAGTTTGTGCATGTCATAATATAAGTTTGTGCATGTCACAATATAAGTTTGTGCATGTCACAATATAAGTTTGTGTGTGTCACAATATAAGTTTGTGCATGTCACAATATAAGTTTGTGCACGTCACAATATAAGTTTGTGCATGTCACAATATAAGTTTGTGCATGACACAATATAAGTTTGTGCATGTCACAATATAAGTTTGTGCATGTCACAATATAAGTTTGTGTGTGTCACAATATAAGTTTGTGCATGTCACAATATAAGTTTGTGCATGTCACAATATAAGTTTGTGCATGTCACAATATAAGTTTGTGCATGTCACAATATTAGTTTGTGCATGACACAATATAAGTTTGTGCATGTCACAATATAAGTTTGTGCATGTCACAATATAAGTTTGTGCATGTCACAATATAAGTTTGTGCATGTCACAATATAAGTTTGTGCATGACACAATATAAGTTTGTGCATGTCACAATATTAGTTTGTGCATGTCACAATATAAGTTTGTGCATGTCACAATATAAGTTCGTGCATGACACAATATTAGTTTGTGCA
Organism: Cladorhizidae sp. MBARI D1340-BT2; assembly: GCA_028752905.1. Taxonomy (NCBI): domain Eukaryota; kingdom Metazoa; phylum Porifera; class Demospongiae; order Poecilosclerida; family Cladorhizidae; species Cladorhizidae sp. MBARI D1340-BT2. The sequence goes on from JAQNBH010000013.1 coordinate 9,731,817, forward strand.
TGTCATAATATAAGTTTGTGCATGTCACAATATAAGTTTGTGCATGACACAATATTAGTTTGTGCATGTCACAATATAAGTTTGTGCATGTCACAATATAAGTTTGTGCATGTCACAATATTAGTTTGTGCATGTCACAATATAAGTTTGTGCATGTCACAATATAAGTTTGTGCATGTCACAATATAAGTTTGTGCATGACACAATATTAGTTTGTGCATGTCACAATATAAGTTTGTGCATGTCATAATATAAGTTTGTGCATGTCACAATATAAGTTTGTGCATGTCACAATATAAGTTCGTGCATGACACAATATTAGTTTGTGCATGTCATAATATAAGTTTGTGCATGTCACAATATAAGTTTGTGCATGACACAATATTAGTTTGTGCATGTCACAATATAAGTTTGTGCATGTCATAATATAAGTTTGTGCATGTCACAATATTAGTTTGTGCATGTCACAATATAAGTTTGTGCATGTCACAATATAAGTTTGTGCATGTCACAATATAAGTTTGTGCATGACACAATATTAGTTTGTGCATGTCACAATATAAGTTTGTGCATGTCATAATATAAGTTTGTGCATGTCACAATATAAGTTTGTGCATGTCATAATATAAGTTTGTGCATGTCCCAATATAAGTTTGTGCATGATTCACAATATAAGTTTGTGCATGTAAGTTTGTGCATGTCACAATATAAGTTTGTGCATGTCATAATATAAGTTTGTGCATGTCACAATATAAGTTTGTGCATGATTCACAATATAAGTTTGTGCATGTCATAATATTATAAGTTTGTGCATGTCACAATATAAGTTTGTGCATGTCACAATATAAGTTTGTGCATGTCACGATATAAGTTTGTGTATGATTCATAATATAAGTTTTTGCATGTCACAATATAAGTCTGTGCATGTCATAATATAAGTTTGTGCATGTCACAATATAAGTTTGTGTATGATTCATAATATAAGTTTGTGCATGTCACAATATAAGTCGGTGCATGTCATAATATAAGTTTGTGCATGTCACAATATAAGTTTGTGCATGTCACAATATAAGTTTGTGCATGTCACAATATAAGTTTGTGCATGTCACAATATATATAGCTGTTTTTTAATATAATGAAACAGGGCCCAGGCACCTGTAGCCATGAAGCAGAACCTAGTAGGCACCCTAAACCTTTTTTGGTGGAACCCATTGAAGATAATACTATACTCTAGAAATGTCGTTCATTTCAGCAACTGCAGTGTTCTTCTGATAGACTATGGCTAGAGGCAGCCTCGCTAGTAAACTGTGTGTGTTACCTGAGCTCGCTAGTAAATTGTGTGTGTTATGTGAGCTCGCTAGTAAACTGTGTGTGTTATGTGAGCTCGCTAGTAAACTGTGTGTGTTATGTGAGCTCGCTAGTAAACTGCGTGTATTACGTGAGCTCGCTAGTAAACTGCGTGTGTTATGTGAGATCGCTAGTAAACTGCGTGTATTACGTGAGCTCAGATGCAGCTAGTGTAGTCGGTCAGTGATGTCGCCATGTTGCATTATTTGTGTGCTATGATTGGAAAGGTGAGAGCCCCATGCATAGGTATTTTCACACACAACATGGCTGCGTGTTGCAAACAGCCTAAAAAGAACCTTTCCCTCCATTCTAAAAAAGCAAAACCTGGGCTTAAAAACATCAAAGGTCACACAGACTGTTGTTCTGGTTTGTTCCGCTGCAGGTTCCCAAAGTTATAAGCCAACATACGCATAGACAGGCAAATATTTAGCACTATATTGGCAAGTGAAGTAATCCCTCAGTGGGGAGTTGGATATCTATGTATGTTCGTGCCTCTATGCACCGTACCTTCACCCGTGGTAAAAAATATGAACGAGCAATTTGCCGCATGTAAAACTGGGAATGATCATCACTGTAAGGAGAAAACAGCAGAGATTTGAAGCTCGAGGAAACAAAATGTCTGCACACCAAGTCACGGATACTGTGAACAACTCGAAGCGACGTGATGAGATGTGACATATTGTGAGCCAGTCTTAAAAGGGGGGACAGTTGCATTTTTAATTTTTTTAAAATTATGGTTACAACTTTAGAGCTCCGTAGATTCTGCAAACTTCATGGTATGGACTTGATATATAGCTCAAGAGATAGGTCTCTCTGTGTACTCTCTTTTGATACCAAAATATGTTTCATAGGTATAACTATAGGCAAGTTACTAGACCTAAAGTGGAGGGACCTCAAAAACCTGAATCCCTGCAACCTCCACATAAATAACTCCAGATTGCTAAGTGCTAAAGATTTGAAATGGTACCAGTGGCTTGAGGAAGCCATAGGCTATTCAATGAGTGGTTTCGTTGGGCGTTAAAATTTTAGTACGTGGTCAAGCGCGTGGGTGGAAGATTATTTTTAACGAAATTCATTTTCCACCCGCGCTTGACCACAATATTTTAACGCCTAATCAAACCACTCATTGAATAGCCTAGGCTTCTGCTAGCACCTAGCAATCTGGAGTTATTAAATGTTATGTGGAGGTTGCAGGGATTCACTTTAGGTCTCTCCACTTTAGGTCTAGTAACTTGCCTATAGTTATACCTATGGAACATATTTTAGTATCAAAAGAGAGCACACAGAGAGACCTATCTTTTGAGCTATATATCAAGTCCATACCATGATGTTTGCAGAATCTACGGAGCTCTAAAGTTGTAACCACAAGTAAAAAAAATTAAAAATTAAAAAAAATGCAACTGTCTCCCCTTCTCTTCTCTCACCGCTAAGCAATTATTAACAGCTACAGAATTTCATTATTGCCTTTTGTAATTAAGTTTCATGATAGCACAGTTGTGGAGACTTTGACCACACATGTGACCACACTATGAATATTATTATAGAAAGACTGGCACTGTTTCAGAGGTAGTGAGAGGCAAAACACGGAAGGAAGAGAACAAGTAGGGGAGGCCGTAGCAAGTGTGCAGCGACAGCGACACGGTGGAAAGAACGTCCATTCGCTATACCTTGCAATTGTGTATGCACACATGCACTACTACTAGATACTGGGAAATTGGGGGAAGAGCCAAGGAAACTGTCGAGGTCATTTCCAGAACTGGAGTGGGAGTGGCCAGTACTGGAGGAAGGAGTCAGGTGCTTGCATAGCAAAGAGGGTGGAGCCTCATCATCCAGTCAAACAATATGATTTCAACACAAGTCAAAAACGACAAATTTGAACCCATACAAGTATGCCTCGGCACTAGTTTACAGAAATTTGAATTTGAATTCAAGTGTTCAAATATCAAATTCAAATACAATAACAAGCTATGTAATTGAACCCCTCCTCAGCCAGGCTAATACTACTGCTAGATGCTTCCACAAACCTGAGAAGCCTTTCTTGTCCACCTCTCCAGCGGAGTCTTGATCAAAAGACCATGTGCAGCTCTTCGCAGTCGCTGTCCATGCAAGAACCAAGTGAAGTGTCCATTGATTAGATTGCCCCACGAGCTGTAGTCGGCATTCCTAGATAACAACTATAGATGTCTTCACCTTCTTCCTCATCAGAATCTTCCTCAGGAAGGGCCATATCATCCCTGGTGACTTGAGCAAGGAGGTCATCCAGGGTTTTGGTTTCTCGTCCATTGCGATGGTCATCAAGCGGATTATCGGTAGTTTTCACATGGTTGCCGATATTTCCCGGGCTCAATATTAGTCCAGGCATACAGCAACAACAACGACAGACCAATTGTGCAATTTTTACATATTTTTTAAAATTGCTCCACCATATGGCAGTGAGAGGGTTAAGATCACGGACAATGTTTTGTGAAATGCAGAGCCACCATAAGACTGGTAGTTCCCAGACTTGCCCTCTTTGGGGGGGGAGGGTCCTTCAATCTCCGTCCAGCAGGTTTTTAAAATCTGAATGTGTCCTGGATTTCGCCCTACTCATTGAACAAATAATGGTATCACCTATGTGTAGGGTTCTAATTGGATGTCAGAGCCACAACCCCTTCCCGCCTGACTCTGTTGCATTGGGTTCAAGTGAACAAAACTGATCAGATGCGTAATAATTTATGCAACAAAAAATACCCCAAAAACCCAACAACCAAAAAAACACTTCACGTATCACGTGCACTCACCAAAGTTGCCCACCTAAAAAAGTTCTAGAAAATGTTGTTAGCACGAAGATGCTAGAAGGTGCAAAAGAGGATTCGGGAAGCCAAGTTACTCTGAGGCTGTTCTGAAGATCTCTCTCATTTGGTGTAGTAAATGATATAGTGTATGCTCCATTATATGCAATGTATAGCACATTACTACAACACAAGTTAGTAGATACTGATACAGCCCCAGGGTGTTTATTCTCTGTGTTTTTTTAAATGTTCGTACATGTGGCTCTATGAAATACCTGTGTGGCCTTGTTGATGATGTTACTATGCAGGCCTAGAACCAACGCCTCTTACAATGATGATGCCAGCGTTTCTCAGCACTTGCGATAACATACAGATGCCCAACAAATATGCCTTGCAAAACAGCAAGAGTTTACGGCACCACGTTTATTTGTTTCTCTGGCAACTGAATCAGTACTCAAATACGTAGAATAAGATTATTAGCTGTGGTGAAGACCCTTTACCAATGTTAAGCATGTTGCTGTTACATTAACACGCGGAAGACAACATTCCTACAATTATACACATACTGTTTCCATTGTCTTGACTAACCTGCTCACTTGCAATGGAAAACACACCGAGAAATGGTGGTCTCGTGACAGCAGGAGGAATGGTCTCCCCTCGGGCTGTGGATGTAAGAACACACGGGTATAAATCGGGTTAAATAGGGTGGAGTCACACCAGGCATTATAACATTGAGCTCCTCATTCAAAGGTAGACGTGCCCAATAAACAGGTAAAGGGACACAACAATATGTATAGTAACCGGCATCAACATACAGAGTACAGACTGTGTGCTGCAGACATTTATACTCTCTTATTGCGAATAGTCTCTTATTGCGAATAGGCTGCTTCTGGGACTAGTTTGGCATTGGCGGCCCTTCTCTTCCAGTGAAGGATCTGGGAAGAACAATATATTAAATTTGCTATGCTGGAATACAATTATCTGTTGATCAAAATGACAGTAGACCTCGCCAATGGAAGGACAGGACTGAGCAACAGAAGGAATCGGTAGCTGACAAAAAATTGAGTACAAGATCGCCAACACAGACATACTAAACCACCACTACTACAGTACCGACACTTTTCAATGCCACAAAGTCTGACTAGAACACAAAAATAATTGACTCATACCTTCTACTAACATCACTCCATCTCTGTCTGACACCATTATACAACGCAGGCCTTCCACTCTGAAAAAATACAACACAGATGTCAGGTCTACATTTTACTATCAAATCACGGGTTCTTACGTGGATAACTGTTTGCTGATGAATATTTGCAGTTCCTACAGAACCACAGTACCATTGCCAACATCATCAGTAGTCAATAGGTCACACACACACGCACAACGCTCACCTCTGCCATAGTCCACGCAAGTATCCCTTTACAAAATAACCGAACAAGTTGCTGATTCAGCGATTTCAGGGTAATATTGAAATTTGATAATGAAACCAGCGAAGAAAAGGAAGAAGCTTGTTGTCAAGTTCGATTCTGAAGCGAGAAGGTAAGCGCAATGTGGTATGCCATTTAACAAATGTAGTTACTTGTATTAGTGATATTTTTTTAGAGAATATCTCACTGGGTTTCGAAAAAGGAAAAAGCTGCGGAAAGCCAAGGCAAAGCTCCAAAACATCAACAAAGAGAAGCAGAGAAAGAAGGAAGAGAAGCATGAGGTATGTTCATGGGGTCATGGGGTATGTTAAGAGGAGTTATTGTTGTCTTCAACCTATGTTGTAATAATTATGGTTTCATGTCACCAGAAAAGTGAAGAAGTGCAGAAAAGGCTCGACAAGTACGGATTTACCAATGACGGTAGGTGTTTAGCTAGTTCATGCATGTCAGACCTTTTTCTTGAGGTTCTTTTTACCTTGGAGAAAGATTTAAAATGGAGCATGCGAAGAATATGCTAGATTGTGTGATTTAATGACCTTGTCACAATTTGTGATCTCCAAACAGTGCCCATTTACCCAAAAATGCTTCTTCCCTTTCTCCCCTGTTAAAAATAATGCAGACAAAAGGCTCTCTCTTGCTACTCTGGCATGGCCAACTCCTTTTCTTTCCTTAGTAAGAAAGCAATGTGGTTACTCTAACATCACGACTTGTGTCAGAATAATTCTATTTGTGCCAATCAGATTTCTAGCATTTCTGTTGGCTTACGTAATTGCGCATTTTAACAATGTGATGTGAAGAATTACAGTTCTTATGTATCGATCCTTGAACCTTTAGAATTGATTATCGCTAAACTTGCAAAACATTGTGTAATATTTGGTAGCTGCTTAATGAGATAGCAAAATGCCACAAAAGTAATGAGATGGTGTACCACACACTTCCTTCTGACAGTTCTAGGAATACCCCCTAGACAATTACCACCTGGACAAATACCCCCTAGACATCAAATACCCCCTAGACATATCCACCCCATAATATTTTCACCTATCACATGTAGGATTTTAGGATGAAAGATGGGATTTTATTGCCCTAGCCCTAGCTAACCCTAGCTCTAACCCTAGCCCTACTACATTTTATTTCCCATTTCTGCCCAATTTTGTTGTTGTTGGGGGTATATGTCCTAGTGGGTAATTGGCGTGGGGGGTATTTGTCCAGGTGGTAATTGTCTGGTTTTTTTTAAATCCGGGGTATATGTCTTGATAGGCCTTCCGTCACTCAATAAAAGGTCATCTGTGCCTGCCGGATTAGTACAAGATCAGTATCCTCCTCCCAGAGAAAGGTCATGTGACTTTCCTTCATTTCTCCACGGAATTTAATATTGATAGCCACATACAGAAAGTTTGTACAAGGTCTGCATGGTTATTTATAGAGTTTTTTCTGCTAAGGATGTGGCAGCGTCACAATACAGAAAACAAACACAGCATCTAGTCAAAACGTCCACAGAGTTAATTATTGAGGTCATTGTAACAGTAATGTCAAAATGCCACGTGATGAACATCTCCTTCAGAGAGAGACAAGATTGACATGTTCCAGCCGCTTCCATTTGTTATTGTTTTAGTGCTCATCAACCTACATATTTCTCATCATATCAAGAAAGAGCTAGAGTTGACAACTAAACGTACCATTATAGTTTGGGAATCTGAAATTCTAAATTGTTGGCGTGGAAAATTTTTACAGTTCTTTATTTTGGTTTTGCACCTTTCTCCCACTGAAGAATGGAAGAATTTGAATGGAATTGTTGTAGTTAGCACATCTACAAAATATACTTACAAGCAGAGTACAGAGTAGAACAAAGTGCACGGGATGGAAGAACGAATTTTGAGTTGGTTGGGTGGAGGTAGCAAGAAACCATGTGGATTTATTGTTTGAGGTTTTCTAGCTCAAAACCTCAGAAAAGGAGTCTGATAATGAGTGTTGCTAAAATTGTAAGTTGGGGGGGGGGGAGGGTTAATTGCCTCCCTTGCTCCCCACCCCATGGAGCCTCTCCTAATGTTTGATAAATGGTTCTTGGCCTTTATCTCTTGATAGCTAATCCTCTAGCTTTTGAGGGTTGAGGAAAGGAATGATAATAGTGGACCTTTTGAGATTAGGCAATCTGTTTCCCCCCTTTATTTAGATTAATTGATTGATGCAGGTTCACCTATCCAGGTTCAATAAACAGATTAAACTCCATTATCCCTGGTTGTAAAGCCTACTTTAGAGCTTTTGTTTATCGTTACCAACTTGAACATGTCACGTGACCTCTAGTGACAGACTTGTAATCATAGTGACTAAATCGGTAGTGATTGTTGAAAGTCCACATCAGTGAACATCGACACCACAGCCCTAGCCTTAGCTAGAATTTTCTGGGTGAGTACAGGTGAGCCTGGAGAAGTATCTAGACACATACACATGGGTGCACAGTGTGAGCCTGGAGAAGTATCTAGGCACATATACATGGGTGAGCACAGTGTGAGCCTAGAGAAGTATCTAGGCACATACACATGGGTGAGCATAGTGTGAGCCTGGAGAAGACCTAGATCTTGTCTATTGAAAAGTGGTTTGAGCGAGGTGTAAGAGAAGCCATCCACATCGCCCCACCCTGAACTGAGGTAGAGGGAAGTATAACCTACCAGCAGCAATCTCTTGCAGCAACACATTGAGGGGGCAGGTCCCGTGACCTCCAATGACAGACTCGTGGTCATTGTGATCAAGTCGATAGCTCAAAAGTAGGCTTCATATAGATGTTCAGATATTATATTTGACGAGCAAGCGAGCCTTCAATAGGAAAGTTTGTATTGCCACAAAAAATAATAGGCTCTGTCTATCTACTCTATTTACCTGTAAATAATATGAACAGGTAATGGACTTGTATGTTGTGAGAGATTGCAATAACAATATTGAATTTACGTAAGCACTCAAGTATTGTTGTTTTCATTGTGGTGTATATATAGGCCCTATTGCTTACCAGTGTCTCTCATGTTGATTCCACATATAATTACACAAACTGTAGAGGACCGAGTTGGAGTAAAGGATGAAGATGGCCCAGTGTTGGATCATCACCCTAACCATGTAGTGGTGATTGATACACAACCACAGTTTGGACCGTCTTTATCATCAATGGTGGCAGAGACAGAATGAAGCAGCAAACATACAATGTTGGTAAAATTGTCATGATGTGCTCCTCTATCATTTTGAATTTTCAATCAGTATGACAAACATTGCTATTGTATAATTTATAATGGCATATGCATATGATCCCGTTGTATTGGCAGAATGTATAAAGTCACCCTCGACATGCAAGCACATGACCAAGAGTCTAAGAATTTGTGATTTCTTTTTCAAATGAGAAATCAGTGACATGATATATAGACCTACTACTTTTTCTGTGTGTTTCTTTGCACATCTTTTCTGTCATAACTCAATTTTCTGCTGTTCCTTTTCACTGTTTTCTTTTTTAGCGATTGTGACTTCCTCCTCAATCCCAGTATTTAACTACATCTGCTCTCATGGGTTCAAATATCTCTGCATATGATTCAGGATAAAAACCAGGTTTTCCTTTTAGCATTCCCTGCACATACAACATATATATATAATATGTAATGTATTTGGATTAACATGAGTCATTTCCTGTGTGGTCATTCCATGTCTAATTAATTCTGGTCACATCACCTGTGTGAGCGAACAATGGTTCCTATATATATATATGTGTGTGTGTGCATTCACCTGAGTGTGAGTCTGTTGTATGAAAGATGAACTAAATATTTTAAGTGGAGAATACTAAACTGGCGACGAGGACGGAATGGAGTCTATCACCGTTTGACAGATAGAACCTAGAAGCCGATGACTGGAATCAAACCACTGAGCGTTTGGAGCAATATTTTATTGCCAATGAGATAACAACAAGTGAAAAGAAGCTAGCAGTTTTCCTCACTTTAGTGGGAGCTAAAACTTACTCACTGATGAGTGGGTTGATTGCACCAGAGAAGCCGGCAACGAAAGGACTTGAAAGCTGTCTTGAAGGGTCATTTCAAGCCCAAGCCACTAATTATTGCCGAGCGTTTCGATTTTCATGGGCACAATCAAGGAGCTAATGAGACCATCGCAGAATACATGGCAGAGCTTTGAAAAATGGCTGGTCCTTGTGATTTTGGAGTTCACCTGCAGAATGCTTTGAGGGACAGACTCGTTTGTGGTCTGCAAAGTGAAACAATTCAGAGACGATTGTTGACTGAAGAAAACCTAACTTTGGAAAAGGCGTACAGTACTTCTCATGGCATGGAAACAGCCAATAAAAGGGTCAAGGAACTGCAAGCATTGTCCCTCACAGAGAAGGCAAGCGTTGTCCCTCACAGAGAAGGCAAGCGGAGTTCAGTACATGCAAAATGCAAAAGCAGCCAAGCCACTGGAGGGTTCCTGCTACACATTCACAACCTCAACCTGCTGTGACAACTAAGCCAACTGTTTGTTGGCAATGTGGAAAAACCAGACATTCAGCTGATAATTTTTTCATGTCAAACTTGTATATAGATCATGTGGAAAAAATGGCCACATCATTAAAATGTGTAGGAAGCCAGCGACCACATCCCAAAGGACTCATGTAGTTCAGTAAAGAGAAACTCCTCGGAATACAGAACAGAATTATCCTGTTGGAGGGCAGGAAGACTTGGCACTTTTTAATATATCAGTGGTCCAGCCCAGATGTAGTCGGGGATTTCATGGTGGACATAATGATTGACCAGAAACTATATATATACTAGTAATGGAACTGGATACAGGGGCCTCAGTGACGCTAATATCCGAGGAGACATGGAAGATGAATTTTCCAGGAGTACACTTGGAGTCTACACGTGAAATTAAACACATACTCTGGGGAAGGGTTGTGTGTGTTAGGGTAAACGGAATGTCCAGGTCGAATATGGAACTCAGAGAGACCAGTTGCCCTTGGTGGTGATTAAGTGTAATGGAGCCTCCTTGTTCGGTCGTAACTGGTTGAAAAGTATTCAAACTGATTGGGGTTCCATAAAACAAGTGTTTTCCAAGTTGGACCAACTGCTATCCGAACACCAGAAAGTTTTCCAAGAAGGGTTGGGTACACTGAAAGAAATTCAAGCAAGTTTGCCAATAAGGCCAGGATCAATACCCAAGTTTTTCCGACCACGACCAGTGCCTTATGCCCTGAAAGAAGTGATTGAACAAGATTGGCATGTCTTGAACAGCACGGCATCATTGAACCTGTCAAGTACAGTGATTGGGCTGCTCCTGTAGTTCCTGTTCCCAAGGCTGATGGTAGCATTCGGTTGTTGGGGATTACAAAGTGACCATCAACCCCGAACTGTTAATAGATCAATTTCCGGTACCCACCCCTGAAGTCCTGTTCTCCACGTTGGCTGGCGGATGTTGGATTTGTCCAGAGCTTACCAACAAGTGATCTTGAGCCAGCATCCCATAAGTGCCTTCAACACACAAGGAATTATACCAGTATACAAGGCTCCCTTTTGGTGTGGCCTCTGCTCACGCCATGGAAAAAGTGTTACAGGGTATATCAGGGGTGGTAATCTTGATGACATTTTAATTATGGGCCATACAGAGCAGGAGCACATGAGAAACCTCAAGGAAGTGTTAAGGAGGCTGGAGCAGAATGAGTTCAGGTTAATGCGTAGCAAATGTTTAAAAAAAGTTGGTCATTGCATTGACCAGGAGGGGTTGCATACGATGCCTACGAAAGTGACAGCAATAGTGGACGCTCCTACACCACAAAATGTACATCAGGTGAGAGCTTTCCTGGGCATGATAAATTATTATGGCAAGTTTATTCCAAAGCTGTCAACAATTGCCCACCCATTAAATAGGTTGCTATGTAAATCAGTCCAGATGAATTTAAAGAATGCCAGCATGCTTTTGAGATTCTAAAAGCCAAGATGGCGTCAATCGGGGTATTGGTCCACTATGACCAGACACTGCAGTTAAAGCTTGATTGTGATGCTTCTGCATATGGGGAGGGGGGTGGGGGCACTATTGTCCCATACATATATACCCTGATGGGTCAGAAAGACCAGTTGCATATGCTTCCAGGTCCCTCAATATGGCAGAATGGAACTATGCACAAATTGAAAAGGAAGGTGTGGCTTTGATGTTTGGAGTTAAGAAATTTCTTAAGTGTATACGGTAGGTATGTTACCTTCGTTCGATCACAAACCCATATTGGCAATATTAGGGTCAAAGAATTCACTTGCAGCTACATGTCTCCAGAGATGGTCCATTTTTGTATTAGGCTATCTGTATGACCTTCAATTCCATTCTACAGGTGAGCATTCTAATGCTGATGGGTTTTCATGGCTTCTACTGAGTCAAACCACAGCCCTGGGTGAGGAGTTGGCCATGGAGGATGCAATCTTTAATGTGCATCAGATAGAGTCTCTACCAGTCACAGCTAAGCAGTTGTGAGACCACATAGGACGAGACCCTCTCCTGAGTAAGGTGTTACGATACACGCAGAGTGGGTGGCCTAATATGATTCCTACCAACTTTAAACCCATCTTCCAAAGAAAAGATGAATTGACTATAGAGGCAGGTTGCCTTCTGTGGGGTGCCAAGGTAATGATTCCCGAAAAATATCAACCACAAGTGCCAAGGGAGTTACATGCTAGTCACCCAGGGATTGTGAGAATGAAAGGTTTAGTCCGAGTTCACGTGTTGTGGCCAACGATGAACACTGACATCGAAACAACTGTGAGAAATTATCTCTCCTGTCAAGGTATTCGTAATCGACCTCCACTGGTGGTGTTACATTCGTGGCCATGGCCAACCGTATCATGGGAGAAGATTCACCTATATTATGCGGGGCCTTTCCTAGGTACCATGTTCCTCGTTGTCATGGATGCATACTCTAAGTGGTTGTAAGTCCTACCCATGAATAGTATCACGACTGTGGATGCCTTAAGAACCTTGTTTGCACGATGGTCTACCAAGGTATCGGATAACGGACCCCAGTTCACAGCCAGAAACTTTCAGGAATTCATGGTGGAAAATGGTATTGAACATCTGAGGAGTGTCCCTTACCATTTAAGAATGCTCTTAAGGCGGGACAAAATGATAAAGGAACACTTATTCAGAAGCTATCTCAATTCATGAGATATCAAATCACACCACACACAACCACGGGAGTTACATCAATTGAGTTATATTCCTGAGATGACAGATACGGACATGCCCAGATCTGTTGAAGCCATCTACCGAAGATCATGTATGGAAGAAACAAGCAGAGCAAAAGAAATACCACGATACCCGTGCTAAATGTCATGGTCTTGAGATTGGACAAGAGATAATAGCACTCAATCACCGTGAGGGTCCCTAAATGGGTTCTGGGGAAGATCATGGATAAAACAGGGCCAGTATCTTAAGGTGCAAGTGAACAGACAGATCTGTAGTTGCCACATCAATTATTGGGTTACCAGGGGGATGCAAAGGAAAAAAGTGTTCCAGACAGAGAGAATTTTGAGACAGTCCCAGCAGTTTCAGAAGACATTCCACAAGCAGGGTCGAAGTACGTTGTAATTCCCCAAGTTGAAGTAGCAAGTTCTACAGCAGTGACTCCGGAAATGGAAATGGTGGACGACTCAAACACAAGTGCCGAAAGTGGGGAGCCTAAGTCTTACCCGCAAAGAATCCGTTTGTCCTCCTGTTCGTTATCAAGCTACTTTCAAATAAGGAGGAAGGAGTATAATGTATTTAGATTAACATGAATCATTTCCTGTGTGGTCATTCCATGTCTAATTAATTCTGGTCACATCACCTGATTGTATCATGTGAGCGGACAATGGTTCCTATATATATATGTGTGTGTGAATTCACCTGAATGTGAGTCTGTTGTGAATAAACATTATTGTAAGTGGAGAATACTATATATATAATAATGTTAAAAAATCGTTTACCTTGCACCAACCATGACTCAACTTCACAACATTGGTAACGATGTCTCCTACTCTCAATTGGAGTTCTCCATTTTGTTTTGGTTTGTAGTTGTACAACACTTTAGCATGTACAACTTTTTCCTCCTCCTTGCTCAAGGTAGCTATATGTATGTATGGGGACAGTTGCAATGTCAAAGTAAAACAGCATCGTTAAGGTAATAACAGTCACTAACAGTTAATGGCTTATGCAGCTACCACATGTAGCTAGAGACTTTCTAAGCTACTACTTCAACTAGCCATTCAGTTTTATGAAGCTCTATTGCTCAATAGCATCTGCTTCAGCTACTTGTGCTGCAGCTAACTGAAGAACTGCACCATGTTGGGTAATGAAGTAGCACTCTCCCTCTCTATATTGCTAGTAGCTCTGTGTTTTATCTCTAGTATCATGTGTAATTTTGCTAGTAGCTCTGTGTTTTATCTCTAGTAGCATGTGTTATTTTGCGTAACTCCATGTTTAGCATGTGTAATTTTGCTATATATATACTAGGACAATATTTTGTACCTTTTCATTTTACACTGCCAAAACCATCCAAACCTATTATCATGTGCTATATTCTTGCCTTTTTCTATTGAAAACTCGGGGTCATTGACACATATGTACTCGTTCATATCAGGATACCAAAGTTCTGCATTGAGAACCTCAGTGGATTTTCTTCTTGTTATATTGCTCTCAAAATCTTTCAGCTTTTTCTCTGCCTTCTTAATCCTGTTGTTAAGAAGCCAGGCATCAATGATTGTATACCAAAAGAACATGAGTACCAAGCAGCTTCCAACAGCCATCCAAACTGTAAACTGTATAGGAAGAAAATTGAACTCGTTACTGGTTAACCCAACTCTGGCTGCTGTTCCTGTTCTTTTGCACACAGGTCCTACAACCATGTAAAGTAGTCTGTATAAGTATATATAGTTGCTGCGAGCAGTAGAGCATCCAGCCTCAAAATAATAATACTCTGGTATAGCTAATCCCTTGCCTTCCTATCTTTGGGGCGAGGGAAGAAAACGGGCTGGTGATTCTAGCATGTACAACTTGTGTTATACAATTATAATTGGCCCAATCAGATTGAAATATTTAATTCTCCATACTGAAGTAACCATCAGCTTTCTGTTAGTCCAAATTATCACTTGCTTACAAAAGTTTTGCCTACTATTGCACATGGAAAAGGTTTACCTACTATATAGTTGACCCTACTATTATATGTGCAAAAGGTTTACCTACTAGTTGACCTACTATTACACATGCAAAAGTTTCCCTACTAGTTGACCTACTATTAAGTGCAAAAGGTTTACCTACTAGTTGACCTACTATTATATGTGCAAAAGGTTTACCTACTAGTTGACCTACTATTACACGTGCAAAAGTTTCCCTACTCGTTGACCTAGTATTATGTGCAAAAGGTTTACCTACTAGTTGACCTACTATTATATGTGCAAAAGGTTTACCTACTAGTTGACCTACTATTATATGTGCAAAAGGTTTGCCTACTAGTTGACCTACTATTATATGTGCAAAAGGTTTACCTACTAGTTGACCTACTATTACACGTGCAAAAGTTTCCCTACTCATTGACCTAGTATTATGTGCAAAAGGTTTACCTACTAGTTGACCTACTATTATATGTGCAAAAGGTTTACCTACTAGTTGACCTACTATTATATGTGCAAAAGGTTTGCCTACTAGTTGACCCTACTATTATATGTGCAAAAGGTTTACTTACTAGTTGACCTACTATTATATGTGCAAAAGGTTTACTTACTAGTTGACCTACTATTATATGTGCAAAAGGTTTACCTACTAGTGACCTACTATATATTATATGTGCAAAAGGTTTACCTACTAGTTGACCTACTATTATATGCGTAAAAGGTTGACCTACTTGTTGATACTATTATATGTGCAAAAGGTTTACCTACTAGTTGATCTTACTATTATATGTGCAAAATGTTTACCTACTTGTTGACCTACTATTATATGAAAAAGGTTTACCTACTAGTTGACCTACTATTATATGTGCAAAAGGTTTACCTACTAGTTGACCTACTATTATATGTGCAAAAGGTTTACCTACTAGTTGACTTACTATTATATGTGCAAAATGTTTACCTACTTGTTGACCTACTATTATATGTGCAAAAGGTTTACCTACTAGTTGACTTACTATTATATGTGCAAAATGTTTACCTACTTGTTGACCTACTATTATATGTGCAAAAGGTTTACCTACTAGTTGACCTACTATTATATGTGCCAAAGGTTTACCTACTAGTTGACCTACTATTATATGTGCAAAAGGTTTACTTACTAGTTGACCTACTATTATATGTGCAAGAGGTTTACCTACTATCACACACGCAAAAAAAAAGTTGACCTACTATTATATGTGCAAAAGGTTGTCTTCCATGTTTGAGACATCGGCAGTGAAGTGGTTTCTTAAAAATATCGTCTAAATAAGCTTGGGGTGTGTGTGTGTGTGGGTTGCCAATGTTTCAACTGAATGCTTGAAACATTGAGTTGAAACTGGAAAAAAAAATTTAAATAAATTCCTGTTGCACAAGTTGCATATACAATATATATATATATATATATATATATATATCCAGTGCAATTTGTAGTTTGTGAATACCGTCATGGCTCCATAGTGAAGATAATCCTCAAAATCATATCCTTTTCTGAGATTTATCACCAACTCATCATCCTTCTTTGTACAATATATTGGATAGAGGTCTGTATCTTTGAATTCGCTCACATATCCAGGTTCGCACTTACAAATACTATTTTCCCATCTCCCTCGCAGACAAGAATCCATTCCTCGCCCGGTTGCTTAGTCGCGTTGTACACATGCGCAATAAACAAATTAGCGAACTGTTTGTTGGCCTGATAATGACTCGCTCAAGTGCAAGCTTATCGTCCGAACGCACAGAGAATCACTCTCCTAGGATCGCCTCTTTGGGGAACTGAAGAGTTTTTTGAACAAACTGTCACAGCAAGTATTAATAAGGTATTCCACCTACACTCAATCCTCCCCACCATGGAAGATGACAGGTGAGCCTCCATCTACTACGGAGTTGCCTAGGAATCTGCAAGATAAAAGGGCAGTGCCAATGTTCCTTATCGATAACCAGCTTTGTCAGTTTGATGCCAGTCTCCGATCAACACTTTCAGGTATTCTACGAAGTCCAGTTAGTGAGAACGCTTGGATTCAAGCTACTCTTCCGCTTAGACTATATAGGTGGTCTGGGTCTTAGAAACACCTCGAGATCAGCACCAGTCCCTTTTGTTGCCAGCACTAACCACTCAAAATTAATTGTTCCCCAATGATTGGAAAATTTGGTGCCTTCATCCAACTCTCCACTCATGTTTTTCGGAGAACTTCCATCCAGACTCCATCCTGGAGAATCATCTAGGTATTGAGTACAAGGACCCTTCCCAGATTTCACAACGAACCCTACAAGCTTGCCTTGATGAGCAGGAATTTGATCGCCTTTTTGACTCATCAGATTTATTTGGAAAAGACAGGCTCCATGCTCTGTCGAGCAGCAATCACACCAGTGCGTGGGCTAAAAGCTCCTCCTATCGCCAATTTGGGCCTAGCAATACCTAATCACGAATTTATGGTCGCAGTTAAGATTTGGTTGGGCCTTCCATCTTTCAAAGGTGCCCCACCACCCTTATGTCACTGTGGCATGGCCATAGACCCTAATGGAGATTACCTGCTTGGGTGTGGTCATGATGCCCTTCGTGACATAATCTATCAAGCTCTAGTGATCAACTAAACGTGAGCAACGCATTTGCAGAGACTCCTTGGACAGGCCAGTAGACATCTTCCACCCAGATTTTTCGGATGGGAGGTCCACTTACTTTGACCTTTCAGTAGTCAACTCATTGCACAGTAAACAATGCTTCTAGGAGCGCCGGTGCAGTGGGTTTACCAGGAGAAGAAAGAAAGGATGTGAAACATGCAGCATACGTTGGATCCGTAGGTGGTGTCTTTGTCCCTTTGGTGGTAGAAACACTGGGGAATTGGACTCCATTTGCTCTACAATCTCTGTCTATGATAGCATCTAGAACAACTTTACACAGTGGGCTTACTTCTAGTGAAGCAACCAGACACCTTTCCCCTTTTTTTCTTCTTTCCCCATTCGAAAACATGCTCAATAGCCACTGGCTAATGCAAAGAGCACACAATACACACAAAACATGAAATACATTATGAATGTTATAAAATTGTTTGTATGTAATGTTTAAATAAGCTAAGAGAACGGGATTCCTTAATATTGTTCGGAAGAGCATTCCACTTACGAATGACAGAAGGGGAAAAAGATACATTAAAAGACTGAGTACGAGGGAAAATGAAAGTAAGGTTGAGGGGGTGGTATGATCTAATGTTGTAAGGTGGAGGAGGCTGATGTGCAGGCAGTGAGGTTGGAAAGTCAATGTAATTATGCAAAAGCTTAAAGAGAAGTATGAGTTTAGAGTTGAGATGACGAGAGGAGAGTGTAGGGAGTTTTAGATTAGAACGTAAGAGGGAATAGTCAGAGGACCAGTCTTTAGAACAAATTTTGCATGAAAAGAATTGTATTTTTTGGATAGACATGGAGAGGTGCGCAGATTGTGGGTCCCATAGAAAAGAACAGTATTCAAGGTGAGGTCTTATTAGAGAGGTGTATAGACGCAGAAGAGAAGAGGAGTCAGAGTGATGATAAAATTGTCGGTATAAGAGGCTTAAGAGACGACGAGACTTACTACAAATGAAGGATATGTGTTTAGACCAGGATAGTGTGGAAGATAAGAGAACACCCAGATACTTGAACTCGGAGACTAAATCAAGAGAGGAACCAAGTAGGTAGAGCGAGGGAAAAGTTTTGAAGATAGGAGAGACTTTGTAAGTCCATTTCGATTTTGAAGAATTTAATGTAAGAAAGTTGGATGAGATCCAAGAGGAGACAGTATCAAGATTTTGTTGAAATAGGGAGAAATCAGAAAGGGAGTTAACAGGTTGGAAAAGTAGGATATCATCAGCATACAGAATAATCTTGCAGGAAGAAGACAGAGGGACTTTACATACTCCATTAATATAAATGATAAAGAGAAGGGGCCCAAGGATTGAACCTTGAGGGACACCAGAAGAAACTGGAAGAGGGGAGGAGGTGGACCCAGAAATGACCACCTGTTGAGAGCGGCATGAAAGATAAGTATGGAGCCATTTGAGGAGCCAAGGGGGACATTGGAGAGTTGAGAGAAGGTGTAGTAGGGGTGCATGAGGGACAGAATCAAAGGCTTTTTAGGTCAAGGAAGCAGGCAGACACAGCTTTATTATGTTGAAGAAGCATATGGAAAGAATGGACAGCAAAGAGGAGGGCAGATGAAGTAGAGCGGTGAGGGAGAAACCAAACTGAGACGGAGAGATGAGATTGGAATCAAGACAGAAGTTGTAAAGAAGACGGTGCACATGTTTTTCAAGTAATTTACTTACAATAGAGAGAAGAGAGATAGGTCTGTAGTTTGAGGGAGAGCTGAGATTTGAAGTGGACTTTGGAATGGGAACAATGTTAGATAATTTCCAATCATTGGGGACATAACCAGCATGTAGAGAAAGATTAAATATGTGGGTGAGGGGAGAAGAAATGTTGAGAGCAGTCGCTTTCAACATGCGAGAAGAGATAAGATCAGGTCCAGAGGCAGTGACAGATGATAGTCGATTAATCAGGTAAAGCACTTGATCCTCAGAACATATAAAGTCAGAGAGACATGAGGTATTAGTGGACAGAGAAGAATAGGGAGTAAGTGGAGGAGTAGAAAAATTGAAACATTCACAGAAGAATTTATTTAAAATATCAGCATTAGAGGAGAATAAGAATCCATTATAAGACAGGGTGGGAACTGTTGATGAGTCTTTCCTCAGAGAATGAACATAAGACCAAAATGATTTGGGTGAGGATGAGAGAGATCGGAAAAAGGAGAGCTTGTTGAGGCGAAGAGTAAAGGATATATTTTATTTCTTAATGTACGATATGCAAGGAAGAGTGAAGGAGAGTTGTACTTTTTGGCCAGAGCATATAGGTGCTGTCTTAATTTCATTTTACATATTAGATCACGATTGACTAGAAGTTGATTGGCCATATCAAAGTCAGCCCGGTGGTATAACCAAACCCTCCGCCTAGAAGAATTACAGTACTTGGAGGGGGAGGCAAAGACAGAAACAGATGTGTTGCAGCAATTGTCAGTCAAGCAACAACAATGCCAAACTCATTTTGAACTATATGTCATGTTTACCTTACCTGTTAACATTCCTGTTCATTTAATAAAATAAAAAAATTATTCCGCCCCACCCACCAACCCTTTATTGTGTGCGTGTGTAGCGATTGACTATTGACCCTTTACCATAATGTAATGTTGATCCTTTACCATACAACGTTTGATTGAATTTTGGAATTACAACCTCGTGTTACTTCAATCATTGGTTGCTACAATT
The DNA here is from genome assembly GCA_028752905.1 of Cladorhizidae sp. MBARI D1340-BT2. Classification (NCBI taxonomy): domain Eukaryota; kingdom Metazoa; phylum Porifera; class Demospongiae; order Poecilosclerida; family Cladorhizidae; species Cladorhizidae sp. MBARI D1340-BT2. Next base: position 9,751,844 of record JAQNBH010000013.1, read on the forward strand.
GTTCGTTGTAAGTACGTTCTTACACGTGTACATGAAACTACTACAATTGAACGCAAGGCATTGTGCGAGCGTGCAATAAAAACATCAAATTTATATCACCCTGCTCTAAGTATTGTCTACTCCAAGCATAGCTAACACTATACACCGATCTGTAAATTATTGATGTGAGTCGTCACAGTCATAGTGAGGTAACGATCATTTCCATTTTAGAATGTGTTGGTGACGATCATTTCCGTTTTAGACCTAGTTGGTGACGATCATTTATTTTAGCTAAGTCAGAATAAAACTTCACCTGAGCCTAAGGAGGTTTCTCCGTCGTGGGCTGCTGTGCTTCTCCCACGGTTTTTTCTCCCACGTTTTTTTATTATACATACTCGTTCTTTTTCCCCCCAACTCCCAGTTCTCTTTGTTCTGCCTGTTCAGAAGCAGGCGTTCACTTTTCTCTCTCTCTGAAGTCCATTTTCTTTATCTATTCTTGAAAATCAAACACAAAACATTTGGAAGCTGTGCACGTAGCATGTTTTTAGGATGTACATGCGCGAAGAATCCGCAAGACAACTATAATCTAGACAGCGCTAAATCTGTCGGTTTCGGGGAGTGCTGTGTCCTATCCCAGACCAGTGCAGCTTCTAATAGAACTGTGGTTTGTAGCTATAGCTTTTTCGCAGCATTCTTCTAGTCAAGAGCTGTATTTCAAGTAAGTTGACCAACCTAAGCTGTGGGCACTTCTATGGTGCTCCTTCTCTTGTAGAAACAATCAGATGGAGTGTAGAAGCTTTGCCTGAGAGCTTAAGGAAGTTTCTCGATGGTGGACGACACCAAGAACTAACTATTAAAATACATTATTTTGAACACGAATAATTTTCTATATAGACTAAGATCAATTGTGCTTCTAGGCTTTAGCTACTTGCCTTAGCATTGATATTGGGTTGTTGTTTTTTATCAGCGAATAGCTGTAGGGCAAATTAGTGCCACACCCATTTTACTGTCAGCAATTAGACCCCAGATGGGAGTGGTAACCAACACAATCTTGTTGCATCCTGCTTTTCTAAATGAAATATCTCTTAAAATCATATTTTCATAATCATTTTTTTTAAAGATCATATATACTCATTATGGACGGCTCCCACGATTTTTTTTTTTAGACACTCACTTCAAATCTGCTGTTTCAGAAGCGAAGCTTGGACTTTTCTCTCTCTTTCCTTTTCTGAAGTCTATTTTCTTTATCCATTCTGACAAATGAAACAGCTAGCTGTTCTGTGTTGAAAAGATTTGGAATCTGCAGCTGTGCATTTAGCTATGGCTTTACTATGCACCTGCACACAAGAATCTGCATGACAAATAATTTAATCGTCAAAATGCTGAGTCTCTTGGGACATCGTACCCCAGTGCAGAACAAAAATAAATTTTAAAAAAATTTTAAAAATGAGGCAAGATGACTTATACTGTAATAAACACACTATGACATACATATATACCTGTTAAAGTTAATGTTCTGTTATATGATGTAAACAAGTGCTGTAAGACTTCTGCTGTAAAAACACTACGACAGTATATACATATCGGAGTTAATGTTCTATGTTAATGGTGGAGTGGTGGGAGGCCATAAATCACTCCTTACTTTCTCTACCAACACTTCACTATGTGATACAAAATGCACCCACATACTTCCAACCATCACCTGTTACTCACACCCTCTACCTCCTACCTTAGAAAAAAAATTCTCAGCACTACAACTAAATCTAATCACACCTCCGAAGCTAGACAGTGCTAAATCTGTGGTCTTCGAGTGCTGTAGCATTTATTCATGAATACATCAGTAGACTTCTTTGGTTCTATCCACCAGTGAAGCTGCAAATACAGCTGTGGTTTGTAGCTATAGCTTTCTCAGAAGCAAAGCACTCCCTAGTCAAGAGCTGTATTAAACACCACAACAAAGTTGCTAGCTCAAGCTAACCTAAGCTGTGGGCACTTAGAAAGTTAGTTCATGCCTAGTACAATGCAGTGGTTTGAGCTATAGACGAGGCTCGTGGCTATAGTTTCCTCGCAGCTATCTCAAGTGCTCCATTGTATATAGGTAACACACTTTAGTGTCCGTTTGAAGCTTCTAGATCTCAAAGGCAATCTTAGTTATGGGATACTTATAGGGCACTCCTTCCCTTGTAGAAACATGGACACGTGGAGTGTAGAAGCTTTACCTGAGCCTAAGGATGGTGAATGCTGCCAAACACTAGCTAGCAAAGAAGTCTATCAGTTATGATCAATTTTATACATGAATAATTTTCAATGTGTAGCTAGCCAGCTAGATAGAGCTAAAGTGTGATAGTAAACCCCTCTCTTCTCTCAAGCTTTATAAATTAGGACTATTAAAGATACAATGATAGGGAATTCTAGGTAATATTATTTTACATAACACACACCCACACATTTCTTATAATAATATAATTATTATGCCAGATCACAGGGATTCAGCTACAGCATATTCCAGTGGATATCCAACCTAAGCGGCAACATCACAAAAGTATGTCTATAGCTTAGTTATAGAAATAATACAGAAAAGAAATTGTAGTGACTAACAAGTAACAGATCAACAGTGTTCCTATATAGGCTTTAGGTACTTGCCCTGGTATTTTTATCAGCTAATAACAAATCCAGCTTGTAGCCAACTTAGTGCATATTAGTGTCACACCCATTCTTCCAGAAAAATTTATATAATTAGTGACCAGATGAGAGTGGTAACCAACACAATGCATCATGCTCTTCTAAGAAGCACAGCTATCACAGAAGGTAAGATGATCTAGCTGTTCAATGTTAGGTAGCCAACTAAAAGCTAGGCTATCCACTGCCCAACAGCAAGTTACTTTATTCTTCATGACAATTATGATCATGAGCTGGGTAGCTAGCTCTAACAGAATGACTCATGTAGCTAAAGTCATTCTATCTAAATTGTGTCAACTGAGAGTTTGTTGAGAGCAATAGTAGATGTGATGAACAACTGCTATTATGATAATTTAATCTTGCAATTTGAACAAAAACTCTGTAAAAGCCCGTTCAATGAATAATTGATGTTAATCTTAATTTTTTAATATACCTGTAAGCAAATCTAGAGGATTGAATTATAGAGTAGGAGGAGCTGGAAGTGAGTGTGGGGAGTGACTTGACAACTGCAATGGTAGGCGGGCTAAAAACTGTTGAGGAGAGGTGTTTTTTTGGTTGGAATATCAAAGAAGCTCCACTGCCACTGGGATACTGGTAGTCATAAATGTCAAGTGAAGGTAGAAGCCGTTGTCATGGTCGTCACTTGGGGGCCTGTCCAAGTACTCAAGCAAATATTTTGGGTGTAATGGTAAGTACTGCAAATGATGATTCTATACCTACTTCATGGCATTTCCCCTCTTCATTACCTTTCTACCAGTTGCTTATAAAAATATGCATAAATGCATTACTGCCAAATTAGCATGCACGCTGAATATAAGGAGACATTATTTAAGACAGGTGTCCTGTTCCTATATTGAACTATACTGTGGTGAATACATAGATAGATAGAAACATACATACATACATAATACATATATACACCATGTGTGGCAATGCTAGAAATGAATGCAAGGCATTGTGTTTAGCATACCAATACTTAATTCCTAGCATTGTTGCCCTAACCAGATCACATTGTTCAGAGGATTCTCCTGTGTCAAGATTATATACTGATCTGTAAATTATTGATGTCGTAAGATTGTATTTTTGGATTGTTATATGTTGAAATAATGTGGAAACTTATGGCTGGGATAAGAATATGCTCGATATTGGTGAAGATCATTTCCAGTTTAGCAAGGCCATTATCCATGTTGATTATTTAATCTTCAAAATGCTGAGTCCCTTGGGACCAATGCACCCCAGTGCAGTACAGAAATAAACATTAATGATGTAAACAAGGTAAGAGGACTTGTGATGTAAAAAACACTACGACATACATATCTGAGTAAATGTTCTATGTTAAATGCCTTGTACTGCTTGGCTATGGTGGAGTGGGAGGAGGCCATAAATCAGTCCTTACTTCCTCTGCCAACATTTCACTGTGCTCTGTGATACCAAATACACCTACACACTTCCATCCATCACCTGATTACTCACACCCTCCACCTCCTTCCTAAGCAACAATGCCATCTTACCCTACAGGGCTGGACCATCTCGAACTCCTCCAACCATATTCCAGCTCCCTCAATTATATCCAGCTCTTTCATTAACGTGTTCTGTTCCCTTCCAAATTCATCACAGCCTATTAGAAAGTGCCCCACATCTTCCACTTCCTTCCTGTCACACAACACGCATCTATCATCACTACACAGCCTACATTGTTCTTGTCCTGCAAAAGACCTGCTGACCCTGTCCTCAACCTAAACATCAACCTCACTCCCTCATATCCACATAATGGTCATGTATATCTTTCTGCTGCACTAGCTTTTGCCAACTATACCACTTCAAATTGCTCATACTCTTGACATCCTCCTCACAATCACTTTCTCTTCTTCATCTTCACCTTCCATTGCCTCACTGACTCTAGCTCAACATTCAGAGATCATATTTCCTCCTCAACGGTATATATTCTTTCCACCATCCTATCCCTCCATCCATTCTTAGCTTGTCAACTTTTATCAGTCTACCCTCCTCCACCTGTGCAAGCCTCCATCCATATAGGATTTTTTCCTCCCACCTCCTGTCTGCCAACTTCTTCTATCAAGTCTCCGAGCACTGCCACTCCTGCCACCTATGTTGCTAACTCCTAACCTACTCACAGAGCTGGCTCTAATTTCAACAAACAATCTGTCCTCCTGTCAACCACACTCCAACAGTATGTTCCAGGCTTGGCGTAGCCATACCATCCTACCTCTATCCACTTCTGTTTTCTATTCACTATACTCATCCACACTACCTTTCCAGTCCATTCTTTATTTCCATTTAGGGCTAGGCAGTCAGTCCCTTGTAGTCTGTTTACCATACTACAAGGCACTGACTGCCTGGTCAAACTGTTCAAGCTAGAGTATCAGAACCAATATCCATTACTTTAAGCTATAGAAACATGGAGTGTAGAAGTTTTACCTGAGCTTTGGAAGCTTCTCCATTGTGGGCTATTGTGCTTCTACCACACCTTTTTCTATCACTCACTCTTTTTTCAATCACAGTTCTCTTTGTTCTGCTGTTTCAGAAGAATGCTTTGATTTTTCTCTCTTTCTTTTTCTGAAGTCTATGTTCTTTATCCATTCTGGAAAAGAAATGGCCATGCTGTTATAATATCTGTGCACGTAGCAATGGTTTTAGTATGCACATGCGTGCAAGAATCCATTGTCATAAATCTTTGGGCATCTGGGAGTGATGTTACAGCTAGCAACATCAGTACTTCTTGGTCCTAGGCCAGACATGAGAAGCTGCTAATACAGCTGTGGTATGTAGCTATAGCTTTCTCTTACTCTAGTCAAGAGCTATACCATAATAGGTTTTTTTATTCGTCACTAGCTGCACCAATACATGGCTGCATCTAACTTCATGCTCAATACATCATCTTATTGCTTCACATGTTGTAAAGTCCAAAGAAATGCAACACCTGTATAGAAACCCACAATAAGCATTGCTCGAGCCAACCTAAGCTGTGGCTGCTTAGAAAGTTAGTAGTTAATCTGATGATTTCCTTCTTTGGATCAAGTCTAGTGCATGGCTATAGCTTTTTCACAGCTATCTCAAGCACTCCAGTGCATATAGTGTCGTACTTTTGTGTCCATTTGAAGCTTCAAGATCACAAAAGCAGTCTTCAAGGTTTAGTTAATGGCATACTTTTATGTCACTCCTTTCCTTGTAGGAACATGTACAGATGGAGTGTAGAAGCTTTACCTGAGCCTAAGGTAGTTTCTCGATGGTGGATGCCACCAGCTCTAGCTAGCAATGAAGGCAGTAAAAATCAACTAATTAGTTTTGAACATGAATAATTTTCTAAAGTTTGAGAGTAAGGGATTTAATAATCTGTCCCAAAGATTTACCTAATTTTATGAGTTGATGCTGGTTGTATTAGTGTCCAAGCCCTCGTGCATGTACCTCCCCTCATGCATGTGCCTCCCCTCATGCATGTGCCTCCCTTCATGCATGTGCCTCCCCTCATGCATGTGCCTCACCCCATGCATGTGCCTTCCCTCATGCATGTGCCTCCCCTCATGCATGTGCCTCCCCTCATGCATATGCCTCCCCTCATGCATGTGCCTCCCCTCATGCATGTGCCTCCCCTCATGCATGTGCCTCCCCTCATGCATATGCCTCCCCTCATGCATGTGCCTCCCCTCATGCATGTATCTCCCCTCATGCATGTGCCTCCCCTCATGCATGTGCCTCCCCTCATGCATGTGCCTCCCCTCATGCATGTGCCTGCCCTCATGCATGTGCCTCCCCTCATGCATGTGCCTGCCCTCATGCATGTGCCTGCCCTCATGCATGTGCCTGCCCTCATGCATGTGCCTGCCCTCATGCATGTGCCTGCCCTCATGCATGTGCCTGCCCTCATGCATGTGCCTCCCCTCATGCATGTGCCTGCCCTCATGCATGTGCCTCCCTTCATGCATGTGCCTCCCATCATGCATGTGCCTCCCTTCATGCATGTGCCTCCCATCATGCATGTGCCTCTCCTCATGCATGTGCCTCCCATCATGCATGTGCCTCCCCTCATGCATGTGCCTCCCCTCATGCATGTGCCTCCCATCATGCATGTGCCTCTCCTCATGCATGTGCCACCCCTCATGCATGTGCCTCCCCTCATGCATGTGCCTCCCCTCATGCATGTGCCTCCCATCATGCATGTGCCTCCCTTCATGCATGTGCCTCCCATCATGCATGTGCCTCTCCTCATGCATGTGCCTCCCCTCATGCATGTGCCTCCCCTCATGCATGTGCCTCCCCTCATGCATGTGCCTCCCCTCATGCATGTACCTCCCCTCATGTATGTGTCTCCCCTCGTGCATGTGCCTCCCCTCGTGCATGTGCCTCCCCTCATGTATGTGTCTCCCCTCGTGCATGTGCCTCCCATCATGCATGTGCCTCTCCTCATGCATGTGCCTCCCATCATGCATGTGCCTCTCCTCATGCATGTGCCTCCCCTCATGCATGTGCCTCCCCTCATGCATGTGCCACCCCTCATGCAAGTGCCTCCCCTCATGCATGTATCTCCCCTCATGTATGTGCCTCCCCTCATGCATGTGCCTCCCCTCATGCATGTGCCTCCCCTCATGCATGTGCCTGCCCTCATGCATGTGCCTCCCTCCATGCATGTGCCTCCCCTCATGCATGTATCTCCCCTCATGCATGTGTCTCCCCTCTCCCCTCATGCATGTGCCACCCCTCATGCATGTGCCTCCCCTCATGCATGTGTCTCCCCTCATGCATGTGCCTCCCCTCATGCATGTGCCTCCCCTCATGCATGTGCCTCTCCTCATGCATGTGCCTCCCCTCATGCATGTGCCTCCCCTCATGCATGTGCCTCCCCTCATGCATGTGCCTCACCTGATGCATGTGCCTCCCCTCATGCATGTGCCTCACCTCATGCATGTGCCTCCCCTCATGCATGTGACTCCTTTCATGCATGTGACTCCCCTCATGCATGTGTCTCCCCTCATGCACGTGCCTCCCCTCATGCATGTGCCTCCCCTCATGCATGTAACTCCTCTCTCTCCTCTCAAGTGTAGGATGCAAAGATTGGTAAAACAAAGAAAATTAATATTATTTTTCACTCACACACACAAACATATAAATTCACTATCATTCCATTTGGGTTGAAAGGGGAACTCCGCAACCTTTCAGAGGTTGATGGATGACTTGATCCGTGGGATGGAGGAGTATGCCAGAGTTTATCTTGATGATCTGGTCATCTTCAGTGAAAACTGGGAGTAGCATCTTGATCATCTGCGAGTAACATTGAGTCAGATAAGGGAGGCAAGATTAACTGTGAAGAGCACTAGGACACCAAGTGGGTGGGGGGGGGAGGGGGGGGGGGGGGGGGGGGGGGGAATGGTTCAACCCGAGCTAGGTTTAGTGTTTTTGTTCACTTTGAAATAAAGTTGGCAGTAGCATATTCAAGTTCTTTATCTTAAAGGACTTGGAAGCCAACCAACTTCTTTTTCAGCCTGTGGACAGTAAAGCCACAACAGAGTGAGGTCGAGCCAGAACAGAGGGAGGTCTAGATTTGTAGTCTTTGATGACTGGTGGGGGGCAGAGCGTCTTTTGGTGGACCATAAGGGACCATTGGCACCCATACATTGCACTTCGTTGTGTACTACCGAGAATAATGATTTACTGCTTAGCCTGTTAAGGCCACCACATTATTACTCAATTTCCGTAAACTATCTATGCTCCATAAGTATTACCCATTACCCTTTTTCTTGGGGGAAGAAGCGGTAAAGACACCCTTCACCATTCTTTTAAGCTAAGTTAGGGTGGTATTTGGTTGGTTTTTTCGTATACAAAGGTAAAGAAGATTAACAAAATGATAGCTGCATGATCTGCAGAAGAAGAACAGCAGGTAAAATATTTTCCTGGCCTTTCGCTCAGCAAAGCATTCTTTAGTCAACAATCTGTAAATCTGATAAGTAGAGAGCAGCTAGGCTCGCCTTATTTTGCCCTTAGTTAGCTACCTCAATGTTTATCAACACAGTTGTTGAGAGGGATGGGTTAGGGAATTGAACCCTTACAGAGCGAGTGGCACGAATCTGACAGCAAGAAGACAAACATCATGAATTAGTGACATGGTACGCTACACACAAGTTATGTCAGAGATATTATTTAAGTACACCAACCATAAAAGGTTGTAGTTGAATATACCACAACTCAGGAGCCACAGGTACACCATGATCCAGCTGTCAACAGCTGTTTAGTAAAAATGTCTGGAAAAAATTCTTGATATGGAAACTGATCAGGCAGTGAGTGTGAATGAGTGTACTAGTGAAACTGATTGTACAAGTAGTGACTGCTATGGAGAAAGTAGTGAGAGTGACGAAGGTGGTGCTGCTTTTATAGCACCAAGGCACTAGCGCTTGTCAGGGTAGAATGTGAATTAGTGTTATGCCAGTAGAAACTAGTAGGATAGGAACGAAGAGCAGTAGCTTGGGTATACAATGCAGTGTCTTATGGGACATGGGAGAGGAAGAGGGAGAGGAAGAGCAACCTCAGTCACATCACAGCAGCATACCTGGACAGAGGAACAGGTAATTTCTTGTTCATAATTATTTTGTGAGTATAAGGTCCTGTACAACCATTATCACAGATGACACAACTACTACTCCAGCACCATTTACTTAAACAATCTATCAATGGCACCCAGGACACCAGAGAACTTCTTCTTCCTCTTTTATACTGACCAACTCTTGTAGTTTTTGGTAGACAACATCAGTTAATATGCTGCCAAAAAAATCCATGCAATGAATGTATTTACAATTAGTTAGTGTAAGGCAATACACCTAGAATTAAATAATGATCTCATACATATCAATTTTTTTATTTTAAATATATACATATATCAGTGATTACTCACTCTACAAGAACTGGGAGGACTGTACAATTGGATGAATTGAAGGGGTTCATAGCTGTAATTTTGAATATTGGCATACACCAATTAAAATTATTAGTTACAAAGTCCTACTAATAACTTACCTTTCTTTCGATCTCTATTCACGCGTGACAGATTTTTGCAGATTTTTCATAACCTGCATGTTGGCCTTCTGGACAGTCTGAGGAAGACAAATAAGATTCAGTAGTCACTCCTGGACTCCCTCCTTCCCTCCTTCCAAGCAACATACACCCATGGTCAGCACATTGCTAGATGAATCTATAATCTCCTGCAAGGGTAGGGTCAACTTTTGTCAGAATCTCAAAGGAAAGCACGGGAATAAAAGCATTGTACTGGCCGACAGTATCACTGGTTATTTAGTTGATATGGTAATTTATTATGGAAAAGAAACGGAGTTTCTAAGACCAGACTTACCACTTACTGTAAGAGTTGTGTGCACTCAGGTCAAGGACCTGCATCATAAGGTTTATGGCTGGTACATAGACAGGTTCTGTAATAGCCCCCTTCTGGCCACGGAGTTAAGCAAAACTGGATTGATAGTAACAGGTAAAATCATTTATAGACAATTGATATTTACTTCCATGACAGTCACCTCCTACCCTTCCTCCACATCATCCACTTCTACCTCTTAATCACAGTTCCAAGACAGAGGAGCCATGAGGAACAGTAGACTCATTCAAGCCTGTCAACCTTTTTGCATTATCCTGGACAGACAGTAATCACCCCAAGTCTAATGGCTGCAATTTTGGGGTTGTTTTAGCTGGAAAAAATATGATTTTGACATTGCTATATATACATCCCTTTGAACTCTTCAGGATGGCAACCTGCTAGAAGCTAAATAGATATTTTTTTGTCCCATTTTAAGATTAAAATCTGTCAAAACTGCATCAAGGATTTCTCTCATCATCCACACCTTTCTCTGGTGGTAATACTACACAGAAGACCATATGTATCAAAACCTCGGAAGCACCTACATTTCCAGATGACAATGGGAGTTTTCTTTTCAACAGCTGCATTCACTATGTAAGTTACTGTGAATCTCTGCTTACTAGTTTTCCCACAACAGCATTATAAATATCTTCCTTTTTTATATCCTTTTTCACAATCTCAGGCAGCCTCTCCTTCCAGGATGTGATAGTCTCCCCTCATATCACCAGATTCACCACTTTCAACCACTCTCCTTATATGTATCGCTTCTTCCACTTTGTTAGCCAGCCATTGGTACCTTTGAACTCTGCCTAGCCTAAAACTACAGCAATTCTCTGGCCTTCTCAGCAAGTTGAGATCCACATGGGTAAATGTTCTAGGAACAGGCCATCACATACCATTGGTACAATGCATTCACATCAGAATCCTCTGAAACTCATAGGTTTTTGCTAGTTGATGCATTAGATTCATACATGGCTAAGATACTCTCACTGCTCCAAAGTATATCTGAAATTCATGTCTTACCACAACTAAACTATTCTCCTAGAGTGTACACAGTAATTCCAGGATACTTCATTGATCACATCCACCTTCTTCTACAAGTAGAGATGAATCTATTTTTTAGAAGATGCCATTACAAGACTCCAGCGGCTTTCCTATAAATTAGTTTCACTATAGACGTCCGACTCAAAGAAATGTGAACAAAATGCAAACTGTCACATGAGGTGACTAGATTTTCTAGCTAGATGGCCTCTCAGCCAGTAGGCAGTAACTTGAGTGTAGCAGAAGTACACTCTTACATCAGAGGCTATCATGTCTATAAAGAAGTATGGACTCCTTCCAACTAACAGTTGTGACACAGATCGAGTGACCGAAAAAACAGAGTCTCTACATTCAAGTGGACTTCTGCAGCTACCCCCAGCTGCTACATAGCTTACTATCATAGTAGCATGTTGTTTTCATGGCAATAATAATTTTTCAATAATTCTTTCCACATTTTACTGTCATTATTATTATTATCATTAATTGTACTGCACTGAGGTGCGAGTCCCAAGGGACGAAGATTAAATCATTATTCTTTCAATGTATATGGCCACACCCACTGCCATGCCCATATCTTAAAAGTTTATTGTTCGGAATTGGGAGGTTGTCCGCTATTCAGGAGCTTTTGAAGCACTATTCCTATAGAAATATCTATCGGTGCATCTGCCTCGGCATTATATGGTATGTGTCCGCTATTGGGAGTATCCTTTAACGGAGGTTCCATTGTAGTAGTCCATGACTACAACCAAACCAATACATGTTGGGTATTGTCAAAATGGACCAGCTTGTCGGGTACTTTAGTTTTATACACAAAATGATTAAATAGTGGAGGTAAGTATATATTCTTTTAGGTGCTAGAGGTAACTGTGAACTCATTCATACTCTATAAGGAAACTTGTATATCACAACACCCACTCACTCACTTGTCTTACAGTCGAAGTTGATCAACACACTTTCATTACTTCTCCTCAGCATAGTTATACTAATATCATCCTCCATGGCAAGTCTCACTAGAGTGGAGCGCCTTCAACCAGTGGTCACTTTCAGAGGAAGGCAAATAAAACAAGGGACTGTATTGTTTGTAGCAGAAGAAATGAGGTTGGCAAACGGAACCTTACCTTGTACGAGTATCACAACCATCCTGCAATGTGCCCTACTGATTGTTTCAAAGCATATCGCACACACAAAAAACTATTACATCTAACAATTCACCAATAAGCACTAGTAAATTATATATGCACTTGTAGGCATTATATGTAGGTATGTATTGCTTATTCTTACTTGTACCATAGCCTATCGGAGGGAGCTCCTTTACAGCCACGAGCAAATTGCGTTAGGTTCTTCTAAAAATATAAAAAGGTGCTGCGCTATTGACTACATGCGTGATGTCCTCTTGGTTCGAATGTCTGGTAAGGTTAATTAGTGTACGAATATTTATATATCTGGTTTTCGCAAATCAGGTCACTAGAGTCCTCTAGTTGAGAAGGATCTGCAACTGACAATGCATCTTACATAACAATAAGGCATATTTTGTTTGCAACCGTGGTGGCAGTCTATTTGCTATTGTTCAATTCTTCCATCTTTATGAACAAAACTAGAGCGCAAGTAAACACGTTGGATGATAATCATGATGCAAAAGATGTTTCCATATTCAATCCTGGCTGTATTTCTAGAAAATTGAAAGATTACAAGTCCAATAAAACTTCAGTGGTCTACCATTATCCTGACATAGTGCACTATGTCATGTTGTCACCCAAACCCCAATACCAGCTCATCTTTCGTGACTACATATCAATGCTTTCTGTTTACAAGTTCCTCAAGCCCGAGAGAATTATTGTGCATGTTGACATTATGGGAGCTTACTGGAAGTCTGTGCAGACATGGAAAGGCACCAAAGTAGACATTAACAAAGTTGAAAGAGTTGCAAAGCTTTCTAATAAAAAGGTTGCGTTCATTGAGCATGAAGCAAAGTTAAGATACTTAACAACATTGGGGGGACGATATTGGATTTTGATGTAATCATAATCAATGGAACAAGGTGGAGACAAAACCAGGAGATATCGGGATGTGTGCTTGCTCAATTTCAGGATAGAATTAACTTGGGTTTAATTTCTTGTATAAAAGGCACACCATTTGTTAAGAAATGGCTTAACAAATACCTCACTGATTACAGGACTGCTTGGTTATATAATTGTGGCAAAGTTTCTGCAGCCATCCTAATGAAGCCGGATACCAATAATACATGCAACAATGTGTACGTGGATAACAATACAAATTGATTCTAAATTTAACCAATATTTAATGTGGTTAAATGCTAATCATGTTGTCAATTGGAGGGAAAAGCCTGCAACTCATTATTTTTACAGATGGTTTCCCAAATACACTTCACTCAAGAAGAAGGATATGGATGAGCACCTGATGATGTAAGATAATTCACTGGGAGACTTGTTTCGACATGTTTATTAGTGCTCGCTAGTCATAACCACTTTTTCTTTCTCTTTCACTAAAGATGTTGTAGCAATAGAACCTCAATCTTAGCAAGTGTTTACAAATTCAATGCAATGTGCATGAGAGTAATCTTACATCTGTTTCCAATGAGCATGTCTATAGTTAATGTATTGTTTAACATTGCTTGATGTTGAATTATCGCTCATCATCATCAAGTGAAGGTAGACACTATGCTAATCATCAAAAACTATGGGTACATCTGTTCATCACATGGAGCAATAAACGGCGGCCTCCATGTGAAATGCTCTATCATTCTCATATATTTTGGTTTGCACCCACTGTTAGAGAACTACCCTGGTCCCCTTGTTCACCCAACACCTTAGGGTGTCATGAAAACTGATGGAGATCTAGACTCGATTAAGCAATCATGCCATATCAATGACATTCATACTTCAAGCACGCACTCCGCTTGTACACACACATAGTCCTGATCATGTTCATTGGAGGAAAGCCAGGCTACGTGCACGCATACTAATTCCTTCCCGTCATGTGTATCGCGTATAAAGAGCTGGCATGATGAACTTTGACCCCAGAGTGACATGATTCAACTGTCGGCCATGCTGGGTTCTCCATATAACTTCAGCACACATACTCTACACATCTCATGTTTGCAGTAGATTCACGTAACATCTTGGGCAGAAAAAATAGCTATACTTAGTGGCAAACTCACCAAATAGCAAGGAACAACCAATACCAAGGATAAATATGGATGAGGCTCAAAGCGCCTCTTGAAGCTATACATAAATATACACCCCCCCCCCCCCCCCCCTCACACACACACATCTTTGTTTTTCTCGTCTCTCCTTTGTATAAATAATTATTAGATAAATGCACCACACACCATGGATGCACCCCAGACATTGCTAGTAGATATTTCAGTATTTCTAAAAATGATATATACAGCCAGTAACAGACTTGTCTCCGACTGTTCTACTTCCAACACCAACGTTGAGTGAGTCAACATATGCACCATCACTGAAGTTTGCTACCAAGATGTAGACACAAGGTAATTTGAAATAAATTTAAAAATAATAATGATGATAGATAACATAAATTTGATGTTACATAAATCGTACAATACTATACATAAATCTACTTGTAGGTCTCGTAGTGACTGACCCTCCCTTCCTGCAACAGTCTCGACCTACCACTGCTCCACTTCCAACACACACAAAGTCACATCCCAAGAAGAATCAGTCAGCTGGCACCAAAGTTGCATCCCAAGAAGAGGACACAAGATATTCTGGATAAACATACATAATAATTTAATTTGATGATGGATATCATAACATAAAATTAAAGACCTCATAAGCTATGCTGAAAGCGATGGAAGAGACCATCCTATGTTAGGAGACACTACCATGCTTTACCACATTCTTTGTGCCTACACAGTAAGACTGTACTATATACTTTGTTATCAGAAATTGGTAGTCATTAGCAACTCCACTGACATTCAATTCTAAACACACAAATATAATGATGAGAGAAAGTTTAGAATGCATACTGACAATTGCTTTACCAAGACCACTGATGACACTTTGCAAAACCACTTTGGTGAACCCAAGCTCATGTCTGGACCACTGCATGCTCAACTTGAGACTATACTCATTCCTAGTATGCATTTGGTGCTATATAAACCATGCAACAAGTACACAGTATGATTGATATAGAGGATACCTTCCAGACAAACAGGGAATAGTGGTGTGCTATCCATTTGCAGTAGAATTATGCCGAGCATCAGTCATCACCTACCGAGTCATAAAAATAGCACGTCAACAAAACACAAGCAGACAAACAAATAGCAGCATTCAACAATTTATGTTATGAGCAAACCATGATTTGAACAACTCACAGATTGCCCCACACTAATCCTGGTCCACACATTGAGCAGGCAACCCATAGATTGTCCACACAAACCATGGATCCATACTTACGGAAAAACTTATCAAGTCTGTGCTCAGAACATGTATCCTATAAACGGTGTCGATCCAAAAGATGATCCACACTTCTTGATACTTAGAACTTACTATACTAGACCAGTGACAATTAAGTAAGAGAAGCGGAATTTTAACAACACACACACATATATATATCACATTTTTATAAAAAATACTTAGGAATGTTCTGACAAATATACACACCATTTCATCCTACATGTTTCTTGATCATCGATCACTTCCTCTCTCTTAATCTGTGTGCATAGGTGAAGGAAGCATATATGAGTGGGAGGGGCCTGAATTCTCAAGCTAGCTAGCTAAAAAACTGAATTTAATATCAGAAAAACTAGTATTTGTAAGACATAAGGATAATAAATGAGCTAAAAGTAGCAAAGTAGTTCCTTCTTCTCTCACAACATTAACAAATTATTTAGCAATCTGGAATACATTATTTATTCTATTTTGACTGTTAAATATGCAACAGCATCATATTCTTTAGCCAAGGTTTGACTCAGGGTCACCTGTATGTAGTTCTTTAATCTCAGTCAAGTAGAAAAATTCCTTTCAGCTGTGAGACTGTAGTTACAGGTACAGTGAGGAGGACACGAGTAGTTTATAAACTTTACCCAACACTAGTTGAAATGTCATTCAAAGTACTGTATAATTATAGTGATACGAGTAACTCCTTTGATTTTAGTGCTATTGGCACACCCCTGGTTTGATCAAACCTATGCTTCAATTCTTCAACAATTTATCTCCTAATAATGTTGTCTGAGAGTTGTGATCACGAAATGAACTTGGAACATGTTCCTCAAAATCATCTACTCTCCTCAGTGGGCATCTTTGATGAGGCAGCTTAGTTGCTCAGTAAAATTATTGGACTCTAAGACCACTGCATTGTAAAAAAATTAATATCCATTAGGTGTAAGCTCTACTGACCTTGATGCTCTTGAAGATACATGGGAGAGCTTAGAGCTGCCATCAAGCATTTGCCTTATATGCACAGAGACTCCTGGCCCCAAATCTGTGTTGGTTACACCAGAGAGTACTCCTCTCCAAATCTTCTCCCGCTTTTTTACAGATGAAGTTGGGACCTGTTGGTGCTTGAGACCAATTGCTTTGCTGCCATAGTTTGTGAAACTATTCCCTGAGCACTAATATTACTGTGAGGGCCTTTTTTGGTGTGCTAATTTTTATGGCTATGTGCAGGTAGGCCTGCTTATGTCTTTATTGGACAACTAAGTTTCCCCTAGATGTCTGTGGAATGCTGATGTTATGAGCATCAATTTTCAGCAATTGTTCAGGTGTTTGCATCGCTGGATGAGCATCTCTCCCTCAATAACAAGATGAACAACTGGAATGAACAACTGGAACACATGGGCTGGCCTTTGAGGAGAACATAATGTAGCACATTTACTGGTGTTCAGTGCAAGGAAATGGGTTCTGGTCCATGTACAGATAGTGTTGACATCATTTTGAACATACATGAAATCTTTAGGTGACTGTGTCACTTGGTATATAATCTGCATAGAATTTGGCCATTAGAGATGACCCAGTTGACATCATTAATATAATATGAGGAACAGTAGTGGTCCCAATAGAGAGCCCTGAGGAACCCCAGATGTTACGGTAAGAGATGGGGAACAAGCCTCATTAACAACAACAATTTTTTCCCTGTAATTGTAGACTCAGTTTATGATGTGCAGATCCATATTCAATATAATGAGTTTGAGGGGTGTGTGGAATGGAATCAAAGGCTTTGCTTTGATCAAAAAAGGTCGAGCATATAGCATAACCTTTATCTAAAGATTGAGAGCACGCATTCGCAAATGATAGCAGTACAGAAATGGTAGACTTACCAGGGGTGATCCCCATTGGCATTAAGAAATAGGAGAATATTTCTGGAGGTGCTGCTATGAGATGAGTTTATGAATTATCCTCTCTATGAACTTGCTTAAAATTGATATAGGTCTGCAGTGTGCAGGATTTGTTTTGCTCTCCCTTTTGGGTATAGGAATGATCCTGGCCTACTTCCAACTGCTAGGTATGTTTCAGAGAGGTTGAATAGCTTGGTAATGCTTGGAACAATACTAGGGGCTGTGGCCTTGAGCATTCTGGTATATATATTGTCAGGTCCAGTTGCTTTTCTACAGTCAAGAGCTGTGATTAGGTCATAAACCTGATCTTCTATGCAGAGTAATTAAGATGGGCAGGTATGAGGATCATCTGACAACGGTGAATTAACAGGAGCCATTAAGGTAGGGAAATCATTGAGGTTATAGCGAAACTGCTGATTAAGTAACTGGCTTTGTCTTCATCTGAGGGGAAGAGTACATCATTGCAATAAAGTGAAGGTGTGGTTGCCTCTTGGAGAGCGACTTAATCAATTTCCAAGATGTTTTAGTGTCAGAAGAATGCAGTCTTGAGAGATATGCTTATTTTGAAATTCTGATGGCACAAACAACAGCGTTCCTGACAAGTTTGTATTCTCTTTATTTACAAACACTACCAGAGCGCTTGTAAGTAGAGAACAAGATGTTCCACTGCAGATTGCTTTAAGAATGTCATTGTTTATCCAAGGTAAGCTTCTACAAGATGACGATATCTTCCTTGGGAAGAACTTCTCTATAACATCCATAATTTTTTTTATGCCAGACATCTTAGAAATCATTTATACCATCAACATCAGACAGTATTGATCACCAATCAAGAGGTGGTTACAACTTAAATTGAAATTGGCCTTTTGTTAACACCAAATGAGTCTAGAATCTAGATGAACCAAAGGTTTGGAATGGAGAAACAAAATGGCATAAGAAAACCTTGATGGTGAGAGGAACTAAGAGGAGGACTAATGGAGCATGATACGAGTGATGATTGAGGGAGTTGAAACAATAGCCAGGTCGATGATAGAATGATGACCACTTAAGTTAAAATGTTTAACAACTTGGCAAAGTGAAAAGTAATGGAGAATAACTTTGGAAATGGAGGGTGACAGTGGCTCTATTGAGGTCACCAGCCATGATAAGGTTGGACTTACATTAAGACCACATAGGGTAGAAAATGGGTTATCTAAGGCATCAATACAGCTAGGTTCTATAAAAACACAAATGCAGAACTTACCATTTAAATATGTTGCCAGTGAACAAAATATTGTATGTGAGAGCTAATAAACAGATTGGTCTCATTTACAGAAACTTTTACAATCATTCAAGTGAAGGCACTCTTCTTCAATTGTACCTTGCATATGTTAGACCCATTCTGGAATATGGTGCCCCTGTATGGGATACCCACCACTCCATCCACATAGAGGAACTGGAAAAAGTGCAGAGATTTGCACTTCGGATGGCATCCAAACAGTAGCACACAGACTACTCCACTTTGCTAGCTTGGTCTGAACTATATACCAAGTTTAGCATCCCGTAGAGCATTTCTGAAACTATGCTACTTGGCTCATACCCTGCATGGATCTGTCCACTCCACTCAACTGCCACTGCAAACTAGACAAATGCTAAGGAGCGAGACAATGATTGAAGGAAGTTCCCTTCGCCAGAACTGAATCGTACAAGTCATGATTTTCCCCACATACACTTACTTTATGGAACATATTACCTGTTGAAATTAGAGCATGCCAAACTTTCTCAGACTTTAAACGTCAATTACAAAGTTTTTGGAATCATTAAGTTTCCTTTATTTTTATCAGGGAAGTCACTCGTATTTGCTACTTGGCTCTCCTTGCACGCTGTAATGCAAAATTTTCATTAAAAAAATTATAATTTAATTTTTTTTAATGTACATGGCAACTTCCCACCATGTCTGATTCTACCATGTCTAACAACACAGTAGCCATCAAGATGAATTCCACTATGTTTCTGAGACACAAATTACATGAAAATAGAGTTTCTGCTTGTAATTGACCATGTTTGGATACAAAGATCTGTATTGTAGCTAGTGGAGTAGAGAAACACTTTGGAATTGAGATTGGAGGGGGGGAAACGTAGTGTAATTTTTAAAAAATCGTGGGAGAAGCACAGCCCACGATGAAACAGCTTGCTTAGGCTCAGGTAAGGTTACATTCAGACTTAGCTACTTTATTCATCAAATAGTGTTAGGCCTGCAGCTATGCTTGGAATAAGACAATGCTTGAGTAACTCCCTACCATGTCTGTTTCTATCGTGTCTAACAAAACAGTAGCCATCAAGATGAATTCCACTATGTTTCTGAGACACAATTACATGAAAATAGAGTTTCTGCTTGTAATTGACCATGTTTGGATACAAAGATCTGGCATTGTAGTGGAGTAGAGAAACACTTTGGAACTGAGATTGGTAGGAAAAAACATAGTGTTATTAAAAAAAAATTGTGGGAGAAGCACAGAAGCCCACGATGGAAAGGCTTGCTTTGGCTCACGTCAAATTTCATTCCAACTAAGGGGGAACTATACCGGAAACTGGGGGGGAAATGTCTGTTGATTTAGACTGCCCATAACTTTTGTTATAATTACTCTGTCCAAATAATTTGAGCTCATATTGTTCCTTGATCTATGTGCTTTCCAATGATATTAAAAAAAATAGTCTATAGACATATTTTGTCAGAAGATACATGCAGAAACATCAAAGGCATAAAAGAAAACTGACCACTTCACCCCCCACACCTCCCTCTCACCCATACAATAGCTGTAAATTGGTCTGTGGTTTGCCTAAGCTAGCAGCTGCTAAATGAGCAAGACATTATTTTTTGTTGACTTGAAGCATTGTCAAGTTATGGTGCTTAGAAGAGGTGACCTTTGCAGATTTATCGTTTAGATCGTTATTGCATTTTTGTCTTGCAGCTGCTATATAGCTTAGGCAAACCACAGACCAATTAACAGCTGAGAAGTGGTCAGTTTTTTGGAATGCCTTTGATATTTCTGCATGCATCTTCTGACAAAATATGCCTATAGACTAATCTTTGATATCATTGGAAATAACATAGACCAAGGAACAATAATTATGAGTATAAAATTATTTGCACAGAGAAAAAAGAAAAAAAGTTATGCGCAGTCTAATTCAACAGACGTTCCCCCCCCCCCCCCCATTTCAGGTATAGTCCCCCCTTCCACTCTATTCATCATCTAGCTATGGACACGTTTGATAAAATGGAAATGATCCTAATGGACAAGTTCTAAAATGGAAATGACCCTTATGGTCAAATACCTGTGAGGAGTATATTACTCTTAGCTACTTCTCCACATTACCATCCAATCTGATGACACCAATCATTTACAGATCAGTGTATAGTGTTAGGCCTGCAGCTATGCTTGGAATACGACAATGCTTGAGTAACATGATATAAATTTCAAAAAAAAAGTATTGCACCTTTGCTCACCACACAATGCCTTGCATTGATTTATAGTTGGCGAGCAAAGCGTGCCCTCACAGGGGAGTTGGACGGAAAACTTGATATTGCTGCATATGGCATATGTATGTATGTGTGTGTATGCAGGTATGTATGTATGTGTATGTATGTGTATGTATGTATATATGTATGTACTATGTATGTACTCACCGTATGTTCACTCATAAAAATAGGAACGGGACACCTGTCTTAAATAATGCGGGCCTGTTATGTAAAACACTTAGCTAGAGGAAGAACTGGCTGCACTGCAAGTGAGAATTGCACTGCTTATGCAGAAAACAGAACTATACTTCGGTACTCAATAGGTTTACTCTTTAAGCCACAGGTATGAATATGCCTTGTACAGAAATCTGAAAATTGTCACCTGAAATCTTTACATAAATAGCCATGTACTTATAGATTTTAGATTGTGGTAAAATGAATTCACAAGGAATCCTTCCCAAAATAACAAGCAGGCCAACTGTGTATACTTTGCTGACCCAGTAGTTCATCATTAATGCTCATTTTGGATTTATTATTCTGGAAAGGATGACGACTGCATCCTACACTGACCGAAGAGGAGAAATGTGTGTGTGTGTTTGTGTGTTTGTTCGAGTGAAAAGTAATATTTCCGTGTTTTACCAATCTTTGCATCTTAAAAAAATTCGAATGTGTAACACTTGAGAGGAGAGAGGGGAGGCACATGCATGTGGGGAAGCACATGTATGAGGGGAGGGACATGCATGAGGGGAAGCACATGCATGAGGGGATGCACATGCACGAGGGGAGGCACATGCATGAGGGGAGGCACATGCAAGGGCTTGGAAACTAATACAACCAGCATCAACTCATAAAACTTAGATATTTCCAGCTATATCTTTGGGACAAATTATTAAATCCCTTACTCTCAAACTTTAGAAAATTATTCATGTTCAAACCTAATCAAACCTACCGCCTTCATTGCTAGCTAGAGCTGGTGGCATCCACCCATTGAGGAACTACCTTAGGCTCAGGTAAAGCTTCTACACTCCATCTGTCCATTTTCCTACAAGGGAAGGAGTGCCATAAAAGTATGCCATTAACTATACCTTGAAGACTGCTTTTGTGATCTTGAAGCTTCAAATGGACACAAAAGTACGACACACTATATGCAATAGAGTGCTTGAGATAGCTGTGAAAAAGCTATAGCTACAATGCTAGCTGTAACATCACTCCCTGATGCCAAAATATTTAGCATTGTCAGCTATGGAGGTTTGGAAATAGTTGTCATGTGTATATGACTGAGCGGATTCTTGCACGCATGTGCATACTAAAACCATAGCTACGTGCACAGATATTATAATGTCATTTCTTTTCCAGAATAGATAAAGAAAATAGACTTTAGAAAAAGAAAAATCAAATCATTCTTCTGAAACAGCAGAACAAAGAGAACTGTGATTGAAAAAAAGAGCGAGTGATAGAAAAAGGTGTGGTAGAAGCACAGTAGCCCATAATGGAGAAGCTTCCAAAGCTCAGGAGAAATTTCTACACTCCATCTTTCAGCTTAAAGTAATGGATATTAAAGTTTAATTCTGAAACTCTAGCTATGAACAGTTTGATTCAGGCAGTCAGTGCCTTGTAGTGTGGTAAACAGACTACAAGGGACTGACTGCCTAGCCCTAAATGGAAAGCAAAAGAATGGATTGGAAAGGTAGTGTGGATGAGTAAAGTGAATGGAAAACAGAAGTGGATAGAAGTAGGATGGTATGGTAGCTGTTGGCTAGGCCAAGCCTTGTTGGAGTGTGGTTGACAGGAGCTTGTATGACATTAAAGCCAGCTCAGTTGAGAGTAGATTAGGAGTTAGCAACATAGGTGGCAGGAGTGGCAGTGCTCGGAGATTTGATAGAAGAAGTTGGCAGAGAGGACGGGGAGAAAAAAAATCCTCTATGGATGGAGGCTTGCGCAGGTGGAGGAGGGCAGACTGATAAAAGTTGTGGCAGACAAGATAAGAATGGATGGAGGGATAGGATGGTGGGAAGAATATTTGAGGGAGGAAATACGATGTTGAGCTAGGTTCAGTGAGGCAATGGAAGGTAAAGATGAAGAGGTGTGATCGTGAGGAGGATGTCAAGAGTATGAGCAATTTGAAGTGGTAGGCAAAAGCTAATGCAGCAGAAAGATATACATAACCATTATGTGGATATGAGGAAGTGAGGTTGATGTTTAGGTTGAGGACGGGTCAGCAGCTAGGTCTTTTGCAGGACAAGAACAATGTAGGCTGTGTAGTGATGATAGATGTGTGTTATGTGAAGGAAGGAAGTGTAAGATGTGGGACACTTTCTGATAGGCTGTGATGAATTTGGATGGAAGGGAACAGAACACGTTAATGAATGAGCTGGATGTAATTGAGCGAGCTGGAATGGAGGAGTTTGAGTAATCAGGTGATGGTCGGAAGTGTGTGCATGTATGTTTCTATCTATCTATATTCACCATACGTTCAATATAGTATCAGGATACCTGTCTTAAATAATGTCTCCTTACATACAGCGTGCACGCTAATTTGGCGGTAACTCATTTATGCATATTTTTACAGGAAACTGGCATTTCCCCTCTTCATTACCTTTCTACTATGAAGTAGGTATAGAATCATTTTGCAGTACTTACCATTACACCTAAAATTTTGCTGGAATACTTGGACATGCCCCCAAGTGACAACTCTGGCAGTAACTTCAGCTTCACTTGACAATTGTGTCTACCAACATCCCAGTGGCAGTGGAGCTTTTTTGATATTCCAGAGACCAAACAACCTCTCCTCAACCATTTTTAGCTCGCCTACCATCGCAGTTGTCAAGTCACTCCCCACACTGACTTCCAGCTCCTCCTACTCTATACTAAATTTGCTTACAGGTATATATAAATTAAGATTGACATCAATTGTTCATTGCACGGGATTTTACAGAGTTCTTGTTCAGATTACATTAGAAGACGAGTTAAAATTATCATAATAGCAGTTGTTCATCATACCCACTATCACTCTCAACAAACTCTCAGTTGATACAATTGAGATACAATGACTTTAGCTACATGAGCTCTAGCAAAACTAACACCTACGGCTAGCATTCTGGTTAGAGCTAGCTACCCAGCTCATGATCATAATTGTCATAAAGAATAAAGTAACTTGCGGTTGGGCAGTGCATAGCTAGGCTTTTAGTTGGCTACCTAACATTGAACAACTAGATCATCTTATCTTCTGTGATAGCTGTGCTTCTTAGAAGAGCAGGATGCTAAGAAGATTGTGTTGGTTACCACTCTCATCTGGACACTAATATAAATTTTTCTGGTAACACTAATATGCACTAAGTTGTCTACAGCTGGATTTGTTATTAGCTGATAAAAAATACCACATCAAAGCTAGGGCAAGTACCTAAAGACTAGGAACACTGTTGATCTGTTACCTGTTAGTCACTACCTAGTTTGCAATTTCTTTTCTGTATATTTCTATAAGAAACTTACTTAGTATTAATGCTATAGACATACTTTTGGGGTATAGACCGATTAGGTTGGATATCCACTGGAATATGCTGTAGCTGAATCCCTGTGATCTGGCATGTGTGTGTGTGTGTGCGTGCGTGCGTGTATGTAAAATTTGAATTACCAATCTTTGTATCTTTAATAGTTCTACTGTATAGATCTTGAAAGGAGAGATACTATAATACTTTAACTCTATTCAGCAAGATAATCTAGTTAGAAAATTATTCACATACAAAATCTATCAGGACTGGTTAGCGCTTGGTATCATCAACCATCGAAAAACTTCCTTAAACTCAGGTAAAGCTTCTGCACTCCATCAGTCCCTGTTTCTACAAGAGAAGGAGTGCCATAGAAGTAAGCCATTAACTAAACCTGCCTTTGAGATCTAGAAGCTTCAAACGGACACTAAAGTGTGTTACCTATATACAATGGAGCACTTGAGATAGCTGCGAGGAAACTATAGCTACGAGCCTCGTCTATAGCTCAAACCACTGCATTGTACTAGGCATGATCCAAAGAAAGAGGTGGGCAGCTAACTTCCTAAGTGCCCATAGCTTATATTAGCTTGAGCTAGCTACTTACTTTGTTGTGGTGTTCAATACAGCTCTTGACTAACCTTAGTACCAGTGCTGGGAGACTTGGGATAGGAAGTTGGCAGAGAGGAGGGAGGAGAGAAAAATTCTCTAAGATAGAGGATGTGAGTAATCAGGTGATGGTTGGAAGCATGTGGGTGCATTTTGTATCACATAGTGAAGTGTTGGCAGAGGAAGTAATGAGTGATTTATGGCCTCCCCCCCAGGGGGGCAGTGTCATTTGGTGGACCATAAGGGACCACTAGCACCCATACATTGCACTTCATTGTGTACTACTGAGAATAATGATTTACTGCTGAGCCTGTTAAGGCCACCACATTATTACTCAATTTCCATAAACTATCTATGCTCCGTAAGCATTTTCCATTAGCCTTTCTCTTCGAGGAAGAAGTGGTGAAGACACCCTTCACACTTCTTTTGAGCTAAGTTAGGCTGGTATTTGGTATATTCTTTTCATTTACAAAGGCAAAAAAGATTAACAAAACGATAGCTGCATGATAGCTGCATGTTCTACATAAGAAGAACGAACAGCAGGTAAAATATTTTCCTGGCCTTTCGCGCAGCGAAGCATCTCTAGGCAATAATAAATCTGATAACTAGAGAGCAGGCTCGCCTTATTTTGCCCCTAGTTAGCTACCTCAATGTTTATCAACACAGTTGTTGAGAGCAGTAGGTTAGGAAATTGAACCCTTACAGGGCGAGTGGCCTGAATCTGACAGCAAGAAGACAAGCGTCATGAATTAGTTACATTGTATGCTACACACAATTATGTCAGAAGGATATTATTTAAGTACAGCAACCATAAAAGGTTGTAGTTGAACATACCACAACTCAGGAGCCTCAGGTACACCATGATCCAGCTGTCAACAGTTGCTTTTTCCTGCTTTAGTAAAAATGTCCAGAAAAAAATTCTAGGAGTGCATAGCAATGAGGTCTGATATGGAAACTGATCAGGTAGATCTGAATTCCACTTATTTGGGGTTAGATATAAGGTTCTGCCTGAATTCGAGGTCTTCCCTTATAGAGAGTGTGAATGAATATACTAGTAAAACTGATAGTAGAAGTAGTGACTGCTATGGAGAAAGTAGTGAGAGTGATGAAGAAGACGAGGGTGGGGTAGAAGTGCTGGTCAGGGTAGAATGTGAGTTAGTGTTATGCTAGTAGGATAGGAATGAAGAGAAGTAGCTTGGGTATACAATGCAGTGTCTTATGGGATGTGGGAGAGGAAGAGGGAGAGGCAGAGCAGCCTCAGTCACATCACAGCAGCATACCTGGACAGAGGTTGGAACAGGTAATTTCTTGTTCATAATTATTTTGTGAGTATAAGGTCCTGTACAGCCATTATCACAGATGACCCAGCTACTACTCCAGCACCCTTTACTGGGGTGGCTGGAAACAATCTATCAATGGCACCCAGGACACCAGAGAACTTCTTCTTCCTCTTTTATACTGACCAACTCTTGTAGTTTTTGGTAGACAACATCAGTTAATATGCTGCAAAAAACATCCAAGCAATGAATGTATTCACAATTAGTTAATGTAAGGTAGAATTAAATTATATCTCATACATATCTATTTTATATATACATATATCAGTGATTACTCACTCTACAAGAACTGGAAGACTGTGCAATTGGATGAATTGAAGGGGTTCCTAGCTGTAATTTTGAACATTAGCATACACCAATAAAAATATTAAGGATTATTAGTTACAAAGTCCAACTAACAACTTACCATTCTTTCGATCTCTATTCACACGTGACAGATTTTTAATAACCTGCATGTTGGCCTTCTGGACAGTCTGAGGAAGACAGATAAGATTCAGCCACTCCTGAACTCCCGCCTTCCCTCCTTCCAAGCAGCATATACTGCTGGTCAGCACATTGCTATAGATGAGTCTATTATCTCCTGCAAAGGTAGGGTCAACTTTTGTCAGGATCTCAAAGGAAAGTACGAGAATAAAAGCATTGTACTGGCCGACAGTATCACTGGTTATTTAGTTGATATGGTAATTTATTATGGAAAAGAAACGGAGTTACTCAGACCAGACTTATCACAAACATTATCATTATCTCAGTTTTGTAGGTCATGCAGACACCAGCATAAAACATTTTACATTCTCAGTTTATTATGTATTCATGTGTGGTACTTTGTGTGCCTAGAAGCAACTCTGTCAACTAATAAACTTTCACAAGTAGCTTCATAAAGGCATCCACGGCTCTCCAGAAAATTCAGGATGGCAACCTGCATTGTCCATTAGAAGCTAAACAAATTTTCTTTGGTTCATTTTATGATTGAAAGCTATCAAAACTGCATCAAGGATTTTTCTCATGATCCACACCTTTTTCTGGTGGTAATACTACACAGGAAGACCATATGTATCAAAACTTCGGAAGCACCTATTTTCATATTTCCAGATGACAATGGGAGTTTCCTTTTCACCAGCTCTCACTATGAAGGATACTGTAAATCTTTCCTTGCTCTTTTTCCCACCCCAGCATTGCTTTCCTTTCTGTCCAAACCCAAGATCATGGAGTACTTTCCAAAAGCATCCAGTCTCATCTAGATTATAAATGTCTACCTTTTTATATCCTTTCCACAATCTCAGGTAGCCACTCCTTCCAGGACGTGATAGTGTCCCCCTCGTGTATCACCAGATTCACCACTTACAACCACTCTCCTTATATGTATCGCTTCTTCCACTTTGTTAGCCAGCCATTGGTTCCCTTGAACTCTGCCTTGCCTAAAACTAAAACTACAGCAATTTCTCTGGCCTTCTCAGCAAGTTGAGATCCACATGGGTAAATGTTCTTGGAACAGGCCATCACATACCATTGGTACAATGCTTGATTCACATCAGAATACTCTGAAACTTGTTTGTTGACACATTAGATTCATAAGGCTAAGATACTCTCACTGCTCCTCAGTATATCTGAATTTGTGTCTTACCACAACTAGACTTTTCTCCAAGAATGCACATAGTAATTCCATGATACTTCTTTACTTCATAGATCACATCCACCTTCTTCTCCAAGGAGAGCTGAATCCTTGTTTTAGAAGACACCATTACCAGAATTCAGCAGATTGCCTATAGATTAGGTCGTCCGACTCAAAGAAATGTGATTAACATGCGAACTGTCATGTGAGATGACTAGATTCTCTAGCTAGATGGCTTCTCAGCCAGTAGGCAGTGACTTGAGTGTAGCAGAAGTACACTCTTACATCAGAGGCTATCATGTCTATAAAGACGTATGGACTCCTTCCATTGGAGAGGTATTGCTTCTCAGAAGGGAGCCAACTAATAGTTGTGACCAATCTGCTGTTGCAGTGATGAGAAAGGGTGTTGTTGTTGGCCACATTCCCTGCAATATTGCCTCTGTCACCTCTCAGTTTCTGAGAAGGAGCTTCAATAAAGGCTTTGCTGAGGTAACTGGTGGTAGAATCAACAGAGGAGCTAGATATAGTTTGGAGATCCCTTGTACACACCGTTTTTATGGGCCCAAGCCTTACACTGATCGAGTGACAGAAGGAAAAAAACAGAGTCTCTACATGCAAGTGGACTTCTGTAGCTAGGCCCATCTGCTACATAGCTTACTATCATAGTAGCTATGAGTAGTTGTTTTCACTGGCACGGTTTCATTTAAGGGGGGGGGGTACCTTTTCTACTCCACACGTCAACAATTTCTTCCAAATCACTATCAGTGAGTTTTTCGGGAGAATCAATGACAATTTTCATTAAGTTGGACAGGCTAGGTTCAAGCGGTTACGAAGGCGATTCTTTATTAATTTCGTGTCTGAGAAACTTTGTTCTGCTGATGCTGTAGAAATGGGAATAGACAAACATATGGTTACCAGTTTATGTAGATTGGGGAATAATGCTATAAGCATTTCATTGGTGAGTAATTCCTTCAGTTACATGGATGTATAATCTTTTGGCTGCTTAATAAGGAGCTGATGATACGTTTTCCACTCTGTGCTGAGATCAGAAGAGACAATGGCTACCTTCTCAAATTCAGTTCCTTCCAATGATTTAGCTCGTAAATCTCTCCCAAACTGTCCAATGAGAGTTTGAATTGAACTGTCTCCATATAAAGGTAGATAATGAGTAGAGAGGATGGGCACTTTCTTTGGATCAAAAATACTGAATGCTGTTAACACATATTTTGAGGAGGATCTAAACCGGCTGGATATGTTATCTTTTATGAGTCTGATAAAAGGCTTGCCCACTCTTTCTGGAAAAGTCTAATTGAGTGACTGTAATACCTGTTTCTGCTTTTAACTCTTCTCTAGCTGTAAAACCCAATTTGCTGAAGGCAGTATATCATCATCAAGTGAATTAAGAGTAGCATCCACTAGACTAGAAATAAGGGAGAGGTCCAGGTGCTTGATCTGTAAGGCACGGCTAAGCTTTGCCACTTGAGGAAAAATGTAGTCAAGTACTGCTATTGTGGAGTGACTAGAAAGGACTTTACTTAGTCCAAGAGTTCTGGTTCATGTGATGCTTCATATATATCTTCAAGAGCAAGAACTATTAAGCTGTAACTAGCTTTTACTGCTTTGACACAACGCTTATGTGCAAGCCAGTGTGTGTCCGACGGTTTCACAATCTTGAGCTCTGGAAGATCTAGTACTTTCTGAATCTCGTTTAATGACTCTGCATGTTTTGAGGAGTAATGAAAGAACTTCCATAACGTCATCAGAGTAGTGTAGACATGCTTGGTACCTGGTGTAGCATTAGCAGCTTGCACAGAAGCCAGTTGAAGGACATGACAGCGACAGTGGACAAACAATGCATGAGGTGAGAGCTCTTTCAACTGTCTCTGAACTCCTGTTTTGTCACCAGAGAAGTAGCAGCTCCATCAAATCCCATTCCTTTAAGCCTTCCCAAAGAGAAAGTAGCAGCTCCATCAAATCCCATTCCTATAAGCCTTCCCAACTGAATGTCCTTTTCCTTGCGCAGTACTCCACTAAAACAGAATAGAATTAGCTTTCTTAAGGGTAAAATTTCAACGAAGTATTCTTCTGGTACACCGCTCTCCACCCAACAACAACAAATTGTCAGCTCCTCTATGGTAGTAACATCAGTGCATTCATCAGCCATGATGCTAAAAGAGGGTGCCACCACAACTCGCTACCAATTCAACTAGTTTGTCAAAGTTAGTAGTATGTGTGATGTGCGGATGAGCTAGAAAGTGAGTACATTGGATTAGAGCTTTAATCGCCTTCCTATTTTGTAATCTTTGCTGCTCTCCAACATTTTGAAGCTGGCTGATAATGGATCCTTCTCTTCTAGCTCCATCAGCTTCCATGTCCAATTGACAGGATAGAAGGTGCACTTCACTTTTTTAATGTGATTTCATTTTCTGAGTCGCCTTTCCAGTTAGTGAATGGTTTGGTAATCCAAGCCCCACCAGTCCTCAGAGACTGGGGTGCGATGGTCCCAAGGGATGAAGATTAATTTCTTACAATGCATCTGGCCACACCTACTGCCTCGCCCAATGCCCATTGGAGCGGGGTCATTTCCTATTTGAAAGTTTATTCGGTGCCTGGGTGCTGTCCGTTGTTCGGAATTGGGAGGTTGTCCGCTATTTGGGGGCTTTCTAAGCACTATTGCTATGGAAATATCTATTGGTGCATCTGCCTCTGTCCGTTGTAAGGTAGGTGTCTGCTATTGGGAGTGTCTGTTAACAGAGGTTCCACTGTAGTATATAGTCCATGACTACAACCAATACAGGTTGGATGTTGACAAAATGGACCAGCTTGTTGGGTACTATAGTTTCATACACAAAAGGATTAAATGGTGGAGGTAAGTATATATTCTTTTGGGTGCTAGAGGTAACTGTGAACTCATTTATAGTCTACAAGGAAACTTGTATATCACAACACCCACTCACTCACTTGTCTTACAGTCAAGTTGATCAACACACTTTCAAAACTTCTCTGCAGCACAGTCATACTAATATCAACCTCCATGGCAAGTCTCACTAGAGTGGAGCGGCTTCAACCAGTGCATCACTTTCAGAGGAAGGCAAATAAAACAAGGGACTGTATTGTTTGTAGCAGAAGAAATGAGGTTGGCAAATGTCACCTTACCTTGCATCAGTGTAGCACACTATCATAACCATCCTGCAATGTGCCCTACTGATTGTTTCAAAGCTTATAACTATTACATCTA
This sequence comes from Cladorhizidae sp. MBARI D1340-BT2, assembly GCA_028752905.1. NCBI lineage: Eukaryota > Metazoa > Porifera > Demospongiae > Poecilosclerida > Cladorhizidae > Cladorhizidae sp. MBARI D1340-BT2. Next base: position 9,783,005 of record JAQNBH010000013.1, read on the forward strand.
ACAATACACCAAATAAGTACTAGTAAATTATATATGCTTTGTGGGAATTATTGATATTATGCATATGTAGGTATGTATTACTTATTCTTACTTGTCTGCTACTACTACCGTAACCTATCCGAGGGAGCTCCTTTACAGCCACGAGCAAATTGCGAGTAGGTTCTTCTAAAAATATAAAAAGGTGCGACTGCGTGCGTGACGTCCTCTTGGTGCGAATGTCTGGTAAGGTTAATTAGACATTATAATTATATTGCCGGTTTTCGCAAATCAGGTCACTGGAGTTCACTAGTTGAGAAGGATCTGCAACTGACAATGCGTTTTCAATTCCAACACTGCATAATTTTGTTTGTAATCGTGGTGGCAGTCTATAGTAACGGGGGGAGTTTTCAGCCAGGGTCGGTTTTCAGCCACCTCGCAACTTTTTTAATTTTATCCTCTGAACTAGAGCGCAGATGTTCTAAATAGACATCCAGTGAAGTCACATGGTAATATAGAAATAATTTAAGCCATTGTTTAATAGCTGGTAATAGGCTTCGACCGAGCTAGGCGGTGAATAAGCAGTGGCGTTTGCTTCAGAACTAGTCGCGGTCCACCCTGAAAGTGTGTAGCTAAGGGGGAGGTGTAAACTTTGTAGTATAGTTCTGTCTGTGATTGGAGTTAAGCTGCTGGAGTTGGTCTGCAGGCTAACAGATGTCTGATAATAAAGAAAATCTACATCAAAGGGAAACTAACACCAGGGAAAGGTACAGAAAATGGTCAGTACAAATGATGACAAAGGCCTTGAAAGATTGCAATGATGGCATGGGGGTGCGGCAATCTGCCAAAAAAAATGATGTTCCTAGAGGTAAGTTTCACTTCTAAGCTTAGTTTTAGGGTGTTTTTTTTCATAATGGAGTTGAATGAAACTTCCTTTGTCCTTTATAGGTACTCTACAAAGTAAAGTTAAGCACAACATCCCTGCTAATTCTCGATCAGGCCCTTCTCCATATCTATCTGGTGCAGAGGAAGCTGAGCTTGTTAACTGGGTATTCCACATGTCTTCAATTGGATATGGCCGCACAAGGGACCATCTAACGTTGATAGTCAAGGCGATTCTAGATAAAGATGGTCGACGTAACCCATTTGCACAAAACCGTCCTGGTAAGGATTGGCTTCGTGGGTTTATGGCAAGACATCCTGAAATTTCACTCAGGAAGTCACAAACCTTGGATGTGTATCGTGCTCTCTCTTGCACTCCGGCCATTCTGGATCAATGGTATGCTGGCTTTAAAGTTTTCCTAGAATCACACAATATTCTTGATTGCCCCTCTGCTATCTACAACTGCGATGAGAGTGGGTTTCCTCTCATGTCTCGTACTGGGAAAGTGCTAGCACCATGTGGTTCAAAACAAGTGAACAAAGTTAGTAGTGGAAATAAACAACAGATCACTACATTGGTCTGCTATAATGCAGCTGGCGAAACCATACCACCCTATCACGTCTTTCCAGGTGAACGCTTCAAAGAAAACCCTTTAGATGGTGGTGTTCCAAATAGTTACATGGGACACAGTGACAATGGTTGGATGACAGCATCACTCTTCTATGGTTGGTTAGCCAACCATTTTATTAAGAGAATACCTCCTGAACGTCCAGTTGTCATAGTTTTTGATGGACATGGCTCTCATATCAATATGGAAGTTTCTAAACTCGCCATAGAAAATCAGGTACTACTCTATTGTCTCCCACCTCACTGTACACATTGTATGCAGCCATGTGATGTCGGCTTCTTCAAGCCTCTGAAACAGAACTGGGATAAGGCTGTAGAAAGATGGGAGATAGAGCACCTAGGCGATGTATTGAGTAAATATGATTTCGCAAAAGTGTTTCGAGTTGCCTGGGAGAAGACAGTGAAATTGTCAACCATGGTAAACAGCTTCAGAGTCACAGGTCTTTGTCCTATAAACAGGCTAGCTATTAAAGCTGATATCCTTGCACCATCTACTGTCTACCACTCTCAGAACAGTGGAGCTGGTGACAAGAATCCGAGTCCACCTGAGTGTCCACATGACAACCCACCTGAGAATCTACCTGATGTTACAGGATCTACACCAACTCTGCAGATGTTAGAAAAATCAATGACAGTGGACCAGATTGAGTGTTTCCAGTGCCGACTAGATGAAGGATATGATCTCACTCATGATGAGTTGTACCTTGAATGGAAGTCACTCAAAAGTCTAGCAGACCAGACTTCCACATCGTCGCAAGATGCTACAACAAAAGGTAACATTTCTCCACCAAAGGCCAGTGGTACGGCTACCTCTGTAACTTCCACACCTGTCTCTGTAGCTTCCATGCATGCATCAAGTGAGACACCAGCACCAAATCTTAAATTGCAACCTGGAAAAGCAATTTCTCCGGTATTCAAAGACATTTTATGTTATCCAAAAGTGAAAAGTAAGAAGGGGAAGCAAACAGCACATCGAACTAAGCTTCCAAGCCACCTGACATCAAATCAGTTTATTGAACTTTGCGAAGAAAAAGAACGAAAGAAAAAAGAAGAAGAAGAGGACAAGGAAAGGAAAAGACTAGAGCGAGAGGAAAAGGCAAGGAAAAGAAAGGAATTGGAAAAAGAGAAAGCCAGAATCCGGCATCAAAAACAGGAGGAAAGAGAGAGGAAGAAGGAGGAGGAGCAAAAGAGAAAGGAAAAGAGGCAGCTTGAGCTTCAACAGAAGAAGTACGGGAAACAGAGAAGCAAGCAAAATTCCAACCCATCTTCATCGGGTGAGTCTCCGTCATCCACTGGTGAGCCTCTTGTCATCCACTATCGAGCCTCCATCTACTACTGAGCCTCTGTCATCCACTGGTGATCCTTCAACATTGGGAGGTTCTGGGTTGCCACATTTCAACCAGTCTTCATCAGGTGATTCTGGTGTAGTGAAACGTGGAACGAAGCGTCGTAAGGTTGCACTTGTGACGTCTGTTTGTTGTGCTCTCTGTGGGACAGCCGAAGATAGTTCGGATTCTGAGGAGAACTGGGTGGAATGTGGCCACTGTGGAAGATGGTTTGAAGAGACATGTGCTGATGTAGACATTGGAAGTATTTTAGACATTGAATGGCTTTGTCACTTTTGTGAAAGTATTTGATTATTGGTCAAAATATGAAAAACAACCCCACTACTATTTGGTTTGCTTAAATATTAATGAGAAGATATAATAGTTAATTCATAGTACATCATTATTGTGTGTGTAGAATGGAAGTTGTTGGCACAATTGTTGGGTTAAAAGGTGTGGCTGAAAACTCCCTCTGGTGGCTGAAAACTCCCTTAGTTAGGTGGGTGCACTTTGGTGTAAAAATCTGAACAAAACACATACATGATCCTTAACTAAAGTGATATTATTGTAGCCCAAGATATGCCCAACACTAAATCCTACAAAAAGAAATGAAGTTCAATGAAGAGTGTGGTAGAACAAGGAAAAGTAGCTTAGGTGGCTGAAAACTCCCCCCGATACTATATTTGCTATTGTTCAATTCTTCCATCTTTATGAGCAAAACTAGAGCGCAAGTAAACACGTTGGATGATAATCATGATGCAAAAGATGTCGCCATATTCAATCCTGGCTGTATTTCTAGAAAATTGAAAGATTACAATCCCAATAAAGCTTCAGTGGTCTACCATCATCCTGACATAGTGCACTATGTCATGTTGTCACCTAAACCCCAATATACCAGCTCATCTTTCGTGACTACATATCAATGCTTTCTGTTTACAAGTTCCTCAAGCCTGAGAGAATTATTCTGCATACCAATGCTGACATTGTGGGAGCTTACTGGAAGTCTGTGCAGACATGGAAAGGCACCAAAGTAGAAATTAACAAAGTTGAAAGAGTTACAAAGCTTTCTAAAAAGAAGGTTGTGTACATTGTGATTATACCAACATTGGGATGACAATATTTGATTTTGATGTGATCATGATCAATGGAACAAAATGGAGACAAAACCAGAAGATATCAGAGTGTGTGCTTGCCCTTGAGGTGGATAAGCTCAACATGGGTGTAGTTTCATGTATAAAAGGCACATCATTTACTAAGATATGGCTCAACAAATACCACACCAACTACAATAATCGTTGGACGTACAATTGTGGCGATGTTCCTGCAGCTATCCTAAAGATTCCGGATACCAATAATACATGCCACAATGTATACGTGGACGAAACAACAGCACAAGATCCTTTATATAACCAAGTTATAAGGTGGATAGATAATAAACATGGTGTCAATTGGAAGGGAAAGCCTGCAGCTCATTATTATTATGCCATGCTTGAGAAATACACTCCACTTCAGAAGAAAGATTTGGATGAGCATCTGATAATGCAAGATAATTCACTAAAGATAAAGAAAAAACAGTTACAAAAATTATTAGTAAGCATTAAAAACATGCCGGAATAAGTCTCCCAGTGAATTATCTTGCATTATCAGGTGCTCATCCAAATCTTTCTTCTGAAGTGGAGTGTATTTCTCAAGCATGGCATAATAATAATGAGCTGCAGGCTTTCCCTTCCAATTGACACCATGTTTATTATCTATCCACCTTATAACTTGGTTATATAAAGGATCTTGTGCTGTTGTTTCGTCCACGTATACATTGTGGCATGTATTATTGGTATCCGGAATCTTTAGGATAGCTGCAGGAACATCGCCACAATTGTACGTCCAACGATTATTGTAGTTGGTGTGGTATTTGTTGAGCCATATCTTAGTAAATGATGTGCCTTTTATACATGAAACTACACCCATGTTGAGCTTATCCACCTCAAGGGCAAGCACACACTCTGATATCTTCTGGTTTTGTCTCCATTTTGTTCCATTGATCACGATCACATCAAAATCAAATATTGTCCCCCCAATGTTGGTATAATCACAATGTACACAACCATCTTTTTAGAAAGCTTTGTAACTCTTTCAACTTTGTTAATTTCTACTTTGGTGCCTTTCCATGTCTGCACAGACTTCCAGTAAGCTCCCACAATGTCAGCATTGGTATGCAGAATAATTCTCTCAGGCTTGAGGAACTTGTAAACAGAAAGCATTGACATGTAGTCATGAAAGATGAGCTGGTATTGGGGTTTAGGTGACAACATGACATAGTGCACTATGTCAGGATGATGGTAGACCACTGAAGCTTTATTGGGCTTGTAATCTTTCAATTTTCTAGAAATACAGCCAGGATTGAATATGGCGACATCTTTTGCATCATGATTATCATCCAACGTGTTTACTTGCGCTCTAGTTTTGCTCATAAAGATGGAAGAATTGAACAATAGCAAATAGACTGCCACCACGATTACAAACAAAATTATGCAGTGTTGGAATTGAAAATGCATTGTCAGTTGCAGATCCTTCTCAACTAGATGACCTGATTTGACCAGATCTATGTACACTAATTAACCTTACCAGACATTCGCACCGTCATGCTCGCAGTCACTAGGGCGGCACCTTTTTATATTTTTAGAAGAGCCTACACGCAATTTGCTCATGGCTGTAAACGAGCTCCCTCCGATAGGCTACGGTAGTAGTAGCAGACATACATACCTACATATGCATAATATCAATAATGCCCACAAGTGCATATATATATAATTTATTGTACTTATATATTTGGTGTATTGTTAGATGAAATAGTTTTTTGTGTTGGTGTAATAAGCCTTGAAACAATCAGCAGGGCACATTGCAGGATGGTTATGATACGTGTGCTACACTGGTGCAAGGTAAGGTGACATTTGCCAACCTCATTTCTTCTGCTACAAACAATACAGTCCCTTGTTTTATTTGCCTTCCTCTGAAAGTGATGCACTGGTTGAAGGCGCTCCACTCTAGTGAGACTTGCCATGGAGGTTGATATTAGTATGACTGTGCTGCAGAGAAGTTTTGAAAGTGTGTTGATCAACTTGACTGTAAGACAAGTGAGTGAGTGGGTGTTGTGATATACAAGTTTCCTTGTAGACTATAAATGAGTTCACAGTTACCTCTAGCACCCAAAAGAATATATACTTACCTCCACCATTTAATCCTTTTGTGTATGAAACTATAGTACCCAACAAGCTGGTCCATTTTGTCAGCATCCAACCTGTATTGGTTGTAGTCATGGACTATATACTACAGTGGAACCTCTGTTAACGGACACTACCAATAGCAGACACCTACCTTACAACGGACAGAGGCAGATGCACCAATAGATATTTCCATAGGAATAGTGCTTAGAAAGCCCCCAAATAGCAGACAACCTCCCAATTCCGAACAACGGACAGCACCCAGGCACCGAATAAACTTTCAAATAGGAAATGACCCCTCTACAATGGGCATTGGGCGAGGCAGTGGGTGCCAGATGCATTGTAAGAAATTAATCTTCATCCCTTGGGACCATCGCACCCCAGTCTCTGAGGACTGGTGGGGCTTGGATTACCAAACCATTCACTAACTGGAAAGGCGACTCAGAAAATGAAATCACATTAAAAAAGTGAAGTGCACCTTCTATCCTGTCAATTGGACATGGAAGCTGATGGAGCTAGAAGAGAAGCATCCATTATCAGCCAGCTTCAAAATGTTGGAGAGCAGCAAAGATTACAAAATAGGAAGGCGATTAAAGCTCTAATCCAATGTACTCACTTTCTAGCTCATCAGCACATCACACATACTACTAACTTTGACAAACTAGTTGAATTGGTAGCGAGTTGTGGTGGCACCCTGTTTTAGCATCATGGCTGATGAGTGCACTGATGTTACTACCATAGAGGAGCTGACAATTTGTTGTCGTTGGGTGGAGAGCGGTGTACCAGAAGAACACTTTTACCCAAAGTATCTTTTCTGTTTTAGTGGAGTACTGCAAGGAAAAGGACATTCAGTTGGGAAGGCTTATAGGAATGGGATTTGATGGAGCTGCTCTTTGGGAAGGCTTGGGATTTGATGGAGCTGCTACTTTCTCTGGTGACAAAATAGGAGTTGAGAGACGGTTGAAAGAGCTCTCACCTCATGCATTGTTTGTCCACTGTCGCTGTCATGTCCTTCAACTGGCTTCTGTGCAAGCTGCTAATGCTACACCAGGTATCAAGCATGTCTACACTACTCTGATGACGTTATGGAAGTTCTTTCATTACTCCTCAAAACATGCAGAGTCATTAAAGGAGATTTAGAAAGTATGTACTAGATCTTCCAGAGCTCAAGATTGTGAAACCGTCGGACACACACTGGCTTGCACATGAGCGTTGTGTCAAAGCAGTAAAAGCAAGTTACAGCTTAATAGTTCTTGCTCTTGAAAATATATATGAAGCATCACATGAACCAGAAGCTCTTGGACTAAGTAAAGTCCTTTCTAGTCACTCCACAATAGCAGCAATCTACCTACTTGACTACATTTTTCCTCAAGTGGCAAAGCTTAGCCATGCCTTACAGATCAAGCACCTGGACCTCTCCCTTATTTTAAGTCTAGTGGATGCTACTCTTAATTCACTTGATGATGCTATACTGCCTTCAGCAAATTGGGTTTTACAGCTAAAAGATGCAAGAGAAGAGTTAAAAGCAGAAACAGGTATTAAAGTCACTCAATTAGATATATGCTCTTTTCCAGAAAGAGTGGGCAAGCCTTTTATCAGACTCATCAAAGATAACATATCCAGCCGGTTTAGATCCTCCTCAAAATATGTGTTATCAGCATTCAGTATTTTTGATCCGAAGAAAGTTGCCCATCCTCTCTACTCATTAGCTACCTTTATATGTAGACAGTTCAATTCAAACTCTCATTGGACAGTTTGGGAGAGATTTACCAGCTAAATCATTTGGAAGGAACTGAATTTGAGAAGGTAGCCATTGTCTCTTCTGACCTCAGCACAGAGTGGAAAACATATCATCAGCTGCTTATTAAGCAGCCACATCCATGCAACTGAAGGAATTACTCACCAATGACATGCTTATAGCCAATCTACATAAACTGGCAACCATATGTTTGTCTATTCCCGTTTCTACACCATCAGCAGAACAAAGTTTCTCAGACACGAAATTAATAAAGAATCGCGCTTAACTGAACCTAGCCTGTTCAACTTAATGAAAATTGTCATTGAATCTCCCGAAAAACTCACTGATAGTGATTTGGAAGAAATTGTTGACGTGTGGAGTAGAAAAGTTAGCCCCCCCCCCCCACTAAATGAAACTGTGCCAGTGCAGTACAAATTAAAAATTATTATTGCTATGAAAACAACTACTCATAGCTACTATGATAGTAAGCTATGTGGCAGATAGGCCTAGCTACAGAAGTCCACTTGCGTTTAGAGACTCTCCTTCTGTCACTCGATCAGCGTAAGGCTTGGGCCCATAAAAACGGTATGTACAAGGGATCTCCAAACCATATCCAGCTCCTCTGTTGTTTCTATCACCAGTCACCTCAGCAAAGCCTTTATTGAAGCTCCTTCTCAGAAACTGAGAGGTGACAGAGGCAATATTGCAGGGAATATGGCCAACAACAACACACTCTCTCATCACTGCAACATCAGATTGGTCACAACTATTAGTTGGCTCCCTTTTGAGAAGCAATACCTCTCCAATGGAAGAAGTCCATTATTCTTTATAGACATGATAGCCTCTGGTGTAAGAGTGTACTTCTGCTACACTCAAGTCACTGCCTACTGGCTGAAAGGCCATCTAGCTAGAGAATCTAGTCATCTCACATGACAGTTCGCATGATACTCACATTTCTTTGAGTCGGACGACCTAATCTATAGGTAATCTGCTGAATTCTGGTAATGGTGTCTTCTAAAACAAGGATTCATCTCTCCTTGGAGAAGAAGGTGGATGTGATCAATGAAGTAAAGAAGTATCATGGAATTACTGTGCGCATTCTTGGAGAAAAGTCTAGTTGTGGTAAGACACAAATTCAGATATACTGAGGAGCAGTGAGAGTATCTTAGCCTTATGAATCTAATGTGTCAACAAACAAGTTTCAGAGTATTCTGATGTGAATCAAGCATTGTACCAATGGTATGTGATGGCCTGTTCCAAGAACATTTACCCATGTGGATCTCAACTTGCTGAGAAGGCCAGAGAAATTGCTGTAGTTTTAGGTAAGGCAGAGTTCAAGGGAACCAATGGCTGGCTAACAAAGTGGAAGAAGCGATACATATAAGGAGAGTGGTTGTAAGTGGTGAATCTGGTGATATACGAGGGGACACTATCACGTCCTGGAAGGAGTGGCTACCTGAGATTGTGGAAAGGATATAAAAAGGTAGACATTTATAATCTAGATGAGACTGGATGCTTTTGGAAAGTACTCCATGATCTTGGGTTTGGACAGAAAGGAAAGCAATGCTGGGGTGGGAAAAAGAGCAAGGAAAGATTTACAGTATCCTTCATAGTGAGAGCTGGTGAAAAGGAAACTCCCATTGTCATCTGGAAATATGAAAATAGGTGCTTCCGAAGTTTTGATACATATGGTCTTCCTGTGTAGTATTACCACCAGAAAAAGGTGTGGATCATGAGAAAAATCCTTGATGCAGTTTTGATAGCTTTCAATCATAAAATGAGACAAAAAAATCTGTTTAGCTTCTAATGGACAATGCAGGTTGCCCTCCTGAAGAGTTCAAAGGGAAGTATAGCAATGTCAAAATCATATTTCTTCCAGCTAATACAACTCAAAATTACAATTACAGCCATTAGACTTGGCGATTATCCAAGATTTCCAATGTCATCATCATCAGCTATTTCTTCATTATGTTTTAGCCAAGATTGATGCATGCAGCTGTGCAACAGAAGTAGTCAAATGTATCAATGCCCTCACAGCAATTCGATGGGTAGCTCTAGCATGGAAAGAAGTAAAATCAAGTGTTTTCGAAGTGGAGGTATTCTTAACACTGATTTATCCCTGAGCAGCTTGAATGAAGAGGACGACCCATTTCAAGATCTTGATACAGCCCATGAAATACCAGCATTGATTTCTAAGACAATGGGTAGAGCTGGGAGTTGTTCAGCTGAGGAGTATATGAATGGAGACAACGATCTCCCTGTTTGTGCTGACATTGATGATGACACATGGGATGAATACTTCTTAGAAAGTTTAGTTAGTTGAAACGGATGATGCTGATGAAAATCAATCTGATGAAGAAGATGAAAATTAACAGCCACCTCCACCAAAAATAAAGAGAAGCACTTGAGTAACTGGAAGGTGTTAAAGATTTTGTGGAGAGCCATGGATGCCTTGATGAAGCTACTTGTGAAAGTTTATTAGTTGACAGAGTTGCTTCTAGGCACACTGTCCGTGTCACCATACATGAATACAAAACAAACTGAGAATGTATGCATGACCTACAAAACTGAGATAATGATAATGTTTGTGATTAGTCTGGTCTGAGTAACTCCGTTTCTTTTCCATGATAAATTACCATATGAACTAAATAACCAGTGATACTTCGGCCAGTACAATGCTTTTATTCTCGTGCTTTCCTTTGAGATCCTGACAAAAGTTGACCCTACCTTTGCAGGAGATTATAGACTCATCTGTAGCAATGTGCTGACCATGGGTGTATGCTGCTTGGAAGGAGGGAAGGAGGGAGGGAGTCTACGAGTGGCTGAATCTTATCTGTCTTCGTCAGACTGTCCAGAAGGCCAACATGCAGGTTATTAAAAATCTGTCATGCGTGAATAGAGATCGAAAGAATGGTAAGTTGTTAGTTGGACTTTTTAACTAATAATCCTTAATATTTTTATTGGTGTATGCTAATGTTCAAAATTACAGCTAGGAACCCCTTCAATTCATCCAATTGCACAGTCCTCCAGTTCGAGTAATCACTGATATATGTATATATAAAATAGATATGTATGAGATTATAATTTAATTCTAGATGTATTGCCTTACATTAACTAATTGTGAATAAATTCATTGCTTGGATGTTTTTTGCAGCATATTAACTGATGTTGTCTACCAAAAACTACAAGAGTTGGCCAGTAAAAAAGAGGGAGAGGAAGTCCTCTGGTGTCCTGGGTGCCATTGATAGATTGCTTCCAGACATCCCAGTGAAGGGTGCTGGAGTAGTAGCTGGATCATCTGTGATAATGGCTGTACAGGACTTTATACTCACAAAATAATTATGAACAAGAAATTACCTGTTCCAACCTCTGTTCGGGTATGCTGCTGTGATGTGACTGAGGCTGCTCTGCCTCTCCCTCTTCCTCTCCCACGTCCCATGAGATACTGCATTGTATACCCAGGCTACTGCTCTTCATTCCTATCCTGCTACTTCCTCTAGCATAACACTAACTAACATTCTACTCTGATCAGCGCTACTGCCTCAACCTGCACCCTCATCTTCTTCATCACTCTTACTGCTTTCTCCATTGCAATCACTACTTCACCAGTACACTCATTCATACTCTCTATCTGATCAGTTTCCATATCAGACATAATTGCCTAGAATTTTTTCTGGACATTTTTACTAAAGCACCACTGTTGACAGCTGGATCATGGTGTACCTGCGCTCCTGAGTTGTGGTATGTTCAACTACAACCATTTATGGTTGCTGTACTTAAATAATATATTTCTGACATAACTTGTGTTAGCATACAATGTCACTAATTCATGATGTTTGTCTTCTTGCTGTCAGATTCGGGCCACTCGCCCTGTAAAGGTTCAATTCCCTAACCCACCCCTCTCAACAACTGTGTTGATAAACATTGAGGTAGCTGCTCTCTACTTATCAGATTTATTGATTGTTGCCTAGCAGAACCGGGGGCGCACTGGGGGCATGTGCCCCCACAATGTTCTGTATGTGGGGGCCACAAAATTTGTCCATTGCACGCACGTGATCCGCGATGAAAAAGGAGGGAAGAGACCCTAGGGATTTTGTTTTTCTTTTGTGTTGACTGTTGAGTGTTGAGAGCTTGAGTCCTGATGAAGCAGTAACGCGACATAATGAGTTACTTCGTCCCTCAAAAAAGACATTCACCATCTTTCGATTTTGGCAGTGACCTTAGCGAGGCAGGTGCTGATAAAGCCGATGCTGATGATGAAGCTGACATCGAGACAACATCTCAGTCACATGAGTAATACACTTGCTAAACTACAGCTAGCTGAGTACTGAGTATGTCTGTAATCCTTTTTTGTCTTTAAATATTATCGGGTCAGGAAAGGCTTACCCTGCACAAGTGCATGTTGTAGTGTGGTGGAGGAGTCAACTCCATATAATAGAATTCTATTCTCTGATTGTGTCTTCACAGCTTGCGATTCCAGTTGATCGATCACACTTAGGAGCCTTGAAACATTTGAGTTTAAGTACAATCTCTTTATGGCACTCTTAAAGACCGGAACTTCTGTCCAACTTTCTGTCTAGTAGAAGCTATTGTTGCCTTACCACAAGGTTGATTAAAACAGCTATCTAGTCTACAATTCTTGCTGCGACAAGGCCTGGCTATTCGTGGACATAAGGAGGCAGATGGTAATTTAATACAGTTGATGGAATTACGGAGTGAAGATTTTCCTGGTCTTAAGAGATGGTTGGGTGATCATAATTATCTATCCATGTATCTAGTCTACAATTCTTGCTGCGACAAGGCCTGGTTATTCGTGGACATAAGGAGGCAGATGGTAATTTAATACAGTTGATGGAATTACAGAGTGAAGATTTTCTTGGTCCTAAGAGATGGTTGGGTGATCATAATTATCTATCACATGAAATTGTGAATGAAATGATCACAATAATGGGAAATACACTTCTTTGCAAATATACGTGAAGCTAGCTGTTTTTCAATCATAGCTAATGAAACGAGAAATATTTCGAATCATGAACAGCTTGCAATCGGCATTCGATGGGTCAATAACATCATGAATTCATCAGTATGGTGCATGTACTATCAACAACATCAGCCACTATAACTGCTGCCATTAAGGATGTATTGGTGCACTGTATCCTTCAGTTGAGCAACTGCCGAGGTCAAGCATATGATGGTGCCACTAATGTGATGAGACATCTTCGAGGTGTAGCAACACAGTTACTAAGTGAGCATCTGTCTGCTATCCGAGGGCACTGTCTTGCTCATTGTTTGAACCTGTGTTTGCAGGATGCTGCTAAAAAATGTAAGCCAATTAGAAATGCACTAGATGTTATAATGGAACTAACAAAATTGATCATGTACTCGCCTAAACATTCTCTGGTGCTTCAGAAGTGTAAACAGCAACTGTCACCTGAGGGTACTGGACTGCGCCTGCTTTGCCCGACAAGGTGGACTGTAAGGACTGGGGCAATTGATGCAGTGTTGAGAAATTATGCTGCCATTGTACAAGCTCTTGCACAGATTGCTGAAGAGTCACATGATGACTATGGCCGAAGAGCCAATAGACTTTTATCACAGCTTGAAAGATTTGACACCTTCTTTGGACTGAAACTCTCATATTTAGTGTTTAGTGGCACTGAGCAGACATCCATCAATCTTCAAAAGAGAGATACATCAGTACAAGAAGCTCTTGCTTGTGCTGATATAGCTGTCAGTTACCTCAGGAGATTGAGAAGTGATAAATCATTTAAGCAGTTTTATGCACTAATGGTCAAGCAGGCTGAGGAGCACACTGGCGAGCATTCCTTACCTCGTTATAGACAACCCCCAAGGAGGATTGATGGAGGTGCTGCACCCCACAGCTTCAGTTCAGCTGAAGATTACTACAGATCTCATTTTTTCTATGCACTGGATCTAATTTCAGAAGAAATTTGTGATCGCTTCAAGCAGAGTTCCATATTTTTACTGAAAGAATTGGAGAGCTTGTTGATGAAAGCATCAAACAGTGTGAGCACTTCACGGATTGCAATACCTGAAGCAATTGGTTCAATGGATCATCAAGACCTTGATGTGCATAGGCTGGAAGTATAGTTACAGATGTTGCCAGACCTTGTAAAGGCTTTCAGAAAATCTCAGCACATGACAAGTCTAACAGTCACAAAAGTGAGCACTGTTGCAGATATGTTGGTCACAGTTCCGATGGCCAAGGATATGTTTTCAGAAATAGACAAGCTTCTATGACTATATCTTACCATACCAGTTACAACTTCACGCAGAGAGAAGCTCCGTTGCATTAAGACATACCCAAGATCCGACATGACCGAAGAGCATTTGAACAACATTTTATTGTTGCATGCACACCAAGAGGAAACAGATGCCCTGGATCTAACAGAAATTGCTGGTTGGTTTATGTTTGTTAATACAAGGCGGATGAATTTTTTTTGTAAAATATACAATAATAATACTGACTATATTGAATTTTGGAATGCTTTGCTCGATAGATTTGTATGTCTTTTTTGTAGCCCAATAAGGGTAACTATAAAACATGGGACTGAGGTTGGACATTACATATGGCAGTGCATGTGGTAAACTTGGCTTTGGTAGGCAACAATAGCCTAACTGATATTTTCACATGTTTAAAGATTTGTTTTATTTGTTTACTTCAGCATTTTGTTATTAATATAATCATCTCATTAATCTAAAATGACCTTGCAGCATATAACAAAATGTGCTATATAAATACAAAAATTAACGTCCATCTTCAGTCCATATAATATTATGGTCCAATCCATGGTCCAGTCCGGAGTAGATTTGTAGGTTTCACAGTTAACCTGAATATAACAAATAGCTATATACAATTAAAGTATAATTTTTTCTTGTGACAAGCATAACCATAACACTAGGGAGGAGCAGGGGTGTAGCCAGTAGGGCCCCCCCTCCACAAAACTTGATTATTACAATAGTAATTTTCTGAGAAATGCATCTCGGGGCTCCCCTCTCAAACTTGGTCTTGCACTTGCAGTAGTTTAGTTATTACAGTGTGTTAATTTTGTATTGACCTTTAGCTAAACTTGACTATTGGTTATTACAATAGAAGTAATTTGTAGCATGTCTGCTCTCCAACTGCACATACACACCACACCACACCCACCCACCCACCCCACCCCACTCCCATAGCTATTAAGAAACACTTTAGCAATTTTATCCCTTTTGTCCTCCCTCAGAAAATCCTGGCTACGCTCCTGAGGAGGAGGGGGGAATTTAATACTGTGCCCACCCTACTTTCAATAGCTTCCTCCGCCTCTGCCTAGAGATGCTTCGCTGCATGAAAGACCAGGAAAATATTTTACCTGCTGTTCGTTCCTCTTCTGTAGATCATGCTATCATTTTGTTAGTCTTCTTTGCCTTTGTATATGAAAGGAAAATACCAAATGCCAGCCTAACTTAGCTCAAAAGAAGGGTGAAGGGTGTCTTCACTGCTTCTTCCTCGAAAGAGAAAGGGTAATGGGTAATACTTACGGAGCATATATAGATAGTTTACGGAAATTGAGTAATAATGTGGTGGCCTTAACAGGCTCAGCAGTAAATCATTATTCTCAGTAGTACACAATTGAAATGGTTGCCAGTGGTCCCTTAATGTCCACCAAATGACACTGCCCCCCTTGGGAGGAGGCCATAAATTTATCATTACTTCCTCTGCCAACACTTCACTATGCGATACAAAATGTACCCACACGCTTCCAACCATCACCTGATTACTCACACCCTCTACCTTAGAGAATGTTTCTCTCCTCCCTCCTCTCTGTCAACTTCCTATCCCAACTCTCCCACACTGGTACTATTATAAGGTTAGTCAAGAGCTGTATTGAACACCACAACAAAGTAAGTTGCTAGCTCAAGCTAATCTAAGCTGTGGGCACTTAGAAAGACCTCTTTCTTTGGATCATGCCTAGTACAATGCAGTGGTTTTAGCTATAGGCGAGGCTCGTAGATATAGTTTCCTCGCAGCTATCTCAAGTGCTCCATTGTATATAGGTGTCACACACTTTAGTGTCCGTTTGAAGCTTCTAGATCTCAAAGGCAATCTTCAAGGTTTAGTTAATGGCTTACTTCTATGGCACTCCTTCTCTTGTAGAAGTATGGACTGATGGAATGCAGAATCTTTACTTGAGTTTAAGGAAGTTTTTCAATGGTTATGATGCCAAACGCTAACCAGTTCTGATAGATTTTGTACATGAATAATTTTCAATGTGTAGCTAACTAGATTATCTTGCTGAACAGAGTTAAAGTATTATAGTATCTCTCCTTTCAAGCTTTATACAGTAGGACTATTAAAGATACAAAGATTGGTAATTCAAATTTTACACACTCGCACACACACACACACACATGCCCACACATTTCTTGTAATAGTATATTATTCCAGATCACAGGGATTCAGCTACAGCATATTCCAGTGGATATCCAACCTAAGCGTTCTATACCCCAAAAGTGCCATTAATACTAAGTAAGTTTCTTATAGAATAGAAATGTACAGAAAAGAAATTGCCAACACAATCTTCTTGTTGCATCCTGCTCTTCTAAGAAGCACAGCTATCACAGAAGATAAGATGATCTAGTTGTTCAATGTTAGGTAGCCAACTAAAAGCTAGGCTATCCAATGCCCAACCGCAAGTTACTTTATTCTTCATGACAATTATGATCATGGCCTGGGTAGCTAGCTCTAACATAATGCTAGGTGTTAGTTTTGCTAAAGCTCATGTAGCTACAGTCATTGTTTCTCAATTATGTCAACTGAGAGTTTGTTGAGAGTGATAGTGGGTATGATGAACAACTGCTGTTATGATAATTTTAACTTGTCTTCAAATGTAATCTGAACAAGAACTCTGTAAAATCCCGTGCAATGAACTATTGAAGTTAATCTTAATTTTTATTTATACCTGTAAGCAAATCTAGAGGATTGAATTATAGGAGCTGGAAGTCAGTGTGGGGAGTGGCTTGATAACTACGATGGTAGGCGAGCTAAAAACAGTTGAGGAGAGGTTGTTTGATCTCTGGAATATCAAAAAAGCTCCACTGTCACTTGGATGCTGATAGACACAAATGTCAAGTGAAGCCAATAGCCGTAGAAGTCGCTGTCAGAGTTGTCGCTTGGGGGCCGGTCCAAGTATTCCAGCAAAAAATTTATATTCCTACTTCATAGTAGAAAGGTAATGAAGAGGCAGTTGCTTATAAAAATATGCATAAATGAGTTACCGCCAAATTAGCGTGCACGCTGAATGTAAGGAGACATTATTTAAGACAGGTGTCCTGTTCCTATATTAAACGTATGGTGAATACATAGATAGATACAAAATACATGCACACACTTCCACCCATCACCTCTCACACCCTCCACCTCCTTCCTAAGCTACAATGCAACCTTCCCTGGACCATCTCAAACTCCTCCAACCATATTCCAGCTTGCTCAATTACATCCAGCTCATTCATTAACTTGTTCTGTTCCCTTCCAAATTCATCACAGCCTATTAGAAAGTGCCTCACATCTTACACTTCCTTCCAGTCACTCAACATGCATCTATCATCACTACACAGCCTACATTGCTCTTGTCCTGCAAAAGCTGACCCTGTCCTCAGCCTAAACATCAACCTCACTCCCTCATATCCACATAATGGTAATGTATATCTTTCTGCTGCATTAGTTTTTGCGAACTATACCACTTCAAATTGCTCATACTCCTGACATCTTCCTCACAATCACACCTGCTTCTCTTCTTCATCTTCACCTTCCATTGCCTCACTGACCCTAGCTCAACATTCAGATCATATTTCCTCCTCAATGGTTTATATTCTTCCCACCATCCTATCCCTCCATCCATTCTTAGCTTGTCTGCCACAACTTTTATCAGTCCACCCTCCTCCACCTGTGCAAGCCTCCATCCATAGAGGATTTTTTCCCCCGTCCTCTCTGCCAACTTCTTCTATCAAATCTCCGAGCACTGCCACTCCTGCCACTATGTTGCTAACTCCTAATCTACTCTCAACTGAGCTGGCTCTAATGTCATACAAGCAATCTGTCCTCCAGTCAGCCACACTCCAACAGCATGTTCCAGGCTTGGCCTAGCAAACAGCTCCCATACCATCCTAAACTTCTATCCACTTCTGTTTTCCATTCACTTTACTCATCCACACCACCTTTCCGGTCCATTCTTTTGCTTTATTATTATTTCCATTTAGGGCTAGGCAGTCAGTCTCTTGTAGTCCGTTTACCACACTACAAGGCATTGACTGCCTGATCAAACTGTTCATAGCTAGATTATCAGAATTAAACTTCAATATCCATTACTTTAAGGCTATAGAAACTTGGAGTGTATAAATTTTACCTGAGCTTTGGAAGCTTCTCCATTGTGGGCTACTTGTGCTTCTACCACACCTTTTTCTATCACACACTCTTTTTCCCCCCAATCACAGTTCTCTTTGTTCTGCTGCTTCAGAAGAATGATTTGATTTTTCTCTCTTGCTGATTCTAAAGTCTATCTATTCTGGAAAAGAAATGACTATATATGCTGTTATAATATCTGTGCACGTAGCTATGGTTTTAGTATGCACATGCATGCAAGAATCCGCTCAGTCATATTATACACATGACAACTATTTCACACCTCCATAGCTGACAATGCTAAATCTTTTGGCATTAGGGAGTGATGTTACAGCTAGCATAATCAGTAGACTTACTTCGTTCTAGCCCAGACATGTGAAGCTGCTCAGATGTAGTATGTAGCTATAGCTTTCTCTTACTCTAGTCAAGAGCTAGACCAAAATAGTTTCATTACTAGCTGCACCAATACATGGCTGCATCTAACTTCATGCTCAATACATATAAACATCATACTCATCATCTTATTGCCTCACATGTTGTAAAGTCCAAAGAAATAAAACACCTGTATAGAAACCCACAATAAGCATAGCTCGAGCCAACCTAAGCTGTGGGTGCTTAGAAGTTAGTAGTTAACCCGATAATTTCTTTCTTTGGATCATGTCTAGTGCATGGCAGTTGTAGCTATAGGTTTCTCACAGCTATCTCAAGCACTCCATTGCATATAGTGTGTCTTACTTTTGTGTCCATTTGAAGCTTCAAGATCACAAAAGAAGTCTTCAAGTTTAGTTATGGCATACTTTTATGGCACTCCTTCCCTTGTAGGAACAAGGACAAATGGAGTGTAGAAGCTTTACCTGAGCCTAAGGTAGTTTCTCGATGGTGGATGCCACCAGCTCTAGCTAGCAATTTTCTAAAGTTAGAGAGTAAGGGAATTAATAAAATGTCCCAAAGATTTAGCTGGAAATACCTAAGTTTTATGAGTTGATGCTGGTTGTATTAGTGTTCCAAGCCCTCATGCATGTGCCTCCCCTCATGCATGTGCCTCCCCTCATGCATGTGCCTCCCCTCATGCATGTGCCTCCCCTCATGCATGTGCCTCCCGTCTCTCCTCTCAAGTGTTACACATTAGAATTTTTAAAGATGCAGCAAAGATTTGTAAAACAAGGAAATATAATTTTTCCCTCGCACACACAAACACACAAACACACACACACATTTCTCCTCTTCGGTCAGTGTAGGATGCAGTCGTCACCCAATAATAAATCCAAAATAAGCATTAATGATGAACTAGTGGGTCAGCAAAGTGTGCACAGTTGGCCTGCTTGTTATTTTGGGAGAATTCCTTTGAAATGAAATCACATTCTAAGTACATAGCTTATTGTGTAAAGATTTCAGGTAACAATTTTCAGATTTCTGTACAAGGCATAGTCATACCTGTGGCTTAAAGAGTAAACCCACTGAGTATAGTTCTGTTTTCTACATAAGAAGTGCAATTCCCACTTGCAGTGCAGCCAGTTCTTCCTGTAGCTAAGTGTTTTCCATAACAGGCCCGCATTATTTAAGACAGGTGTCCCGTTCCTATTTTATGAGTGAACATATGGTGAGTACATACATAGTACATACATATATACATACATACACATACATACATACATACCTGCATACACACACATACATATATATGCCATATGCAGCAATATCAAGTTTTCCGTCCAACTCCCCTGTGAGGGCACGCTTCGCTCGCCAACTATAAATCAATGCAAGGCATTGTGTGGAGAGCAAAGGTGCAATAATTTTTTTTTTGAAATTTATATCATGTTACTCAAGCATTGTCTTATTCCAAGCATAGCTGCATGCCTCACACTATACACTGATCTGTAAATGATTGGTGTCATCAGATTGGACGGTAATGTGGAGAAGTAGCTATATATACTCCTCACAGAAGGAGTATTTCACCATTAGGGTCATTTCCATTTTAGAACTTGTCCATGAGGATCATTTCCATTTTATCAAACGTGTCCATAGCTAGAGTATGTTGATGAATAGAGTGGAAGGGGGGACTATACCTGAAATTGGGGGGGGGGGGGGGACGTCTGGAATTACACTGCCTATAACTTTTTTTTTATTGCTCTGTGCAAATAATTTTATACTCATATTGTTCTTTGGTCTATGTGCTTTCCTATGATATAAAATATTAGTCTATTTTCTCAGAAGATACATGCAGAAATATCAAAGGCATACCAAAAAATTGACCACTTCTGCCTCCACACCTCCCTCTCACCAATACTTATGGCTGTTAATTGGTCTGTTGTTAGCCTAAGCTAGCAGCTGCTAAATGAGCGAGATAAAAATGCAATAACTAAACTGTGTGATCTAAACGATAAATCTGCAAAGGTCACCTCTTCTAAGCACCATAACTTGACAATGCTTCAAGTCAACAAAAATATGTCTTGCTCATTTAGCAGCTGCTAGCTTAGGCAAATTGGACAGAGTAATTATAAAAAAGTTATAGGCACTCTAAATCAACAGACGTTTTCCCCCCAGTTTCATGTATAGTTCCCCCTTAGTCGGAATGAAATTTCACGTGAGCCTAAGCAAGCCTTTTCATCGTGGGCTTCTGTGCTTCTTTCACAATTTTTTTAAATAACACTACGTTATTTCCAACCAATCTCAGTTCCAAAGTGTTTCTCTACTCCACTACAATGCCAGATCTTTGTATCCAAACATGGTCAATTACAAGCAGAAACTCTATTTTCATGTAATTTGTGTCTCATCTTGATGGCTACTGTTTTGTTAGACACGATAGAAACAGACATGGTGCGGAGTTACTCAAGCATTGTCTTATTCCAAGCATAGCTGCAGGCCTAACACTATACACTGATCTGTAAATGATTGGTGTCATCAGATTGGATGGTAATGTAGAGAAGTAGCTAAGAGTCAGTGGTATATATATTCCCCACAGTTGTCAAGGGTTATTTGACCATAAGGGTCATTTCCATTTTAGAACTTGTCCATGAGGATCATTTCCATTTTAGCAAATGTGTCCATAGCTAGAGTGTTGTCAGGGAATCTCTCTCCTTTATCCATGACTGCTTCCTCCCCGAGGCTAAGCCTGAAGACAGAGGCAGAGCCACTACGGGAAATGAAGGGGGAAGACATGGAACAAGTGGTTAATGAAGTACTACCGGAGATGACCTTAAAAGAGCGCCAGAAGTCTAAGAAAGTGCAAGCTGACATGACCGCAGAATCCAGTAGTGGAAACCCTGAAAGGGCGTACCTGGAAACGTGTGACGTACAAGACTGCCAAGGATTCTGATTGGTTGCCAAGGATGGTGTCCTGGAAACGGGAGGAGGTACTTAGGAGATGAGCGGGAAAAATAGAAAGAACTGAACTGTTGTAGATATAGAGAGAACTGTCATTTATTGAGTAAAGTTGTATCGCCAGAGTATTATTGAGTTTTACGTCTGAGCGTCTTATTTGTATATATATTATGGTCTTGTTGTAGTAATTTCTACTTTATTCATCAACACACTTGTGATGGGAAAACCCTTCTACTAGGAAAGCTACTTGATTTCCTACAGATCCGCTCTCCACACCCGCCACCAACTTAGATTCTAGTCTCACACCCAAACCCATAGTTAGTCGAAATCAATCCACTTCCCGGATTGTATTACCCCTTACGAAAAGGACTGGTATATTTGGACAATAGGCTAAGTCTGAATGTAACCTTACCTGAGCCTAAGCAAGATGTTTCATCGTGGGCTACTGTGCTTCTCCCATGATAAAAAAAAATTACACTACGTTTCTCCCCCTCCAATCTCAGTTCCAAAGTGTTTCTCTACTCCACTAGCTACAATGCAAATCTTTGTATCCAAACATGGTCAATTACAAGCAGAAACTCTATTTTCATGTAATTTGTGTCTCAGAAACATAGTGGAATTCATCTTGATGGCTACTGTGTTGTTAGACATGGTAGAATCAGACATGGTGGGAAGTTGCTTGGAAAAAAAAAGTTTTTTTTTTAATGCATTACAGGGTGAAGGGGGGGCCAAGTAGCAAATACGAGTGACTTCCCTGATAAAAATAAAGGAAACTTAATGATACAAAAAACTTTGTAATTGATGTTTAAAGTCTGAGAAAGTTTGGCATGCTCTAATTTCTAATTTCAACAGGTAATTCCATAAAGTAAGTGTATGTGGGAAAAATGATGACTTGTACGATTCAGTTCTGGCGAAGGGAACTTCCTTCCATCATTGTCTCGCTCCTTAGCCGAATGTCCATTTGTCTAGTTTGCAGTGGCAGGTGAGTGGAGTGGACAGATCCATGCAGGGTATGAGCCGAGTAGCATAGTTTCAGATATGCTCTAGTCTACGGGCTAAACTTGGTAGTTCAGACCAAGCTAGCAAAGTGGAGTAGTCTGTGTGCCACTGTTTGGACGCCATCCGAAGTGCAAATATCTGCACTTTTTCCAGTTCCTCTATGTGGATTGAGTGGTGTGGATCCCATACAGGGGCACCATATTCCAGAATGGGTCTAACATATGCAAGGTACAAATTGAAGAAGAGTACCTTAACTTGAATGATTGTAAAAGTTTCTGTAAATGAGACCAATCTGTTTATTAGCTCGCCTAGTGATCTGTATAATGTGCTGCGACCAGCTGAGATTGTCGCTCACCCATATACCAAGATATTTGAAGACAGACACTATTCACATACAATATTTTGTTCACTGGCAACATATCTAAATTATAATTTGGGAAACTTCTGCATCTGTGTTTTTATAGAACCTAGCTGTATTGATGCCTTAGATAACCAATTTTCTACATTATGCAGTCTTAATATAAGCTTTTTCTCCAACCTTATCATGGCTGGTGACCTCAATACAGCCACTGTCACCCTCTATTTCCAAAGTTATTCTCCATTACTTTTCACTTTGCCAAGTTGTCAAACATTTTAACTTAAGTGGCAATCACTCTATCATCGACCTGGCTTTTGTTTCAACTCCATCATTACTCATATCATGCTCTAGTCCTCCTCTTAGTTCCTCTCACCAACAAGGTTTTCTTATGCCATTTTGTTTCTCCATTCCAAAAATCACATTTGGTGTTAACAAAGCAATTTTAGTTGTAACCACCTCTTGATTGGGGATCAATACTGTCTGATGTTGATGGTATAAATGGTTTCTAAGATGTCTGGCATAAAAACATTTATGGATGTTATGGAGAAGTTCATCCCATGGAAGATATCGTCATCTTGTAGAAGCTTACCTTGGATAAACAATGACATTCTTAAAGCAATCTGCAGAAGGAACATCTTGTTCACTGCTTACAAGCGCTCTGGTAGTGTTTGTAAATGCAAACTTTTCAGGAACGCTGTTGTTTCTGCCATCAGAATTTCAAAATAAGCATATCTCTCAAGACTGCATTCTTCTGACACTAAAACATTTTGGAAATTGATTAAGTCGCTTTCCAAGAGTAACCACACCTTCACTTTCTTGCAATGATGTACTCTTCCCCTCAGATGAAGACAAAGCCAGTTACTTAATCAGCACTTTTGCTATAACCACAATGATTTTCCTACCTTAATGGCTCTTGTTAATTCCCCATTGTCAGATGATCCTCATACCTGCCCATCTTAATTACTCTGCATAGAAGATCAGGTTTATGACCTAATCACAGCTCTTGACTGTAGAAAAGCAACTGGACCTGACAATATATCTACCAGAATGCTCAAGGCCACAGCCCCTAGTATTGTTCCAAGCATTACCAAGCTATTCAACCTCTCTGCAACATACCTATAAGTTGAAAGCAGGACCGGGTTCATTCCTATACCCAAAAGGGAGAGCAAAACAAATCCTGCACACTCTATTTTATCAGTTTTAAGCAAGTTCATAGAGAGAATTCATAAACTCATCTCATAGCACCTCCATAAATATTCTCCTATTTCTTAATGCCAATGGGGATCACCCTTGGTAAGTCTACCATTTCTGCACTGCTATCATTTGCGAATGCATACTCTCAATCTTTAGATAAAGGTCATGTTATATGCTCCATCTTTTTTGATCTAAGCAAAGCCTTTGATTCCATTCCACACACCCCGCAAACTCTTTATATTAAATATGGATCTGCACATCATAAATTGAGTCTACAATTACAGGGAAAAAATTGTTGTTATTAATGAGGCTTGTTCCCCATCTCTTACCGTAACATCTGGGGTTCCTCAGGGCTCTCTATTGGGACCACTACTGTTCCTCATATATATTAATGATGTCAACTGGGTCATCTCTAATGGCCAATTTCTATGCCGAAGATATACCAAGTGACACAGTCACCCAGAGATTTCATGTATGTTCAAACACTATCTCTACATGGACCAGAACCAATTTCCTTGCACTGAACACCGGTAAATGTGCTACATTATGTTCTCCTCAAAGGTCAGCCCACGTGTTACAGTTTTTCATCTTGTTATTGAGGGAGAGATGCTCATCCAGCTAGATGCAAACACCTGAACAACTGCTGAAAATTGTGCTCATAACATCAGCATTCCATGGACATCTAGGGGAAACTTAGTTGTCCAATAAAGATCTAAGCAGGCATACCTGCACACACCCATAAAAATGAGCACACCAAAAAAGGCTTTCATTTCCCTCACAGTAATATCAATCTAGGGATGAGCTCAGGGAATAGTTTCACAAACTATAGCAGCAAAGCAATTGGTCTCAAGCACCAACAGGTCCCAACTTCATCTGTAAAAAAAGCGGGAGAAGATTTGGAGAGGAGTACCAGGCCTAGGGGTCTCTGTGCATATAAAGCAAATGCTAAGCTCTCCCATGTATCTTCAAGAGCATCAAGGTCAGTAGAGCTTACACCTAATGGATATTAATTTTTTTACAATGTAGTGGTATTAGAGTCCAATAATTTTACTGAGCAACTAAGCTGCCTCATCAAAGATGCCCACTGAGGAGAGTAGATGATTTTGAGGAACATGTTCCAAATTCATTTCGTGATCCCAACTTTCAGACAACATTATTAGGAGATAAATTGTGAAGCATAGGTTTGATCAAACCAGGGGTGTGCCACTAGCACTAAAATCAAAGGAGTTACTCGTATCAACTATATACAGTACTTTGAGTGACATTTCAACTAGTGTTGGGTAAAGTTTATAAACTACTCGTCTCCTCCTCACTGTACCTGTAACTACAGCCACAGCTGAAAGGAGTTTTTCAACTTTACCGAGATTAAAGAACTACATACAGTCGACCCTGAGTCAACCTCAGCTAAATAATATGATGCTGTTGCATATTTAACAGTCAAAATAGATGTATTCCAGATCGCTAAATAATTTGTTAATGTTAATGAAAGAAGAAGGAACTACTTTGCTACTTTTAGCCCTATACTGTCATTAATTATCATTATGTCTTACAAATACTAGTTTTTCTGATATTCAATTCAGTTTTTCATACAATTTAGCTAGCTAGTTTGAGAATTCAGGCCCCTCCCACTCATATATGCTTCCTTCACCCATGCACACAGATTAAGAGAGAGGAAGTGATCAAGAAACATGTAGGATGAAATGGTGTGTATATATGTCAGAACATTCCTAAGTATTTTTATAAAAATGTGCTATATATATGTGTGTGTGTTGTTAATATTCCTCTTCTCTTACTTATTTCTATCCAATTGTCACTGGCCTAATATAGTAATTTCTAAGTATCAAGAAGTGTGGAACATCTTTTGGATTGACACAGTTTATAGGATACATGTTCTGAGCACAGAGTTGATAAGTTTTTCCGTAAGTATGGATCCATGGTTTGTGTGGACAATCTATGGGTTGCCTGCTCAATGTGTGGACCAGGATTAGTGTGGGCAATCTGTGAGTTGTTCAAATCATGGTTTGCTCATAACATAAATTGTTGAATGCTGCTATTTGTTTGTCTGCTTGTGTTTTGTTGACGTGCTATTTTTATGACTCGGTAGGTGATGACTGATGCTCGGCATGATTCTACTGCAAATGGATAGCACACCACTATTCCCTGTTTGTCTGGAAGGTATCCTCCATATCAATCATACTGTGTACTTGTTGCATGGTTTATATAGCACCAAATGCATACTAGGAATGAGTATAGTCTCAAGTTGAGCATGCAGTGATCCAGACATGAGCTTGGGTGCACCAAAGTGGTTTAGCAAAGTTTCATCAGTGGTCTTGGGTAAAGTTTACTATCAATTGTCAGTATGTGTTCTAAAGTTTCTCTCATCATTATATTTGTGTGTTTAGAATTGAATGTCAGTGGAAATGACTACCAATTTCTGATAATGAAGTAGTACATTACCAGCGACCTGAACCTGTTGAACTCCTATGACACGTGGCATTGTACAGGTCTAAGTTCATGTTGGGCCATGTTTTTTTTAATTTATTTTTTATCTCTACATGCATTGACATGGACAATACATATATTTTATATATACGACTTCTTAGCTGTGGATTGAAGTGCTTGAGAATAATGTCTTACTTTGTAGGCACAAAGAATGTGGTAAAGCATGGTTATGCCTCCTAATAGAGGATGGTCTCTTCCATCGCTTTCAGCATAGCTTATGAGGTGTTTAATAGATTTATGTTATGATATCCATCATCAAATTATGTATGTTTATCCAGAATATCTTGTGTCCTCTTCTTGGGATGCAACTTTGGTGCCAGCTGACTGATTCTTCTTGGGATGCGACTTTGTTGGTATGAAGTGGAGCAGTAATAGGTCGAGACTGTTGCAGGAAGGGAGGGTCAGTCACTACGAGACCTACGAATAGATTTATGTATAGTATTGTATGATTTATGTAACATCAAATTTATGTTATCTATCATCAAATCACATTATTATTATTTTTTAAATTTATTTCAAATTACCTTGTGTCCACATCTTGGTAGCAAACTTTGGTGATGGTGCATATGTTGACTCACTCAACGTTGGTGTTGGAAGTGGAACAGTCGGAGACGAGTCTGTTACTGGCTGTACATATCATTTAGAAATACTGAATTATCTTCCAGCAATGTCTGGGGTGCATCCGCGGTGTGCGGTGCATTTATCTAATAATCATTTATACAAAGGAGAGACGAGAAAAACAAAGATGTGTGGGTGTGTGTATATTTATGTATAGCTTCAAGAGGCGCTTTGGGCCTCATCCATATTTATCCTTGGCATTGGTTGTTCCTTGCTATTTGGTGAGTTTGCCACTAAGTATAGCTATTTTTCTGCCCGAAGTGTTACGTGAATCTACTGCGAACATGAGATGTGTATAGTATGTGTGCTGAAGTTATATGGAGAACCCAGCATAGCTGACGGTTGAATCGTGTCACTCTGGGGTCAAAGTTCATCATGCCAGCTCTTTATACGTGATACACATGACGGGAAGGAATTTGTATGCATGCACGTAGCCTGGCTTTCCTCCAATGAACATGATCAGGACTACGTGTGTACAAGCAGAGTGCATGCTTGAAGTGTGAATGTCATTGATATGGCATGATTGCTTCATCGAGTCTAGGTCTCCATCAGTTTTCATGACACCCTAAGGTGTTGGGTGAACAAGGGGACCAGGGTGGTTCTCTAACAGTTGGTGTAAACCCAAATATATGAGAAAGATAGAGCATTTCACATGAAGGCCGTTTATTGCTCCCATAGTTTTTGATGATTAGCATAGTGTATACCTTCACTTGATCATGATGAGCGATAATTCAACATCAAGCAATGTTAAACAATACATTAACTATAGACGCCACTCAAATTCATGCCATAGTGTTTGTCTATATACTGGATTTGTGCTGTGCATCTGTCTGTATACTAGGTTTGTGTGGTGCATCTATCTGTATACTGGGTTTGTGTGTTGCATCTGTCTGTACACTAGGTTTGTGTGGTGCATCTGTCTGTACACTGTGTTTGTGTGGTGCATCTGTCTGAACACTTGGTTTATGTGGTGCATCTGTCTGTACACTGGGTTTGTGTGTTGCATCTGTCTGTACACTCGGTTTGTGTGTAGCACCTGTCTGTACACTAGGTTTGTGTGTTGCACATGTCTGTACACTGGGTTTGTGTGATGCATCTGTCTGTACACTGGGTTTGTGTGTTGCATCTGTCTGTACACTAGGTTTGTGTGGTGCATCTGTCTGTACACTGTGTTTGTGTGGTGCATCTGTCTGAACACTTGGTTTATGTGGTGCATCTGTCTGTACACTGGGTTTGTGTGTTGCATCTGTCTGTACACTGGGTTTGTGTGTAGCACCTGTCTGTACACTAGGTTTGTGTGGTGCATCTATCTGTACACTGGGTTTGTGTGTTGCATCTGTCTGTACACTAGGTTTGTGTGGTGCATCTGTCTGTACACTGTGTTTGTGTGGTGCATCTGTCTGAACACTTGGTTTATGTGGTGCATCTGTCTGTACACTGGGTTTGTGTGTTGCATCTGTCTGTACACTGGGTTTGTGTGTAGCACCTGTCTGTACACTAGGTTTGTGTGTTGCATCTGTCTGTACACTAGGTTTGTGTGTTGCATCTGTCTGTACTCTGGGTTTGTGTTTGCATCTGTCTGTACACTAGGTTTGTGTGTTGCATCTGTCTGTACACTAGGTTTGTTGCACATGTCTGTACACTGGGTTTGTGTGATGCATCTGTCTGTACACTGGGTTTGTGTGTTGCATCTGTCTGTACACTAGGTTTGTGCATTGCATCTGTCTGTACACTAGGTTTGTGTGTTGCATCTGTCTGTACGCTGGGTTTGTGTGGTGCATCTGTCTGTACACTGGGTTTGGATAGTGCATCTGTCTGTATACTGGGTTTGTGTGGTGCATCTGTCTGTACACTAGGTTTGTGTGGTGCACACTAGGTTTGTGAAATGGATCTGTCTGCACTGGGTTTGTGTTGCGTAACTCTCTTTATGACACTGGGTTTGTGTGATCTGTTATTGCATAGTTGCCAACCATCTAGGGATGGATAGTCCAGGGATTTCACTCTTTTCACAATTTTGGCCAGGGATCCAGGGAACAACTATATACCTTTGCCAAGGATTATAGGTGCATGGCAATATTGTACTTGCTGCATGTAAAAGTCACCTACTAATCATAAATGTGTCCAACCACAAAACTTACCTTGTTAATATCACATAACCACAAACACTTCATGCAGCTGCATCATTATCATTTGACTCGGCCAGCATTTTATAGTTTGGCCACATGCTTTCTCTGTAGGAGTAGATATTCTCATTTTGGATGAACCACCAAAGAAAACCCCCCAAAAAGTTTGTGAATGGAAAGCTAAATGGTCATGCACAACATGTCATCAACTAGCAGGATATCAAGTTACGCCCATTGCAGAATCTGTTTTATTGATTTCTCAGTAGCTGGAGAAGGATTGTACAATGTGAAAAGCCCCATGGAAAGTAGATCCCACAAGGATGTTGCCAAATTTTTTCAAGTTGCATGACATCTTTATTATATGAAAAGAAGGCATCACTCAATAAGCAAGTTATAACTGCTGCATTGTATTTCACAACCTTTATATACAAGGAAATGTTTCTGGACAGAAAAATTGCAGAAGGATTTTCTTGTGGAAGGACACAAGCCATCATAAAATCTGCTCATGCTCCTGCACTTAATAAAATAAAAAGTAATTGAGCATCAGGTCCATTTTCTATCCTTAGCGATGCGGACGCTGTCCAAGATTTGTTAAAGTTGTTTGCAATAATGATAAGATTCTGGGACGAAATTACACATTGTGCCATCTCAGAATTCTTAGCATGCCCATCTGTAATATAGCCACTGCAACAGGCTCTGTTTAATGCTTTAAGTTTCGCATAATATCCCATGGTCTAATGCAAATAATTCTGTCTTAGGTACAATTAAACAAAAGAATCCAAATATTTTCAGTCTTGGTTGCACATTCCATGTTGTTGCCATCTATGCTACTGCAAGCTTAAAGCAGTGTCAGTGGATAACCTTCTCGTTGATATTTCTTATCACTTTAAATATTCAGCAAAAAGAATACTTGAAGCCAGGTTTGAAGATATAAAACCATTCAAGATTTTAAAGCCCCTTGCTGGCTCAGTTTGGAAAGTTGCATTAAATTGCTTATTGTCTCTACACTTACTTTAACGTTAAAGCTTTCAGGATCAGCATTGGAATGTAGTACTTCCACATTCCAATGCTGATACTGAAAGGCTGTTAAGCATGGTTAGATAGAATGTAACAGGCCGCAAAATGTGGTAAGATCCTACAATGATGTCAGGCCGCAAAATGAGGTCAGATCCTACAATGATGTGTGATTTATTAAGTGTCAAAATAAGAAATAGCAAACCCTGTTTTAACAATAGCCATCTGATTTTCTCAAATCAGTGAAGACTGCAACTCATAGAAGTTTATGCAAAACTTCTGATTTTGCTAAAATCAACTTCCTGTGATACTGACTTGTCACAGATTCAGATTCACTCACCAGAAAGCTTATATTTGAATTTATTGTAATTAAATGGGGGAAGATGGGTCCAGGGAAATGAACCATTGGTCCAAGAAAATTTGGTCATGTGTCCAGCGATTCGACCAGTCTAGGTTGGCATGTCTGTTAACAGTTTGTGTGGTAATCTGTCAGTACATGCATTTACGTATAAGGTGCTGTCCATGATGCACACAAAGATCAGAAAATTGCCTGGAATAACAAAGTCCATGAGTCACCTAGCTCTATTACCTGTGGAGGACAGTGTGAGATATGAGTGTCACACAGACATTGTACTGGTAGATATATTGATTGTTGATGAACTGATTAAACTTGCCTTTGTCATGTGGCTGGCAGAAATTACCAAACAGAATCAGGATCTTCTTTACCAGATTTTTATTCCTGCAAGAAACTGATACAATAAGTCATTTATCAGGTCCCAATTTAATTTTGGGTCAATCTGTTTGTAGCTACTTAGTAATTTCTTGGTAGTTCTTACCCAGCAGATTATGGGTGATAACAAACGGAGATTTTGCAAAGGAGCGTTGGAGATCTCAAATTCCTACTGCCACAGACCATGCCAAGATTGAGTACCACACAATAAAATCACTGCACAGGACATGCCTTTCTGATATGCCACATGTTCTGCAGAGTGATGATCTGCAGAGTGATTAAGGCAAAAAAGGGTGTAGGGGGTAAATTACATATGGATTATATGTGTCTACTATTGGTGTGAAAATGCAGGGAAATACACTTCTTGCTCTGTCATTCTACCTCTTCTGCTACAGGTTCCTGAAGCAGATCGGATCCTGACAAAGTGATACTGTTTATTAGGTAATTTTTGTGGGCATGAATTTCTGTGATTGCCTCACAGCAGAAATGATTACAAATACTATATTATAGTATTTGTAATCATTTCTGCTGTGAGGGCTTGTCATTTACCCCATTAATGGACACAGTGTTCGAGCATGTTTTTCCTTACTGCTTGACCATGGTACCTTTTTCTCTACTTCAGGAGTGCAAAAAATATTAACTTTGTTGGCAAAGAGGTCCCTAACCTTGCTGCTTGTGCGCTGGAAGATGGAGAAGATCGAGACTACTATGCAAGCCTTTGTTATTCCAGAGAAGAAAGAAAATCATCATATCAGAGGTTTTATATTTGTGCTTTGTTGTTTTTAATATTCAATATTCAGTAGGTGTTCAAATTTTTATGCCTCCATGGAAGAGCACTTCCTTCAGGTCCCTGACAAAAACCATCAATAATTGTCAAACACTTCATGACCTCACTGGTGTGAATATAATTATATTCATGATTACCTGCATAGTGATGTATAATCTTTGTTCTCCTTTTGTTATTGTTGTTTTGGGTCGCTCATTTTAGTTCCTGAAAGGGCTTTGCACAGTTTTTCTAGGCATATCATTCTCTGTGGGCGTGGTGGAAAACCATGGCATGTAATACACACTGATTATGGTATTTGCTTCACACCATTAAGGTGCATGTTCTTCTCATAGTAACATTGAGTGTGTGTAAAGAATGCTCAAATGACTGACTGTGTTAATAGTGACAGAAATGGCACACTCCATTTGGTGTGCACCATAATCTTTATTGGATCTCGAGATAAAATTAATTTTTTTTAGCCATCTTCATTGACCCTCACTCACTCCCTAGCATTCAGTGGGTTTTTTGTTTGGTGGGGGGGGGGGAAGTTGGCGAGTGAAGTAAGCTCTCAGTTGGGAGTTTGAAGAAAAACTTGGTTTTGCCATGCATGGCATATCTATCGATGTATGTATTCACCATATCTTCACAAATAAAAAATATCTACGGGTCACCTGACTTAAATAATGCGGGCTTGTGCAAACTGGATATAGTAATAATTGAGATAATGCCCAGGAGCAGATTCAAAGTATGTAGTAGACTATCCTGTCTCTGCTCACAGGAGAGAATGTGTGGCATGGTTATAAGCTGATGCACACCAGGGGCAGATCCAGGGGTTTAAACCCCTCCCCGCCCTTCAGTATAAAATTAATTATTTTCTTTAATGAACACATTACATGTTCTTAAGCTTAAATACTTTCTTGGTCTATTTAGTGTAGGGACAAAACATTTTTGCATGTAGGATTAGCAAATCTGTATAATATAGTTGGGTAGTGCAATGCGGTTGGTGGTCTTAGGCTAGCAACCACATGATGAATGTGATGTGGCAAATTGGCAACCACATGGTTTAATATGTGCTACAGCAGAACTCAGAGGCTAAAAATGAAGAGACTACGTCAGTGTTCCTTGTCATCCTTTGGAGTTACTTCTGGCTCTGAACATGACCATTCCATAAGTGATAGTTTGTCACCTAAGAGACTACATCAGTGCTCTTTCTCTTCTTCTGGAGATACTTCAGGACCACATCAAGAGGTAACAAAAAGTAGCATTTCTGGCCCTGCTCATGCCAGTTCAGATATTGAATCGGATTTAGTGGGATGTGAGGTTATAATGGGACCAGAAGAAGGTGTTAAAGAAACTGACATTGTGTGCCAGTCTATTCCTTCAGATTCTAATGATGCCAAGTTCTTTGCAAACAGCTTTCATGGAAATGGGAAGTAGAAGTACAGGTATCAATGATATTGGACTTGTTGCTTCTGGTAGTATACCAATCAGTTCCTTGTCAGATAGTGACAAACATGAATTTTTGAAGAGTAAAGGCAAACATTCAAACTTTGCAACCTTTGAAGTGATAAAGAAGGAAAGAAACTACCATTAACATTTCAGAAGTCATGGCTAAAAGAGTTCGAATGGTTGTCATATTCACCCTCACATGAAGGAGGTTACTGTAAATATTGTGTACTGTTTGGACAAATTACAAAGGGTTATTTGGGAATTCTAGTAAAAAAAACCTTTCAAAAATTTCAGCAAAGCAAAGGGTAAGTATTTAACTAATCATGGGGATTTTCAATATCACCAAGATGCTTTACATGCTGCAAAATTATTCCTGACGACATTCCAAAATCTAGAAACCAGAATAGATTGTCAAATCCAGAAAATGTCTAACACAACCTCCAACCAAAATAAACACATCCTCTCAGCTATTGTTGATGCTGTTAAATTTTGCAGCATGCAGGGGCTTCCTATGCAGGGCCATAGAGAGCATGACATCAAATTCTTCTGGAAAGAGAGGTAACTTTCTAGCTTTGCTCGAATATTTTGCCAAGTACGATCCAATAATGCGGGATCATCTTCAACTAGGAGAGAAGAACCGGCAATATACATCTAAAGTAATAAAAAATTAAATTATAAGTATTATGGCAGATTTATTGTGTGAAAAGCCTTTAAGTCCATTAAAAACCTCAAAAATATTACAGCGTTATGGCTGACGAGGTCACAGACACAAGCATGCAAATCAGGAAATTTTGCCTTTATGTATCCGATTTGTTGATCTTGGTCAAGCTCAGCCGCATATCCATGAAATATTTTTGGACTTTCTCCACCTCGTAAGGGCTACTGGAGAAAACATTGCTGCTGGTATTATTGATCTTCTCAATAAGCATGGTATTGAAGTTGACGATATGAGAGGACAGTCATATGATGGAGCTTCAGCAATAGAGGGCACAAGAAGAGGGACTCAGGCTTTTATCAAGAAGAAGAATGCACTTGCTTTGTACACTCATTGTCACTCACATGTTTTAAATTTGGCTGTAGTAAAATCAAGCTCTGGGCCTGATATTCGAAATACAATTGATGTCATAAATGAAGTATATCTCTATTTTAATCTAATTCTTGAGTTAATTTTGTACACTTTTGCTACAGAAAATAGAGTGCACAAACTAAAGGGTCTATGTAAAACTAGGTGGACAGAAAGGCATGAATATCTAGAACTATTTCTCTCTCTTTATCAATATATTATAGTAACATGTATGGATGCCATGTTACATTTCCCTCAATTGCCCCAAGAATAAACCCCCCACCTTACTGATACTCTAGATCTGTCCCTGCACACACTTACCATATAGCAGAACAAGCCAGCCTGAAGTAGCACAAACAACAAACCTAAACCCCACAAGCCCTCCCAAAACCACCCACTACCTCTACCCCCCCCTACAAAATCAAAATGGGTAGCATGGCTGACAGGAAGTGATGATGGACATAATTGGTAAGCAAAGTGAGCCCTGTTGGGTATTGCAGGGAAAACATGATATTACGGTATTCATTGTATATGAACAGGAGACCCATCATAAATAATGCTGGCTTGCTTAAATCAGGAATGGTCGTCATTAGTCAAGGGAACAAATACAGAAACAACACCAGATACTTAGCTATGGGAAAGAAGGCTGGCTGCACTGAATGGCAATCCTTATGCAGAAAAGAGAACTACACTCATACAGAAGCTGGTTCAATAGGCAGTGAGTTTACTCAGGAAGACACAGGTATATGCACTTTTACTTTTGTCTCATATTGTAAAAAACAATTATGGTTAATTAACAGTGAATCCTTCTGAAAATTGGCCTTTATGCAAACTGTCCTACTAGTTAATGCTAAGTGGACTTGTAATACTGGAAATGATAATGATTAAATCCTGCACTTGTCAGAAGAGTAGAATGGGGTGTGTGTGTGTGTGTGTGTGCGTGTGTTAGTGTGCATGGTGTGTGCGTGTGTCAGTGTAAAATATATAAAACAAACATGTGTGTGTGAGTGTGTGTGTGTTGGTGTGCATGGTGTGTGTATCTCAGTGTAAAATATATAGAACTAACATGTTACTTTCTATTACAAAATCTCTGTATCTTTTATAGCTCTAATATATAACACTTGAGAGGAGGGGGGAGGGGAGACACATCATGCGACTAAATGAGAGTGAGAAAACTCGTGTTGCAGTTTGTGCAATAATCAATACTGATAATGTTGATGTCATGGGGATATATAGGCCATTAGCTAGCTAAACTTCTCATCAGAAGAAGAGTGGTGAAAAGCTTTATGATAGAGCCAGGTGATTAGTGGCAGAGAATGAGGACCAACGGAAGGAAGAACATAATTTGAATAAGGTCTTTAGTTATCCAAAAACCTTCATCAACCTTTCCTCTGGAGATAGATCTAAATGCAGAAAGGAAAATAAGTACAGTAATAGAGGCAACCAGGGGTCTGAAAGAAGGATCCTATGGTAGTAATACCTTATGTAGCAGGGATAATTAAAAATATCAGGAGGGTCTGCAGGAAGTTCAACATCAGAGTCATTTTCAGATCAGAAACAACTCTGAGGGCACAACTGAGCAGAGTGAAGGAGGAATTAACAGCTACTATGCACTCATCTATTGTACACCTCATCCCTTGCAGATGTGTAAAGTATTACATAGGAGAGACCAACAGAAGTTTGGAGATCTGAATGAAAGAGCATCAAGATTCCTGTAAAAAGTGTGCTAAAGAGAAATCTGCAATTGCTGAACATACATGGGACAATGGACATCCTATTTGGGGGAGGAAGCCATTATATATCAGGCCAAAACAAGGAACTGCTAGTGAATGTTCATGGCACATCAGCCTAGTACCAAAGTGTGAGTGGTTCAATGGAGACTATGGAATAGCTACTGGGTGGCCAGTCCCAAGAGCCTGGACTTGGACCATGAGCACCACAATTTTTCTGTATTCCATACTTATCATTCTTTGGTATGTTTTAATGTCAACTTTTATTTATTTTTTAATTTTTTATTCTATAATTTATTCATATTAATTTTTAATGTTTTAATTTTATTGTTCTCTATATATTGCGTGCATAATATGTTTATTT
Source organism: Cladorhizidae sp. MBARI D1340-BT2 (assembly GCA_028752905.1). Classification (NCBI taxonomy): domain Eukaryota; kingdom Metazoa; phylum Porifera; class Demospongiae; order Poecilosclerida; family Cladorhizidae; species Cladorhizidae sp. MBARI D1340-BT2. Next base: position 9,819,402 of record JAQNBH010000013.1, read on the forward strand.
TGTTTCTATTATTTTATACTTACTTTATTTTTGCCGTGTCTGTTTCACATGCTGTAGGCGTGTGCCAGGGTGTGGTTTGTATCATATTGTAGTTAGCTAGCTACTGGAGCTCCTACAAATCTTAACATCTCACTATTCCTGAGTTTCTAGTTAAAATGTCAAGCGAGTAAATTTCAAGTTAATTGTCATTGTACTTTTGATATGTCAACTAAAAGTTCATTGAGAGTTCTTGATTGTACGAGGTAATATAGTCCAACAGCTCTATAAAATGGCTTTTAATTCTGAAGATCAATTAACTTCCACTAGTTAAACGAAAAGAGTGCTACGATTATTTTCAGCTGCTTTGATGACATCAGTTTCTAGGAAGTTGTTAGCAAATAAGCGAACTAACTTACTCATCTCCTGGCACAATTGACAACTGGTATTTTCTTTGGAGGATGGAAGTATATATATGAGAGAAAAAGAAGAATAGGCTTGGTGGGAAAGTCATCTATTTTTTTAAATTCTCTTTTAACTTTGACTGGCTTCATTTCACAACAGACAACAGAAAATAAGACTTGAAGGTATCAAACTAAACAATATAATGATCAACACTATGCAGTAGACTCAAAGCTACAAGTGGTGCAATGTTTGAGAAGAGTGATTGTATCAGATAAAAAAGTCAAGTTGTTAGAAAATTAATGCTAAGTAGTTGTTTTCTTTTGATGAAAAGAGAAGTAGATAAATTCAAGAAGGGTCTCCAGCTTTTATGGTCAGGTCTACCAAAAGACAAATACACCCGATACCATACAAATGAGAGTTTCACTGGTGTTAATTTCGGGACAACAGACCTTGTCTTTTAACTTTCATAGCGTTCATTGTATAGGCCACACCACACAACTATCAACCTCTTTTGTCGAGGGAAAGTTTGAATACAGATTAACACGTGTACCTGTATTTACTGATGGCATGAATAGATATTTTGTTTGAATGTTTCCTATATCATAATCAAAGATCCTTATCTTCTAATCATCTGATCAAGACAGAAATATCCAGGATTTTAAGCATTCGTCTATTAACTGAGGTGCTAATGCATAATTGCTGCACTCCTATATACTTAATCTACAAGCTAATTTTTTGGCTGCATATGAATCAGTAAACATCTTACAAAACAACTTGGTTCTTGATTACTAGCTTTAAAAGCGCGATTGTGCTCTACCACAAAAAATATGGATTGTAGTTCATACTGTATCTGCTATAATAACGAGGTCTAAGAAGGATCTAACAGACTGGCTGGCTGAAGAAGCCCTAGCCCTATCATTATGCTGTTTCCCTTTCACATGTGTGCTCACATCTATTTCCCTCTAGCTATGGTGGGATCTTTACCTATAATAAAAAATAGAGTTTCATCAGATTGCTAGTGTGGGTATACTTTGATTACCTCTATAACTTCTTATTGTTCCTTCCAATTCCTTTAACCAACTTCCATCAAAATGACAATGCCTCTTATGCCACTTATGGGTCCTGGTCATTAGACTCTCCTTCAATGATATACAGAGCTATACTGGAATCTCAGAAAGCAGTTTGCAGCTAGTGTACATCAGTAATACATAGAGTACATGTGATCTCAGTGTTGATGAGATCCTAATCAACATTCACATAGTAACACTAGCAATAAGTGTGTGTTAAATAGGAGTATATCAGATCATACAATCTGAAAAAGACAGATCAACTTCTTTTTCAGTTCTCCTTTTGGGAATTGGGGACGGAGCTACCTTTTAGGGAACCTTCCAGACTTGGCACCTATGTGCTTCATCATGTACTACTGAGAACAATTACTCAATCTCATCTATACTAGCTAATGTGGCTTCTAACATGACATTTAATTCCTGCAGAGGTGGATGGAACAGTTTAGACATTTCTTGTTTAAAACATTGGCTGGTACTGGTTGTTAAGGTGGACAGAATGGTAGCGCTGGACAATGGATGAATATAGTAGAGAGGGGAAGGATGGAAAGGTGGCATTGCTATTGGGAAAAGATGTGGAAGGAGTAAGTGATGCAGTAATGGAGGAGGTGGGTGATGTGTTATGTATTGGGTAGGAAAGTGGTGGTAGAGGTGGAAGGAACTGTTTTATGGCAAGCTCTTAGATGAACTTTGGTCCCCTCCCCTCCCCTGTCCTGAACAACCCTCACCCTTAGCTATTACTATTATTGAGTACTGTCTATAACATTAGTTTTAGTTACTGTTATATAGTTTCACGTGCTGTACTATGTGCTGGCCTTAACAGGATCAGCAGTATCAAGATTCAACTTTTATAGTCCTAATGTAAAACACTTGAGAGAAGCACATGCATGAGTGTAGAGCTGGATAATAACTTGCCGTGCTGAAAAAGCTGATGCAGAGGGTATATAGGTGAGGTTTTGCCATCAACTAGCTTGATTACCAATCTACTATGATTCATCTATAAAACTATCAACCCATCAAACCCACATGCAGCAATTATCAACTCAAATCAAGACAAAACTTGAATATTTCTAGCTAAGTCTCTGAGAGAGTTTATAATTTTTCACTATCATAAATTAGCCTATCTAGCAAGATATTGCTAGCTAGCTACACATTAAAATTATTTGTGGTCCATAAATGTAGTTAGCTATTTATTACCCTCATTATTAGTGTTCACATCAACCAACATTGAGAAGCTGCTTTAGGCTCTCTACACTCAATCTGTGTAGCTTTCTAAAAGAGAATGTTTGTACAAAAAGTCTAATCCTTGAAGAGTTCCTTTAAGATCTATATAGAAGCTTGAAAGAAATTTATATGGACACTAAAAGATGACTACTAGTATTCTATTATTTGAGTGCCAATATATGTAAATGTTATGGACCAAGTAACTATGTCCACCATCATTTCCTCTCGGCCATGCAGCCAATCCTCATCTGACTGTGCAGAAAATTTACTTTGACTTAGGGACTATGGGGGGGAGGGGGGGTTGCTCACTTATTTTTGGTACTTCATTGAACCAATGATGCCAATCACTCCTTCGTGGCAGTTGATGTGACCGCTGGTGTGAGTTCAGCCCAGAGCAGCTCTGACACTGCTGCTGAAAGTTTCGACAGATGTAGATGGCCGATATGGGTGAAGGATTGGCTGCATTTAGATGTAGGCATGCTCTTTGTTCTTCAGGAAGTCATTCATTTGGCTTCAAAGAAGCTTACGTTTGACACATGCTTCTCCACACTGTTCATCTTCTGCCAATGCATCCATATGGGATATGGGAAGCAAGAATGTTACACATTTTCAGGACAGCATGAATGATATTTGTAGGATTGTCTTTGGCCTGGATGCCAGGCATGGATGCATGAAGTTAATGGAGGCAGATCACATCTGGTGCCTCAGACGGAAGAACAAGGTACCCCATGTTGAAATTCTGGCAAGGTATGGGAGCATCAGTATCGAAGTCATGGTGCTAAAAACAGCATGACCCACATGGTTCTGTAAGGATAGCCGAGTCCAGCAATCAGATGATTCAAGGCAACTGCTCATCTGGATACAGTAATGTTGATAAACTGCATGATAGACAGAAAACTACATGCCAACCTTGAGGTTTCTGAAAGAAGAAACACTCTCTCATACATCCAAATACAGCAGAGGAGTATACAGCTCATCCAGTTGTGTACTTCCTCATCTATGGCAGAAGATTATGTGAGAATAATACCATGATATGTGAAGCATTCAGTGGATTTCAGCTGAACCATCCCCGACACCTGAATGCACGGTGTTTGGGGCTGACAGTGCTTGATTGAAGCAGCAAAACAGTTTTAATTTGCAGGCTCATGTGGTGGCAGCATTTCTGTGGCATTCCAGATTAGAAGAAATATGGCAACAAGGAATAAGTTGAAGGTCACTGGAACAAGCATACACCCATCATTGACACCAATGATCACTTCCCAGGCTCTGATATGGCTACCTTTAACAAATGCATGCATACCACTGTGGAACTGTCAGAGAAGAGCACGGAACTTTGGTGGACAGAAAAATTGGCAGAGAACCAGCTGTAACATCTCCCAATTCACTGATAAAGCATTAGTAAGTACGACATATTAAGTATAGAGTGTAGTGCTGCCTGGCACTTTCCAATCAATAGTCACACAATTGCAGAGAATTCAAGCACACAATTTTGAGTTCTCCAAATATAACTTTGGCATGGCTATACCAATGCTACACTTTTGGTATAAAAATGAGGTCGCACAGAAATAAAAATGAGGTCACACAGAGTTTCTCTTCGGAGTTAGTTCATACAGTGAAATGTGCTGCATTGATGGAGTTACAATGTCATAATCTCAATTTTATGCATCATCATGCATTACCGAGATAGCTACACTGTTAACTGAGAGTTTGTTAACACTTTATTTCTGTTTATCATTATGTGTTATAAAATTAATAATACTACTTCTACTACTACTACTACTAGTACTACTACTACTACTACTACTAATAATAATAATAATACTGATATAATAAGAATAAAAATGCTAGAATACAGAGTAGGATAGTAAGAACAACCCAGTGTTAATTACATGTGACATCGTTTTTGTTTATCTCCTCCCATGTACATTCTGTTGTGTGCTACATAAGCTTCATGACGTGGCACGTGGGCTACTGTATAGCCAGACAAGAGGCAACCATTGCATGTGGCATCATGGAAAGATGAATCCACAACAGCTACTGTAGAGTGAACAGACTTCGGTCTTCCAGGTGATAATTCTGCATAATGGGGGACTAGATGAGCAGTTACATTCCCATCTGCCCCTACCTTACTTTTCATTCCACAAACTCCAGGAGAGAAGGATAGCCATTTAAAGGAGCAGGGCCCCACTGGTTTCTTAAAACAGTACTTCTGGATAATATCCTTGAATTGCTTATTGGGATCAAGAGAAGTGAAGAAATCATCAGAATCCATGAGTGATACATAGTCATATGTCCCTCGATAACGATAGATGCAGTCAAGATACATAAGGATAGTTGCATGTTCATAGGACTCTTTATCTTCATACCACTCCTTCCACACTTGCATGCTGATGAAATCCTCCTTTACAGCTTTAATGTAGGAGGGATCAGTTAGCAAGTAGTCACGATATCCTCCATCTTTTATGAATTCATCCAGGAGAGTCAGGTGCACATGGTCCACCCCTAGTGTCTTCTGATACCTCAAGAACTCTGGCAGCCAGGTAACCTTCCTGTTGTGTGCTTTAGTGCAGACAACCACAGAGAAGTTGTGTTTCCCAGATGGTATGATTCTAGGAGCTGGAATCATGACAGGTCTCTCAGACTCAACCACAATTGTTTGCACTGAACTATTTCCAATCTTGGTAGTGGTGTACATTACGAATGCTCTGGTTCCATTTATGACAGGAAGATCATAGCATTCGACTGCAAGTTGTTCATAAGGGAATTTATTAATGCCAAGCCACTTGTGCAGCAAGATGTCCTCCTGAACATATCGCACTACAAATTCGGCTGCCACTTTTGACCCTACACCACACCCAATTATCCGTTTAGAGTTGTAGATAATTCTGCTCGTTTGAATGAAGATCATGGTAATATTGGTGTGTTTCATTCTTGGCCTATCATCAAAATACGCACTGTACACCACCAGATCTTTAGATGCAGGGCTTGCATGCAGATAAGCAAGTGGTGCTGGTAGTTCAGAAACTGGAAGTGATGACATTAAAGGTAAACCTTTGGCCACATCCATATAGGTTGAATTCTTAGGTCTGCTGAATAGTACAGTCAACACTCCCAAGGCCACTACCATCATCAACACCTTGAATTTCTGTCGATGATTACACATGATTACGGCTCCAAATATCTGTGAAACACAACAGATGCAACTTAGATCTTTTGCAACAGAAAAAAGTGTTCTGCATAATTATAAATATTGAAAGAGCACAATAAACGTACATAGCGTATATAGCACTGATCCTATATACAGTATATATTAAGGAAGATTCTCACCCAGAAAATATCGTTTCTATATCCATGATTATTTGATGGTACAACAAAGATCATAAATTTTATCCGACTTATTTTTCAATGTAAATGATTTTTGGGGGGTTATCTGAGGATATTTGGGTTCTGTACAATGTAAACATGTAGGGAGGAATATCCTAGTGCTCTAGAAAGAGTTTATGAACCTACTATAACAAAGATACAACAATGAGTGATATACTCTCACCGATCTTAAGGGAATCAAATCCACAATTTTAGCTTTTGGGGTGATTTGCAAAGATTACAACTTTTTGGGGATTGTGGTTATGTCAGTGTATTTAGCTGCTTTCCAATTTGAAAGCATTTGGATACTCCATCTCAAGTTATGTAGGATATTAACCATGATCCTTCTTACAAAATAATTTTACTTGTGCAGGGCCATGTTTTTACAAAGTGTTAAAAAAATTGACACTTTGGAGCTCCATAGATTATATACATTTCACACAATCTCTCTGTATGCTCTCTTTTTATATTAAAACTATTGCATACGAATAAGCATACCAAAGTTAGAGGCAGTCAAAGTTGGGTACAAACCTGCATGTCTGAATTCTCTGCAGGTCTAGCTCCTGATTTGGAAGTGCTGGACAGTTCAATGACTACAAGTAGCTAGAGGAAGCCCTACTCTTGAGGGTTTTCATTAGGCACAAAATGTATGTGGTCAAGAGAAGGATCAAAAATTTATTTTAGGAAATTGATTTTCAACTCAGGAGCTAAACCAATTACTCCTGTTTTAGCTTTTGAGGTGATGGGCTACATTTTCACGCATGCAATGTGTGCTTGTTAATATAGAAATGATCTGTCATGGAGTATAAAAAAGTACAAACCAAAGATGTCAAGACTTCTACTAGCTAGGTAGCTAGCTCAAAATGCAGTGTTGGCTGACATGTTGAAATGAGTAGAGAACATCTGCTGTTGCTGTAGTTTGAGTCACCATGAAGAAGTTGTCAAATTTAACGTCAGTTTCTTCAGCTTCCCTAATTCATAACTATGTTCCGAACAACTCGCAATAAACATTAAAAAAAATGCATGAATAATAAGGAACAATAGGAGTATGCAGCTGCATAAGCTTGATCTCTAACTCAAATGATAGGTCTCTTTGTGTGCTATCTTTTGATACTAAAAGGTATTGGATAGGCATAGCAATTCCAAAGTTACTGCAACTAAAGTGGGGCTGACAAAACCCGAGCGCCTGATTTTGTCACAGTTCTAGCTTCTGATTGAAAAGTGCTAGACAGCTGAAATTTGTATCTGTAAGAGGATGGCCCACCACATAAATGAATGTCTTCATTAGTCACTAAAATCCAAGCACATGGTCAAGCACATAAGTAGTTAAGTGCGAGGGTTGAAAATCTTAATTTTTGGAAATTTATTTTCTACCCACCCACTTTAACGCTTACTGGCCACTTACAGTGCTCATGTTTTAGCGTGTAATGAAAACACTCATTGTATGGACCAATGCTTCCTCTTGCCACAGGTATATAGTAATTTCAGCTGGCTGTCATGAGCAACAACTGTTGCAAAATCAGGCTGCAAGGACGACTGCATGACAACAGCATAGCAACCAGCACTGGGCTAAAGAGAGCATTGGAATGGATGTTAATTAGTTAACACTTCACAATGTTGTTGATTTCACTAATTATTTAGGTGTGAAGATCATTCTGATTGTCCACTTTTAACTGTATGTGATTGGTCCATTTTATATTTGCTATGTCAACAGTGGAGTGCCTACTTAAGTAAGCTCTCCACTGCCTCAGAGTGTTCTGTTCTGTTCGGTTGTGTTCTGTTCTGCTACTAGTATTACCGTAATTACTGTTCTTATTAGACTAGAGTTCTGCGTTAAGTTATCTTATATCTTGTCAAGTCTAACCTTGTGTGCTAACAGTCCATAGAGGCTCGTTTAGCAAGATGTAGGCTAAGCACCAGAAAGAACCTTAACAATTTGGTGGCAGCGGTGATGATAAACTTAGCAGTTTCTACAAGACCACTAGTAAGCTCTGCCTCGACCAGAGATCTCGTGCAACAACCCTCGATTCAGCACACAGATTCTCCATTTCACCTCAACCAGAAGGCAGTAGTAGAGAACTACCCCTTCATCCAATTGATCTACATTTTGACTAGACCAGGTGGAGAGAGACTCTACCCCATCCAATCGAACTTTGATCTCCATTTGACTTCACAAGGAGATGGAATACTCGGTGAGAGTTAATAAAATAACCACTAGGGCAGAGACAGCTAGGAGGCAACAGCAGCATGATTACTGGGAGGGTAAATTCCATAGAAACTTTCACTAATTCCGGAAAGGAGATTTCACATCCACAAGACATTTCATCACTAAATCGAACAGGTACGATAGATTTCTTTTCACTTTTTGACCATGCATGCGCAGAAATGCCATGAAAAAGAGACGAGAATAGAAGAACAGCTTCAAGAGGAGGAAGCCATGTGCGAAGAAAAATGTCTAGAAGAGGAACGACATAGAGAAGAAATGAGGAGAAATGACAACCAAATGAGACAGGAGGGGAGAGAGTGAGAGATTTCACAGCTGATAGCAACTCTGACCACAACTAAGGAATCAACCTAATCAAAGCCTCACAAACTCCCACCTCTGAAAGAAGGAGAGGATGTCGACCATTACCTGATAAAATTGGAAAACAATTGCAGACTTTCGAACTGCCAGAAGATCAGTGGGTTGCTCACCTGAGAACCCTCCTATATAGAAGGTCAGGCTCTGTGGAATGAGGTGAAATAGGCCATCCTTCAGCAGTTTGGCTTGACCCAAAAGCTCTACCAATGTAGATGATCTAACATCCACATAATGCCGACAGAAACAGTAACAGAGTTAGCTAACAAACTTGATGATCCTAGAAAGAAATACGTGGAAGGATGCATGATGGTGGAGGAGTGTGTGAAAGCCTTCAACTTTGAAATATTTCCTCAATCAGCTACCTAATCACATTGCTCTGTGGGGACGAGACCGAGAAGTCATGATGGTCAGACAGGCAGCTGAACTCACTGAACACTACAGGGAGAGATGTCTGAACCTGTGGGCAGTATAAACAAGAACAAGAAATGGAAGAAGGATGCCAGATGCAATTCACCTCAGAGTCCAAAGATGTCAAATCTTTCAGTGAAAAGAGGAAGTAGCCAGACAGTCAGAGTAGAATTGCCAAGAGACCTCCACGACCAACACCCCAAAGTAAGGACAAAAGTAAACATCATTATTTTAACCCAGATTGAAGTGCCCAGTCCTGTAACTGCAAAGTCTGGGAGCATCTGAGCATAAACTGTCCTAAGAAGGTGCACCATGTGGATGCCAGGTCCAGAGCTGAGGAGTTCCATGTAGGATTCGTCAATGGCAAACACATCAGACACATCAAACTGGATTCTGGAGCCAAGCAAACGGTAGTGAAGTCAGATTTGGTGGACGATGACTGCTATATAGATGAGAGTGTGTTATTGACAATGGCTAATGTTTCCACCTGAAGGGCACCACTAACTAGGATGCAGTTCAAAATTGATGGAAGTGAATCCACCAAGACAGTGGTAGTACCAGATGACATGGGGGAGAATGTCCTTTACGGAATGGACATGCCCTCTTTAAAAAAATTGATGAAGAAAGCTATAGGCTTGAGTGAAAAAATGGAAGGAAGAGTTAGCAGCAGAATTGACAGACAACCAGCAGGCAATAGTAGTCCAAGCTATCCAGATGAGAAGACAAGCCGACATCAAGAAGAAGATGACAGGGCCACAGCACACCTGAAGCTAACCCGACCAGTCTGATATATTTATATGACTTTGACTCTTCTTTGTTCTAACGGACTCAAGAGAAACCAAAGCAAAGCCGGCAAAAAAAAAGGCTTGCCAGAAGAGAGACTGCTTAGCAGAAACAGCAAGCTGCTGATCAACTACGAGTGATCAAAACAGATGACCTAGCCAGAAAGCAGAGGGTTAACAACGCTCCTCAACAAATGCAAAAAGTGGCTGAGACTGACAGCGACTACTTCGAGATGGAAGGCTTGCTCTATATCAATAAGGCCAGAGACAGAAGCGATCTTAGGCAGATGCTACTCTCTCAGTCAAGTAGAGTGGAGGCCATCAGAACAGCCCCTGCAATCCACTTCCGGGCCACAATGACAGATCATCAACTGTCTCAATTTTTCTGGCCTGGAGTCAGAGCTGATGTCGCAGGGGCCTGTCGTTCATGCCAGCGTGCAACACCAGTGACAAAAAGGGTAAGCTCCACTAATGCATCTTCCAGTAATTGGTGTGCCATTTAGATGTGTAACAATGGACATTGTCGGCCCACTAAAACGTTCTCACAAGGGTTAACAACATTTGTGTTGACACTAATCATTTTGCTTCCCATTTCCCAGAGGCAGTGCCACAGAGATCGATACTAAAATGGTTGAAGATGCTCTCCTTGACATGTTTACCATAATAGCCATTCCAGAAGAAATGCTCTCCGACTGAGGATCAAACTTCATGTCGGACATGATGAAAGAGTTAATGAAAATGCTAGGCATCAAACACCTGAGAATATCACCATACCATCCACAGATGGATGGAATGCTTGAACAGCTTAATGGCACGTGAATACTGAAGAAGAATGTCAGAGACCTGATGGACTGGGAGAGCATGTCTACTTGCAGCTATCTGGGACATAAAGTAGGCAGGACAAGGTGACACCAGATGAGTGCAAGTGTCACCGGGTGACCTGCCTAACACGGACTTGCAAGAACAATCAGCTACTCTGCAGGAGTGAACCTGTTCCTAATTATTTATTATCACTATTAGTGTTGATAGCATCACAGCCACATTATGTCATTGTTATTATGATGTTCAGTGCATGCATTTCCTTGTAAGGAGATATCGCCAAGCAGGGCCAGTAGCCTAATTAAGGGAACTGGTTTTACCCTGCAAGGAGAGTCTGCCAGTATTATCATTCAGGTGGTGCTCTACTTTTAGAGTCTCTCTGTTTTCTGTCTTTTGCTTAATTGTACTTCAGCCATAAAGGTTTTAACTATACTTCTTCTTTGATCAGTCAGCCCAGTGCACAGGAAGCTACCTGGTGGCAGCCCACTTAGTGATAGCTAAACCAGATTCAGCAGCTAGTTCCGGGCGTGTCACAGGACACCCTAGGACATCTGGTGGCAGCAGTTTGTGAACCTGACAAGCACGAGGTGCCAAGACCTGCTTAGCTAAGACCAGCTACTTGCTATTTATTTTGTTAGAATTGATCGAACAGTCAGAATGTCAAGGAAACAAAATAAAAAGGAGACAATTCCAGACACGAATAAGTGAATCCGATTCAGAAGAAGAGGGTGCAGGCAGCCAGCAGTCCTCATCAAATGGCAAGACTGCAGACTCTCAGCTAACACAACAACCGCCAGAATGGATGCAGATGCTAATTTTCATGGACAAGAGTAGAAGAGAGGAGGAAGTTAGAAAAGAGGAATTGAGAGAAGCCAGATGGAAGGAAGAGCAGACAGCCCGAGATAGAATGTACCAGAATCAGCTGGAAATGCAGGAGAAACGGTGGGAAGAGCTCTTGGAAAGAACAAGAACAGGAGCTGCTCTCGATACATCCGCAGAATCAGTATGCACAACTGGGGAAGTCTGACGAAGAAAAGTGGACCAGTTTCGAACGAAAGAAAAGGATGAAGACGCTGAATCATACTTTTCAGCTTTTGAAGTGCATATGACAACATCCAGGGAAGACAGAGCAGAGTGGACACGCCACCTCACCCCGCTGCTGGATTCAGCTGCCAGCAGAGTCTACGTTGGACTAAGCGAGGAAACAAGACTTGACTACGACCAGGTCAGAGCTGCTCTGTTGGTCATTACCGTGTACAGAAGACGTCTCACAGACAGAGACTAGACGAACTCAAAAGAAAGGATGGTGAGGCATGGGTCACTATGGGTGAAAGAGCCAGACACCTGTTGAAACTCTGGGCCTCAGACTGCACTACAGTGGATGATGTAATAGAGCTGGTAGCAACCGACTTGGTGATGAAGACCATGCCCAAAGCACTAGCTACTCATGTGAAAGAGCAGAAGAAGAAGACCCTCAGAGAAGCATTGCAGACAGCAGATGAATGGATGATGAACCGCAACTGGAGCTATGCAGTCTCATCAGAGGCAGATAAATCAGCAAACAGATTCCCCAGACGGGAAGAGAGACAGCAGCAGAGCAGAGATGACAGAGGTGGATGGACTCCGAAAGACAGACACAGAAGAGACAGATCTCAGACACAGAGTCCAAAAGGAGGAGAGAGAAGTTCACTAAAAGAGGCACAGAATGGAGAACAGTCAGTAAAGCATGGGAAATGTCAACCCAAATTTGACAAAAGTGGGAAACCAAGATGCTTCCGTTGTAATATGTATGGGCACTATGCCTCTGAGTGCCATTCAACAGCAAGGTCGAAGTTGGACACAATCAATCTGGTGAAGCCTCTGACCCAACATCAGGAGCTAGCTCTTCTGGATACAGAGATTGCCAGAAAAGCAACTGTCACCGGACGAATAGGAGAAGTCAACAGCAAAGACATCCTCCTAGATACCGGAGCTGGACAGATGGTGGTACGCCCTGGACTGGTAAGAGACGAGCAATATCTGGGCAAGACCAAACCTGCCCAAGGATTTGATGGCAGGATACAGAATCTCCCATTGGCAGAGGTGGAGGTAGAGGTTGATGGAGTCAGTCGACATCTGGAAGTGCTGGTGGCAGAAGGACTAGGCCATGATATGCTGCTTGGAAGGGATGTACCTGAGCTATGGGACTTGGGAAAGTGGTTATTGTGACAGAATGATTAACCTAGTAAGAACAAGCAGCATGGAGACTGAGCCACTGAAATAGCTTCCCCAGAACTACCAAGAGCCTGCAGCCAATGATGAGGAGGCAGACTGAAACAGAATGCGAATCAGACGAGGAAGATCAGGATGAGGTAAAGGGTTTTGGTTCCCCCAATGCTATAGATGCCAGTGGTGGTGATGGATTTTGCAACCAGATGGCCAGAAGCATTTGCAATGAGACAGACTGACAGTGCTACCATAGCTGACGAACTCCTGGTTTTATTCACTAGAGTTGGTGTAACAGAGGAGATCTTGACGGACTGTGGTAAGAACCTAACTGGAAGATTAATGAGAGAACTGTATAAGTTGTTAGGAGTAAGAGGTATCACCACCACACCATACCACCCAGCCACTGACGGAATGGTGGAGAGGTTTAATGGCAGCCCAAAAGAAATGATCAGAAAGACTAGTAAAAAGTGGAACGGGCAATGGGATCTGGCATTGCCTTTCTTGCTAAGAGAATATCGAAACTCACCAAATGCAACGACTGGATTCACTCCTTCTGAATTATTTTATGGGCGGCAGATCAGAGGACCGCTACAAGCCTTGAGAGGGAGATGGACAGGTAAAAAGAATGAGTCTAACAATGTTGTGTTGTATCTGACCACAATCCAGGACAGGTTGGAACAAATCAAGGAACTGTCAGCAGTCAGAGAAGAGAGCCAGAAGGCGGATAGCAAGGAAAGATTTTACCTGAAGGCAAGAGAAAGAGAGTTTCAAAAAGGAGAACTTGTGATGTTGAGGACACCAGCGCTGGGTTCAAAAATGTAGACAGATTGGGAAGGCCCCTACACCATCACTGAGAAGCTGGATGAGACGACCTACCGTATCAGCATGCCGGACCACCCCAGGAGACTTGTGAAGCGACATGTGAACTTGATTAAATCATTTGTGTCTCCCACTGCAGGGTGCATGATGGTGGAGTTAGTAGATGACGAGGATTTCGGACCTCAGGAGAAAGAAGGAAGGAAGCACTGGCCTTCCTTTGGAGAGAAGCTGTCAGAAGGACAGAGAAACAGAGTGGAGGAGTTGTTAGTCAGACACAGGGATCTTGTGGAAGGGCAACCAGGTCTCACAAACCGAGCAGAAATCAGACTGGAGACAGGTGCAGTGTACCCCTTGAGCAAGCCACCCTACCGACTGGATGCAGGCAAGGCTCGGCTAATGGATGATGCAGTGAGGGAGCTGCTTGAACTTGGCATCATCCGACCATCAATGAGTCCATGGGCATCACCAGCCTTGCTCGTCGCTAAGAAAGATGGCTCAAAGAGACTCTGCATAGATTATAGAGCTCTAAACAGCATTACCATCTCAGATCCATTCCCACTCCCTCACATTCCAGAGTTGTTGGATAAACTGGGCAAAGCATCCTTCATCTCCACACTCGATTTGGCCAAGGGTTATCATCAGGTACCAATGCATCCGGATTCGATCGCAAAGACAGCATTCATCACTTCCCGCGGGAAATGGGAATATCTGAGGATGCCCTTTGGCTTAAAAAATGCTCCCAGTACCTTTCAAAGGTTGATGAATTCAATAATGGCAGACCTGGCTGACTTTGCAGCTGCCTATATTGACGACATTGTGGTTTTCAGCCAGGATTTCGATAGCCACTTGCAGCATCTGGAGACTATATTTAAGAGACTTACAGAAACTGGACTCAAGCTGAAACCCAAGAAGCGCATGCTCGCAGAAGGACATTGCCAATACCTGGGACACTCAGTAGGTGAGGGAAAGATAAGGCCATTGCAGGCAAAAGTGAAGGTAGTGTTGCAGTACCTACCACCCAGGCAGAAGAAGGACATGCGTGCATTTCTAGGCTTGACTAATTATTATCGCCGATTTGTTCCCAATTATGGCTCATTAGCAATACCTCTCAATGAAGCTACAAAAAAGACAGCACCAGACAAGGTTGAGTGGTCAGCAGCCAGAATCAAGGCTTTTGAACAGTTGAAGAAAGCCCTTGCTAGCGACCCAGCCCAGATGAAGAGAAAAGATTCATATTACATACAGATGCCTCAGGTATCGGCATAGGGACTGTGCTCAGTCAGAATGATGGACAGGGAGCTGACCAGCCGGTTGCCTATTATTCAAGACGACTCAAACCAGCAGAAGTCAGGTACACTGTCACTGAACAGGAATGTCTAGCAGCAGTCGAGGCAGTCAGACATTTCAGGGTAATACCTGAGTGGTGCACCCTTTACTATTGTGACAGACCACCGTAGTCTCCTCTATCTTCATCACATGAAGGATGAAAATGGAAGGTTGACCCGTTGGGCACTGGCCCTTCAGCCTTACCTGTTTGAGGTAGTCCACAGAGCAGGCACACGACATCAGAATGCAGACGGGCTCTCTCGTCAATCTTGGAGTAGGACTTCGCCCTCCGAAGGGAAGAGAGGGGTGCCACCGGGTGACCTGCCTAACACGGACTTGCAAGAACAATCAGCTACTCTGCAGGAGTGAACCTGTTCCTAATTATTAATTATCACTATTAGTGTTGATAACATCACAGCCACATTAAGTCATTGTTATTATGATGTTCAGTGCATGCATTTCCTTGTAAGGAGATATCGCCTCAGGGCCAGTAGCCTAATTAAGGGAACTGGTTTTACCCTGCAAGGAGAGTCTGCCAGTATTATCATTCAGGTGGTGCTCTACTTTTAGAGTCTCTCAGTTTTCTGTCTTTTGCTTAATTGTACTTCAGCCATAAAGGTTTTAACTATACTTCTTCTTTGATCAGTCAGCCCAGTTCAGTGGTAGCACAGTAAGCTACCTGGTGGCAGCCCACTTAGTGATAGCTAAACCAGATTCAGCAGCTAGTTCCGGGCGTGTCACAGGACACCCTAGGATAGCAAGCTAATACATTTCAGAGATTACATTCTTCATCTCACCAAGAAAGATTTGAGAGGGTTCTCGTTACCTACCATTCTTGAACTGCAAATATCAATGCTGATGCTCTCTCCAGGCAAAACTGGGAAAGACAGCCAGCAGCTGAACAGGAAGAGGGAGTGTCAGGGATAACTGCCTGACAACAGCATAGCAACCAGCTCTGGGCTAAAGGAATGGATGTTAATTAGTTAACACTTCATGTGTTGATGATTTAACTAATTATTTAGGAGTGAGGGTTGTTCACTTTTAGTGATTGGTCCATTTTGTATATGCAGTCAAGTCCCTATATAAGTAAGCTCTCTACTGCCTCAGTGTCCTGTTCGGTTGCATTCTGTTCTACTACTAGTGTCACTGCAACTACTCTTCTGTATTTTCTAGAGTTCTGCATGTAAGTTATCTCTTAGTCCAATCTTGTGTCCTTAGCACCTTGGCTCTGCCACAGATTTATACATGAAGGGTAGTTTTAATTGTTGGTGAAATAAATAAAAATCGTCATATTTTTCCTAAAAGTAATATAACTGCCTATATGGTTTTCACAAATCCAGTCAATATAGCAATCATCCAGGCGAGACAAAATTAGTGTATGAATCTACACCACAACAAGAAAAAAGGGGGGGAATGGTGTAAATATCGATAACCAGGATTGGTAATCAATTTGTTGTCATAGGAAATAAATATTTTCTCCCACTGTCCTAATCTGCACTGAATCTAGCTGGGGCAGGGCAGGTGAGATGAACAAGCATTGTTTGACGTAAGCTATTTTAAGGTCGGATAATATGAAGTGTTATAAAAATATGTGGTTCTGAATTTGGAGCTCCATTGATTCTGCATACATCTCTCTATGAACTTAATATACAGCTCAAAAGCTGAAAACATTCATTGTATAGAGTAGGGTGTCTTCTAGCTACTGGTATAAATTTAAACTGTCTAGCACTTTCCAATTCTGAGCTAGAACAGCAAAAAATGCAGCCATAGGTTTTGAGGTCCTCAACTTTTGACTGCCTATAACTTGGGCTTGGTTATATCTATGCAATAATATTAGTATCAAAGTATCAATAGGTAGCACACAGAGAGATCTATCTTTTGAGCTATATATCAAGCCATAAAGTTAAGTGTGTAGAATATATGGAGCTCTAAATTCGGAATCATAAATTTTATAACACATTTTAAGAAACGTAATCTTCCCAATTTAACTTTCTTTATGCCCTAGTCATCAATGAAATTTACTCCCAGGCACCATTGCTAGTTGCTAATCAGTACGTTTTTATCTGTGGTATCGCTCCTTAGGAGTAAGAATAAACCAATAGCAGCTATAAGAACGGCTAGTTTAAGTAACTACAGATTCTACCTAAAATACAGCAGTAGGTCTATACTCTATTAGGACTACTGCCTCAGTAGTTATCTATAGTTTTGGCATGCAACTCAAGTGCTATGTTGATAAAGCATTATACTAGGAATAGAGTGGCTAACCTAAGTTCTGGTACCACTATGGGCTTTGTTTGTTGTTGTTGTTGTAGCATGGGCATCCAGCAACAGAGCTAGAGGTATATCTAAAGGGAACTAACTTAGATAACAAAAGTGAAAGCACTTCAGTTAGAATATCCACTCTTGACAGTTTCCATACCTAGCTCCATTGCTGGACACTTGTAGTAGGTCAAAAACAAAACAAAGCTTATAAAAGCACAAGAACTTGGTAGATATATCTATTATGAGGGAGCTTTCAAGAGTATGAGGAGCTTTTGTTTTACTAAAGAGATAAGGAGATGCCAATTCTCTATTTGTGTATATAGCTAAGATTGATAAACTAGTTATAACTAACTCACTTACTGGGGGGCTCTTCCCAGATTTTCAACTTTGCATTATTGTAGACCTTGGTTGATAACTAGTGACCAGTTTTTTTACAAATTATTTTGTATTAACATCATTGGACTTTACAACACGCAAGGTAATGAGTATGATATTTATATATATTGAGGATGCAGCCATGTATTGGTGAAGCTGGTAAATTCTCTTGAAAACAGTTTCGGGTTTGGTTAGTTTATAGTAAGGTGGTCAAAGACTCCATATATTCTTAATTGTAGCTTATAGCAGAGTACGACAGAATATACTAACTTACAGAAATTTGACTGCTACTGCTTTTCGTGTTTAGCTGGTAAAGGTGTCGCTTCTCGACTCGAGTTCCGTAGGAGATTTTTAAGGAGGCAAAAGAGAGGGGAGAGAGAGAGCGCGACCTAGAACCTCAAGAACTGTCGTATTGTGAACTACTCGCAGGTGTTTTTCGTCGTAAATACATCCTGAATTCTTGCTCTACGCGAGTTTGCGCATTATATTTCCAGGAATGATCGTGCGAATCTAAATGTCTACCGAGCTAAGTTTGGACGAAGTGTTGTCAATTTTTTCCCGACAACTTCGGCTTGTCAGAGGCTGAAAGTAGCGATGAAGTTGACGAAGGTATTTATTATTACCTAGGGAAGAGTAAGCTCGACCCTGTAGCTGTACTTCTGATGATGGGTTCACAAGTAGCGCCCGATCTGCTCTTTGGCGAAAGTACTTCAGCTAAAGGCGAAGCTACGAGTGTTCAGCGTGTTCTATTGACGGAGAATGCACTGATGGTGAGTTGAGTTATAGTTAGTTGTCTATAGAGTATGATCTGAAAAATGATTCCCCCCCCCCCCCCCCCCCCCCCCCCTGGTAACCTGGATGCAATGAAGGGGTAAAGTATGACTTGCGGTGTTATTGGTTTTCTTGTGTTTAGATGAAGAAATCTATTTGGAGTGTGAAAGACAGGGGCGTACCCAGCATAGAGCGCTCGTAGCGCGTGCACCCCCTAGAGTACAGAATGCAAAAAGAAAAAAGGTGATAACGTCATAGACCGATTTGCTAAACTTAAGCCACAAGAATGCTGCTACTCAATCCTCTCAACTAGTCCCATTAATCATTTATTTTTGTCATATGATGTACTTTATATAATGTAAATACCGGTGATTTGATCGTTAGCTACATGGACATATTTCTAAGATATATTTTTTAAGCCATTCTGATCACAAATTGGTTTTCCGCATGCAGCAATACACTTAATTGAGCTATATACCCTATTCTATTTGGTTTTGACTACAGAGGCCTTGGAGAGAGCCCCCCCCCCCTCCCCCCCCTCTCTAAATCCTGGGTATGCCCCTGAAAGAGCTTGAGTAACTCCAGCCCCTCTCACTATCAAGTTAACTTTTGTATCTGTCCTGAGTCCGGCAACTTCTGTGAATTAAGATATCTCACGTCCATTGCGCATTCTCTCACCGAACCCTCCATCCCTAGCACCCTCACTTACAACAGAACTTCTTCATGGCCAATTTCTCACCATAGTAATTAATATAGTCTGTGCAGGTCTTCGACTAGAAAGTGTCGTATAGCATCTGGAGATGCTAGGCATAGTTTCTTATGTGTTCTCTACACTTCATTTGGATATTTCCACTGATACATCTGCTAGGTTCTGCTGGGATATCTGTGGGAATACTGCTGGGATTTCTGCTGGGATTTCCACTGGGACTTCTGCTGTGACTTCTGCTTGGACTTTGCTGGGACTTCTGTCAGTATTTCTGCTAGGATTTCTGCTGGGACTTCTGCCTGAATTTTTGCTTGGACTTCTGCCAGTATTTCTGCTGCCAGTACTTCTGCTCCTGGTTCCTCAAGTTCTACTGTAGCTCCAAGGTTCCGTCCACATGGTTCCATTACACGTCCTGCACCTACTTCTTCGGTGGTGTGTCCATGTCGTACATAGCACTAGGTCCAGTAGTTGGTAGTTGGACAAAACAGGACTCATCTGCGACCCATTAGCTACATGTGCTCAAAGATACCAGGTCCTACATTTCAGCGGTTAACTCCTCTTCTTCAGCATATGGTCTATTTTTTAGATGCTTCACAGAGGAAGTATGGGAGCTACTTGTGATGGAATCTAACTGCTATTTTGAAAGCACTCATATCCACACATCGCATGCCCACCCTTGGAGTGACATTACATATATATCAGTAGCATCCTTTATGCTGTCAACATATATATATATTACTAGCATGCTTAACTACATGTTTCATATACTCTACTCATGTTCACTATAATTGTTTACTACATGTTTCATATACTCTACTCATGTTCACTATAATTATAATGTTGACTACATGTTTCATATACTCTACTCATGTTCATTATATTGTTGACTGTAAATGTTTCATATACTCTACTCATGTTCACTATATATTGTTGACTACATGTTTCATATACTCTACTCATGTTCACTATATATTGTTGACTGTACATGTTTCATATACTCTACTCATGTTCACTATATATTGTTGACTACATGTTTCATATACTCTACTCATGTTCATTATATTGTTGACTGTAAATGTTTCATATACTCTACTCATGTTCACTATATATTGTTGACTACATGTTTCATATACTCTACTTATATATTGTTGACTGTACATGTTTCATATACTCTACTCATGTTCACTATATATTGTTGACTACATGTTTCATATACTCTACTTATGTTCACTATATATTGTTGATTCATATAATCTACTCATGTTCACTATATATTGTTGACTGAACATGTTTCATATACTCTACTCATGTTCACTATATTGTTGACTACATGTTTCATATACTCTACTCATGTTCACTATAATTATATTGTTGACTGTACATGTTTCATATACTCTACTCATGTTCACTATATATTGTTGACTACATGTTTCATATACTCTACTCATGTTCACTATATATTGTTGACTACATGTTTCATATACTCTACTCATGTTCACTATATATTGTTGACTACATGTTTCATATACTCTACTCATGTTCACTATATATTGTTGACTGTACATGTTTCATATACTTTATCATGTTCACTATCGGAAATTCTCTCTCTCTGATCTGAGACTCACTTTGGTCTCTCCTGTACCACTTATAGTGAATATTTCTGTGAAGCCCAACTCTCTGTCTTGAGACCTAGTTGGACAACAACTACAGCCCCACTATCAGGTTTAATATTTAACAGCAATACCTTTGTACACAAGAAAAACACACTTTGTACAATGGAAAACATGTACAATACAGAACTAATGCTCTGACTCTACCTGTTCTCAGTTAATCACATTTTATTCTATATAATTATAGAGTTCGTTTTGGTCCTCTTCTGGTGAGGTGGACTGGTATGATTGGTTGGTCTGATGTGTGGAATCTCATCGTAGCTTCTCTCTCCATTCATGCTTCATGTACTTCACAGACTTTCTTGTTATCATTCCCTTTTTCTCCTGTCCCCCCACGCTCCCCCCCCCCCATGCTCCACTCTATCTTGTGGTCTTGTATTGGCCTTTGGTGAGCTACCTGATGTAATTATATGCTTACTCCCACCAGGAGTGGTCGGGCTGCTCCCTACATTCCTCCTTCCTCTGGACGTTTGTCATACTCACGAGATAGCCCATCTGCATTGCCATTTTTCTTTCGCGGCTTGTGTGCGATGGTGAAATTGAATGGTTGTAGTTGTACTGACCATCTTGCTATTCTCCCATGTGATGACTCAGTCTCGCCAGTGGGTTATGGTCACTTTGTATTTGGAACTTCGATCCTTCTAGGTACACTCTGTAATGTTTCACTCCCTCTACAATTACTAGGGCTTCTCTCTCAATTGTAGAGTAATTCTGTTCCTATGGTAGAAGTTTATGGGACACATAAGCGATCGGATGCTCTTCTCCCACGTGATCTTTCTGGCTCAGCACATATGCTATTCCTGTAGCAGATGCATCTCTCTGTAAGATGAAAGGCTTAGGGGTCTTCCAATTAGATGTGATTAAAATTGGGTACCGTTTTGTTGAGACCAATGTGGCTGAATAAACGTTCTGTATCAGCATTGCCATGGGGTATAACTAGAAGGGCTTTTGCGAGTTTTGCCAATGTGGAGTAGCGATACTCAGTTTCCAAGCAGTCTTTGATTTGGCTGATTGCATGCCAATACTTATCCACCTCTGTGATGGCCGTGACTTTAGGAGGTAATGGCGACATGCAGAAATCCATAAATTCCTCTTGAAGGCGGGGTTTGTCACCAAGTTGAACTACCTGAGGAACACACTCTGCTGCAGCAAGCACCTGACCAGCCATACTGTATTGTTGTAATCATGGTTGAAGCCATTCGAGATTGGAGAGTAACTTGTGACTCATAGGTAATCTTTTCACAGCTCCCTTGGCTGCAGTAATCTCCCTAAATTTTCCCACATCTTCAGATAATAATCCATCCTCTTCTTCAAGTTATGATAGTGTGTTGTGACCTACGAAAACATCGTGTAAAGGGAGATACTCTTCTGAGTTATCAATACACACTTGTGAAACATTTTCACACACGTACTCAGAATTCATGAACCACAAAAAAAAAATTCGTATTAAGCCATCGAGCGCTCTGGTAGAGAACATGATGAATTATAGATTGCTGCTGCATGTACCTGTTGAAATTATTAATAATTGGTAATGCAGAACATAGAAAGAGCAAGTAAGCTTTGGACAGAAGCTTTTCAAGTACAATTTTTACTCTTCTCACTACGGCCTGCTTATCCTCAGTTATTTCGAAAGTATGAGAGTAAGGCTTCATATTGCTCAATAAGACGATTTACACGTGCTTCAAGGCTGAGCCATCATGTTTGGCATGCTTTTAATAACTTGTGTGGTTTGCATTCCACAAAACTCTGAAATTCTTCAAACTGTCGCAGCCTCCTTGGGCTCTTCTGGAAATAATACCATACATCAGTTGTCAGATCTTCTAATTCATCAGGCAAGACTTTGCAGGCCTCATTTGCTATTAGTGCTGCTATGTGACAATGGCAATGAAGAGCAACTAAAGCTGGCTGCTTACATCGTAACCGTGACATCACTGAATTTCGTGCTCCCAAAATTACATTGGCCTCATCTGTACCTAATCCGACAAGATTATCATAAAGGAGGGTAGTGGATTCTTGAAAATGCTTATCGATTGCGTTAAATAGCAGCTCTGCAGTTGCCCTCTCTACACTCTCTAGGGCAAAGAAGACATATCTCACCTGTCCTTGGGTGTTATCGAAGATTCGAAGCATAATACCAGCTTGTTGTGTAAGGGTAATATCAGTTGTCTCATCAGTTTGGAGGCTGAAGTATTTAGTCTCTCTAACTGCTGTGGAAATGGTTTTCCCACAATCCTGGGCAATAACTTTCAACACAACTGTTGCTTTACTACGACTGCACTTAAAGTCTTTAGCAATAGAAGAATCAGGAAGTATCAACTTGAATAGTTTGATACAATGATCTCCCAATTGAAAGGCAAGATGCTCTCCAAGAAAATAAGCGAAGAGTATTTCTGCATGGTTTACAGACTCCTCTCTTATTGGCCCAAAGTAGGACTGTAGAGGCATACACACCCACACCATCTTTTTCTGAATGTTTGTGTAATTTCATTGCTGATGTCTCCTGAGATCTCTAGTACCACCTCTTCCAAGGTTTATATCACGAGAGCACTTCATACAGAAGACAAAAGAAGATCCCTTTCTCGAAGTTGGTGCCCATGGGAAAGTCTTTGCATACTGTCTACGATAGACACACAATTGCTTTTTTGCAGACTTAGAAGACCTGATAGATGTAGAGATTTGACTGTCAATGTCAATGTCAATTTGTGAAACCCATATATGAAGTACTGGGTTCTGAAGATGCCATAGCTAACTCTCTCTGACACTCACTGTGAAAGATTCTAACTCTTGCACAAATCAGACTTTAAATACCCAACCAGATAGCTCATGCATGAGCACATGCACATAGATCAAAGGGTTCTGGCTGCACAGGCATATTCCTGCACAGACCAGGTGACCACATAATAACACAGGACTGTGCAGGAATATTCCTGCAGACCAAGTGACCACATGAATATTCCTGCACAGACCAGGTGACCACAAAATGACCACACTCAGCTAATACCACAGAGAGTAGTTTTGAAATAGTCTGCACATGGTCTGATATGCATGAAATGTCAAACAATTTTCTAACGATGAAAAATCCAAACATTTTTTATTGATAAAATCCAAACAGAAAATTTAAGGGTCAAAAATCCAAACAGTTGGATAAAACCAACACTCAACACTTCAATAGCAATTCCACCTTTACATCCTTATCCACTCTTCTATTGTCCGGCCCTACCATTCTGTCCACCTTATCAACCAGTACCAGCCAATGTTTTAAGCAAGAAATGTCTAAACTGTTCTATCCACCTCTGCAGGAATTAAATGTCATGTTAGAAGCCAAGTAATTCACATTAGCTTACTCCACCTAGTATAGATGAGACTGAGTAATTGTTCTCAGTAGTACATGATGAAGCACATAGGTGCCAATGGTCTGGAAGGTTCCCTAAAAGGTAGCTCCGTCCCCAAGTCCCAAAAGGAGAACTGAAAAAGAAGTTGATTGTAAGATCTGAGATACTCCTAATTATTACACACTTATTGCTAGTGTTACTATGTGTATGTTGATTAGGATCTCATCAATACTGTGTATTCTATGTATTACTAATGTATACTAGCTTTCTGAGATTCCGTGTATATCTTTGAAGGAGAGTCTAATGACCAGGACCCATAAGTGGCATAAGAGGCAGTGTCATTTTGATGGAAGTTGGTTAAAGGAATTTGAAGGGATAATGAGAAGTTATAGAGGTAATCAAAGTATACCAACACCATCAGTATCTATCAAACTGTTACACACTCTATTTTTTATTATCCCATCATAGCTAGAGGGAAATAGATGTGAGCACCATGTGAAAGGGAAACAGCATAATGATAGGGCTAGGGCTTCTTCAGCCAGCCAGTCTGTTAGATCCTTCTTAGACCTGGTGTTTGGTCAAGCGTTATTATAGCAGAGACAGTATGAACTACATATGTGGTAGAGCACAATCTCTCTTTTAAAGCTAGTGATCAAGCACCAAGTTGTTTTGTAAGATGTTTACTGATTCATATGCAGCCAAAATTTAGCTTGTGGATGAAGTAAGATTGCAACAATTATGCATTAGCACCTCACTTAATAGATGAAGGCTTGAAATCCTGGATAGAAATAGCTATTTTTCTGTCTTGATCGGATAAATATTTATTCGGATCTTTGATTATGATAAACATTCAAACAAAATATCTAGACATGCCATTAGTAAATATAGGTACGGGTGTGTTCATCTGAACTCAAACTTTCCCTCAACAAAAAAGGGTTAGATTTTGATAGTTGTGTGGTGTGGCCTATACAATGACGCTATGAAAGTTACAAGACAAGGTCTGGTGTCCAGAAATTAATACGCAGTGAAACTCGCATTTGTATGATGTCGGATGTATTTGTATTATGGCAGACCTGACCATAAAAGCTGGAGACCCTTCTTGAATTTATCTACTTCTCTTTTCAGCAAAAGAAACCAACTACTTAGCAAATTGATGCTAACAACTGGCATTGATTTTTTTATCATATATAATCACTATTCTCAAACACTTGTTGCTTTGGGTCTACTGCATAGTGTTGATCATTATATTGTTGATCATTATATTGTTTACTTATTTGCTAACAACTTCCTAGAAACTGATGTCATCAAAGCAGCTGAAAATAATTGTAGCACTCTTTTCATTTAACTAGTGGAAGTTAATTGATCTTCAGAATTAAAAGCCATTTTATATAGAGTTGTTGGACTATTATTACCTCGTACAATCAAGAACTCTCAAGGAACTTTTAGTTGATAACAAAAGTACAATGAAAATTAACTTGAAATTAACTCTCTTGACATTTTGACTAGAAACTCGGGAATAGTGAGATGTTAAGACTTGCATGAGCTTCACTAGCTAGCTAACCACAAGGTGATACAAACCACACCCTGGGACACACCTACCGCATGTGAACCAGACACGGCAAAAATAAAGTAAGTATAAAATAATAGAAACAAAATAAACATATTAGCACGCAATATATAGAATTAAAATATTAAATATTAATATGAATAGAAAATATAACAATAAAATAAAATAATTTAAACATATTTGACCATTAAAACATGACAAAGAAGGAATACAGAAAAATTGTGGTGCTCGTGGTCCAAGTCCAGGCTCTTGGAACTTGCCACCCAGTAGCTATTCCATAGTCTCCATTGAACCACTCACACTTTGGTACTAGGCTGATGTGCCATGAACATTCACTAGCAGTTCCTTGTTTTGGCCTGATATGTAATAGTGGCTTCCTCCCCCAAATAGGATGTCCATTGTCCCATGTATGTTCAGCAATTGCAGATTTCTCTTTAGCACACTTTTTACAGGAATCTTGATGTTCTTTCATTCAGATCCCCAAACTTCTGTTGGTCTCTCCTATGTAATGCTTTACACAGCTGCAAGGGATGAGGTGTACAATAGATGAGTGCATAGTATCCTCCTTCACTCTGCTCAGTTGTGCCCTCAGAGTTGTTTCTGATCTGAAAATGACTCTGATGTTGAACTTCCTGCAGACCCTCCTGATATTTTAACTGATCCCTGCTACATAAGGTATTACTACCATAGGATCCTTCTTTTCAGACCACTGGTTGCCTCTATCACTGTACTTATCTTCCTTTCTGCATTTAGATCTATCTCCAGAGGAAAGGTTGATGAAGGTTTTTGGATAACTAAAGACCTTATTCAAATTATGTTCTTCCTTCCATTGGTCCTCATTCTCTGCCACTAATCACCTGACTCCATCATATAAGCTTTTCACCACTCTTCTTCTGATGAGAAGTTTAGCTAGCTAATGGCCTATATATCCCCATGACATCAACATTATCAGTATTGATTATTGCACAAACTGCAACACGAGTTTTCTCACTCTCATTTAGTCGCATGATGTGTCTCCCCTCCCCCCTCCTCTCAAGTGTTATATATTAGAGCTATAAAAGATACAGAGATTTTGTAATAGAAAGTAACATGTTAGTTCTATATATTTTACACTGAGATACACACACCATGCACACCAACACACACACACTCACACACACGTTTGTTTTATATATTTTACACTGACACACACACACACCATGCACACCAACACACACACACACACACACACACACCCCCCATTCTACTCTTCTGACAAGTGCAGGATTTAATCATTATCATTTCCAGTATTACAAGTCCACTTAGCATTAACTAGTAGGACAGTTTGCATAAAGGCCAATTTTCAGAAGGATTCACTGTTAATTAACCATAATTGTTTTTACACTATGAGACAACAGTAAAAGTGCATATACCTGTGTCTTCTAGAGTAAACTCACTGCCTATTGAACCAGCTTCTGTATGAGTGTAGTTATCTTTTCTGCATAAGCAGCGCCATTCTAACTTGCCAGTGCAGCCAGCCTTCTTTCCCATAGCTAAGTATCTGGTGTTGTTTCTGTATTTGTTCCCTTGACTAATGACGACCATTCCTGATTTAAGCAAGCAAGCATTATTTATGATGGGTCTCCTGTTCATATACAATGAATACCGTAATACCATGTTTTCCCTCCAATACTCAACATATGGCTCACTTTGCTTACCAATTATGTCCATCATCACGGGGGCGGGGGGGGGGGGGGGGGTAGAGGAAGTGGGTGGTTTTGGGAGGGCTTGTGGGGTTTAGGTTTGTTGTTTGTCGCTACTTCAGGCTGGCTTGTTCTGCTATATGGTAAGGGTGTGCATCAGCTTATAACCATGCCA
The DNA here is from genome assembly GCA_028752905.1 of Cladorhizidae sp. MBARI D1340-BT2. Lineage (NCBI taxonomy): Eukaryota > Metazoa > Porifera > Demospongiae > Poecilosclerida > Cladorhizidae > Cladorhizidae sp. MBARI D1340-BT2. Next base: position 9,846,917 of record JAQNBH010000013.1, read on the forward strand.
CCCATTCTCTCCTGTGAACAGAGACAGGATAGTCTACTACATACTTTGAATCTGCTCCTGGGCATTATCTCAATTATTCGCTATGACAACTATATCCAGTTTGCACAAGCCCGCATTATTTAAGTAAGGTGACCCGTAGATACTTTTTATTTGTGAAGATATGGTGAATACATACATAGATAGATATGCCACGCATGGCAAAACCAAGTTTTTCTTCAAACTCCCAACTGAGGGCTTACTTCACTCGCCAACTTCCCCCCCCCCCCCCCCCCCCACCAAACAAAAAACCCACTAAATGCTAGGAAGTGAGTGAGGGGCAATAGAGATGGCAAAAAAAAATTAATTTTATCTCGAGATCCAATAAAGATTATAGTGTACACCAAATGGAGTGTGCCATTTCTGTTTCATTTGAGCATTCCTCAATATTACTATGAGAAGAACATGCACCTTAATGGTGTGAAGCAAATACCATAATCAGTGTGTATTACATGCCATGGTTTTCCACCACGCCCACAGAGAATGATATGCCTAGAAAAACGGGGCAAAGCCCTTTCAGAAACTAAAATGAGCGACCCAAAACAACAATAACAAAAGGGGAACAAAGATTATACATCACTATGCAGGTAGTCATGAATATAATTATATTCACACCAGTGAGGTCATGAAGTGTTTGACAATTATTGATGGTTTTTGTCAGGGACCTGAAGGAAGTGCTCTTCCATGGAGGCATAAAAATTTGTTGAACACCTACTGAATATTGAATATTAAAAACAACAAAGCACAAATATAAAACCTCTGATATGATGATTTTCTTTCTTCTCTGGAATAAAGGCTTGCATAGTAGTCTCGATCTTCCCCATCTTCCAGCACACAAGCAGCAAGGTTAGGGACCTCTTTGCCAACAAAGTTAATATTTTTTGCACTCCTGAAGTAGAGAAAGAGGTACCATGGTCAAGCAGTAAGGAAAAACATGCTCGAACACTGTGTCCATTAATGGGGTAAATGACAAGCCCTCACAGCAGAAATGATTACAAATACTATATACTATACCATGGTAACAATCACAGAAATTCATGCCCACAAAAATTACCTAATAAACAGTATCACTTTGTCGGGATCCGATCTGCTTCAGGAATCTGTAGCAGAAGAGGTAGAATGACAGAGCAAGAAGTGTATTTCCCTGCATTTTCACACCAATAGTAGACACATATAATCCATATGTAATTTACCCCCTACACCCTTTTTTGCCTTAATCACTCTGCAGATCATCACTCTGCAGAACATGTGGCATATCAGAAAGGCATGTCCTGTGCAGTGATTTTATTGTGTGGTACTCAATCTTGGCATGGTCTGTGGCAGTAGGAATTTGAGATCTCCAACGCTCCTTTGCAAAATCTCCGTTTGTTATCACCCATAATCTGCTGGGTAAGAACTACCAAGAAATTACTAAGTAGCTACAAAAAGATTGACCCAAAATTAAATTGGGACCTGATAAATGACTTATTGTATCAGTTTCTTGCAGGAATAAAAATCTGGTAAAGAAGATTCTGATTCTGTTTGGTAATTTCTGCCAGACACATGACAAATGCAAGTTTAATCAGTTCATCAACAATCAATATATCTACCAGTACAATGTCTGTGGGACACTCATATCTCACACTGTCCTCCACAGGTAATAGAGCTAGGTGACTCATGGACTTTGTTATTCCAGGCAATTTTCTGATCTTTGTGTGCATCATGGACAGCACCTTATAAGTAAATGCATGTACTGACAGATTACCACACAAACTGTTAACAGACATTCCAAACTAGACTGGTCGAATCGCTGGACACATGACCAAATTTTCTTGGACCAATGGTTCATTTCCCTGGACCCATCTTCCCCCATTTAATTACAATAAATTCAAATATAAGCTTTCTGGTGAGTGAATCTGTATCTGTGACAAGTCAGTATCACAGGAAGTTGATTTTAGCAAAATCAGAAGTTTTGCATAAACTTCTATGAGTTGCAGTCTTCACTGATTTGAGAAAATCAGATGGCTATTGTTAAAACAGGGTTTGCTATTTCTTATTTTGACACTTAATAAATCACACATCATTGTAGGATCTGACCTCATTTTGCGGCCTGACATCATTGTAGGATCTTACCACATTTTGCGGCCTGTTACATTCTATCTAACCATGCTTAACAGCCTTTCAGTATCAGCATTGGAATGTGGAAGTACTACATTCCAATGCTGATCCTGAAAGCTTTAACGTTAAAGTAAGTGTAGAGACAATAAGCAATTTAATGCAACTTTCCAAACTGAGCCAGCAAGGGGCTTTAAAATCTTGAATGGTTTTATATCTTCAAACCTGGCTTCAAGTATTCTTTTTGCTGAATATTTAAAGTGATAAGAAATATCAACGAGAAGGTTATCCACTGACACTGCTTTAAGCTTGCAGTAGCATAGATGGCAACAACATGGAATGTGCAACCAAGACTGAAAATATTTGGATTCTTTTGTTTAATTGTACCTAAGACAGAATTATTTGCATTAGACCATGGGATATTATGCGAAACTTAAAGCATTAAACAGAGCCTGTTGCAGTGGCTATATTACAGATGGGCATGCTAAGAATTCTGAGATGGCACAATGTGTAATTTCGTCCCAGAATCTTATCATTATTGCAAACAACTTTAACAAATCTTGGACAGCGTCCGCATCGCTAAGGATAGAAAATGGACCTGATGCTCAATTACTTTTTATTTTATTAAGTGCAGGAGCATGAGCAGATTTTATGATGGCTTGTGTCCTTCCACAAGAAAATCCTTCTGCAATTTTTCTGTCCAGAAACATTTCCTTGTATATAAAGGTTGTGAAATACAATGCAGCAGTTATAACTTGCTTATTGAGTGATGCCTTCTTTTCATATAATAAAGATGTCATGCAACTTGAAAAAATTTGGCAACATCCTTGTGGGATCTACTTTCCATGGGGCTTTTCACATTGTACAATCCTTCTCCAGCTACTGAGAAATCAATAAAACAGATTCTGCAATGGGCGTAACTTGATATCCTGCTAGTTGATGACATGTTGTGCATGACCATTTAGCTTTCCATTCACAAACTTTTTGGGGGGTTTTCTTTGGTGGTTCATCCAAAATGAGAATATCTACTCCTACAGAGAAAGCATGTGGCCTGACTATAAAATGCTGGCCGAGTCAAATGATAATGATGCAGCTGCAAGCAGTGTTTGTGGTTATGTGATATTTACAAGGTAAGTTTTGTGGTTGGACACACTTATGATTAGTAGGTGACTTTTACATGCAGCAAGTACACTATTGCCATGCACCTGTAATCCTTGGCAAAGGTATATAGTTGTTCCCTGGATCCCTGGCCAAAATTGTGAAAAGAGTGAAATCCCTGGACTATCCATCCCTGGATGGTTGGCAACTATGCAATAACAGATCACACAAACCCAGTGTCATAAAGAGAGAGTTACGCAACACAAACCCAGTGCAGACAGATCCATTACACAAACCCAGTGTACAGACAGATGCAACACACAAATCTAGTATACAAACAGATGCAACACACTAACCTAGTGTACAGACAGATGCACCACACAAACCCAGTGTACAGACAGATGCAACACACAAACCTAGGTACAGACAGATGCAACACACAATCCCAGTGTACAGACAGATGCATTGCACAAACCCAGTAACAGACAGATGCAACACACAAACCTAGTGTACAGACAGATGCAACACACAAACCCAGCGTACAGACAGATGCACTACTCAAACCCAGTATACAGACCGATGCACCACACAAACCTAGTGTACAGACAGATGCAACACACAAATCTAGTGTGTACAGACAGATGCACTACTCAAACCCAGTATATAGACAGATGCACTACAAGAACCTAGTGTACAGACAGATGCACTACTCTAACCCAGTGTACAGACAGATGCAACACACAAACCCAGGGTACAGACAGATGCACCACACAAACCCATTGTACAGACAGATGCACTACACAAACTCAGTGTACAGACAGATGCAACACACAAACCTAGTGTACAGAGAGATGCAACACACAAACCCTGTGTACAGACAGATGCAACACACAAACCCATTGTACAGACAGATGCACTACACAAACCCAGTGTACAGACAGATGCAACACAAAAACCCAGTATACAGACAGATGCAACACACAAACGCAGTGTAAGACAGATGCATCATTATACAGACAGATGCAACACACAAACCCTGTGTACAGACAAATGCACTACACAAACCCATTGTACAGACAGATGCAACACACAAACCCATTGTACAGACAAATGCACCACACAAACCCAGTGTACAGACAGATGCACTACTCAAACCTAGTGTACAGAGAGATACAACACACAAACCTAGTGTACAGACAGATGCAACACACAAACCCAGGGTAGAGACAGATGTACCACACAAACCCATTGTACAGACAGATGTACTACACAAATCCAGTGTACAGACAGATGCAACACACAAACCCAGTGTACAGACAGATGCAACAGTGTACAGACAGATGCATTACACAAACCTAGTGTACAGACAGATGCACTACACAAACCTAGTGTACAGACAGATGCACCACACAAACCCATTGTACAGACAGATGCACTACACAAACCCAGTGTACAGACAGATGCACTACACAAACCCAATGTACAGACAGATGCAACAGTGTACAGACAGATGCAATACACAAACCCATTGTACAGACAGATGCAACACACAAACCCAGTGTACAGACAGATGCACCACACAAACCTAGTGTACAGACAGATGCAAAACACAAACCCAGTATACAGACAGATGCAACACACAAACCCGACAGATGCACTACACAAACCTAGTGTACAGGCAGATGCAACACACAGACCCATTGTACAGACAGTTGCACTACACAAACCCAGTGTACAGACAGATGCACTACACAAACCCATTGTATAGACAGATGCACTACACAAACCTAGTGTACAGACAGATGCAACACACCAACCCATTGTACAGACAAATGCACTACACAAACCCAGTGTACAGACAGATTCACCACACAAACCCAGTGTACAGACAGATGCACCACACAAACACAGTGAACAGTCAGATGCACTATACAGACAGATGCAACACACAAACCCATTGTACAGACAGATGCAACACACAAACCCAGTGTACAGACAGATGCACCACACAAACCCAGTGTACAGACAGGTGCACCACACAAACCCAATGTACAGACAGCTGCACCACACAAACCCAATGTACAGACAGATGCAACAGGATACAGACAGTTGCAACACACAAACCCATTGTACAGACAGATGCAACACACAAACCCAGTGTACAAACAGATGCAACACACAAACCCAGGGTACAGACAGATGCATCACACAAACCCATTGTATAGACAGAAGCACTACACAAACCCAGTGTACAGACAGATGCACCACACAAACCTAGTATACAGACAGATGCACTACACAAACCCAGTATACAGACAGATGCACCACACAAACACAGTGTACAGACAGATGCAGCATACAAACCCAGTGTACAGACAGATGCAACATACAAACACAGTGTACAGACAGATGCACTACACAAACCCAATGTACAGACAGATGCAACAGTGTACAGACAGATGCAACACACAAACCCAGTGTACAGACAGATGCAACACACAAACCCAGTGTACAGACAGATGCAACACACAAACCTAGTGTACAGACAGATGCAACACACAAACCCAGTGTACAGACAGATGCACTACACAAACCTAGTGTACAGACAGATGCAATACACAAACCCAGTGTACAGACAGATGCAACACACAAACCCAGTGTACAGACAGATGCAACACACAAACCAGTGTACAGACAGATGCAACACACAAACCCAGTGTACAGACAGCTGCACTACTCAAACCCAGTATATAGACAAATGCACTATAAGAACCTAGTGTACAGACATATGCACTACTCAAACCCAGTGTACAGACAGATGCAACACACAAAACTGGTGGACAGACAGATGCACTACTCAAACCCAGTGTACAGACAGATGCACTCAGATGCAACACTCAAACCTAGTGTACAGACAGATGCAACACATAAACCTAGTGTACAGACAGATGCAACACACAAACCTAGTGTACAGACAGATGCAACACACAAACCCAGTGTACAGACAGATGCACTACACAAACCTAGTGTACAGACAGATGCAACACACAAACCTAGTGTACAGACAGATGCACTACACAAACCCGTGTACAGACAGATGCAACACACAAACCCAGTGTACAGACAGCTGCACTACTCAAACCCAGTATATAGACAAATGCACTATAAGAACCTAGTGTACAGACATATGCACTACTCAAACCCAGTGTACAGACAGATGCAACACACAAAACTGGTGGACAGACAGATGCACTACTCAAACCCAGTGTACAGACAGATGCACTCAGATGCAACACTCAAACCTAGTGTACAGACAGATGCAACACATAAACCTAGTGTACAGACAGATGCAACACACAAACCTAGTGTACAGACAGATGCAACACACAAACCCAGTGTACAGACAGATGCACTACACAAACCTAGTGTACAGACAGATGCAACACACAAACCTAGTGTACAGACAGATGCACTACACAAACCCAGTGTACAGACATATGCACTACTCAAACCCAGTGTACAGACAGATGCAACACACAAAACTGGTGGACAGACAGATGCACTACTCAAACCCAGTGTACAGACAGATGCACTCAGATGCAACACTCAAACCTAGTGTACAGACAGATGCAACACATAAACCTAGTGTACAGACAGATGCAACACTCAAACCTAGTGTACAGACAGATGCAACACATAAACGTAGTGTACAGACAGATGCAACACACAAACCTAGTGTACAGACAGATGCAACACACAAACCCAGTGTACAGACAGATGCACTACACAAACCTAGTGTACAGACAGATGCAACACACAAACCTAGTGTACAGACAGATGCACTACACAAACCCAGTGTACAGACAGATGCAACACACAAACCTAGTGTACAGACAGATGCAACACACAAACCCAGTGTACAGACAGATGCAACACACAAACCCAGTGTACAGACAGATGCAACACACAAACCAGTGTACAGACAGATGCAACACACAAACCCAGTGTACAGACAGATGCAACACACAAACCTAGTGTACAGACAGATGCAACACACAAACCCAGTGTACAGACAGATGCACTACACAAACCTAGTGTACAGACAGATGCAATACACAAACCCAGTGTACAGACAGATGCAACACACAAACCCAGTGTACAGACAGATGCAACACACAAACCAGTGTACAGACAGATGCAACACACAAACCCAGTGTACAGACAGCTGCACTACTCAAACCCAGTATATAGACAAATGCACTATAAGAACCTAGTGTACAGACATATGCACTACTCAAACCCAGTGTACAGACAGATGCAACACACAAAACTGGTGGACAGACAGATGCACTACTCAAACCCAGTGTACAGACAGATGCACTCAGATGCAACACTCAAACCTAGTGTACAGACAGATGCAACACATAAACCTAGTGTACAGACAGATGCAACACACAAACCTAGTGTACAGACAGATGCAACACACAAACCCAGTGTACAGACAGATGCACTACACAAACCTAGTGTACAGACAGATGCAACACACAAACCTAGTATACAGACAGATGCACTACACAAACCCAGTGTACAGACAGATGCAACACACAAACCCAGTGTACAGACAGCAGCACTACTCAAACCCAGTATATAGACAAATGCACTATAAGAACCTAGTGTACAGACATATGCACTACTCAAACCCAGTGTACAGACAGATGCAACACACAAAACTGGTGGACAGACAGATGCACTACTCAAACCCAGTGTACAGACAGATGCACTCAGATGCAACACTCAAACCTAGTGTACAGACAGATGCAACACATAAACCTAGTGTACAGACAGATGCAACACACAAACCTAGTGTACAGACAGATGCAACACACAAACCCAGTGTACAGACAGATGGACTACACAAACCTAGTGTACAGACAGATGCAACACACAAACCTAGTGTACAGACAGATGCACTACACAAACCCAGTGTACAGACATATGCACTACTCAAACCCAGTGTACAGACAGATGCAACACACAAAACTGGTGGACAGACAGATGCACTACTCAAACCCAGTGTACAGACAGATGCACTCAGATGCAACACTCAAACCAAGTGTACAGACAGATGCAACACATAAACGTAGTGTACAGACAGATGCAACACACAAACCTAGTGTACAGACAGATGCAACACACAAACCCAGTGTACAGACAGATGCACTACACAAACCTAGTGTACAGACAGATGCAACACACAAACCTAGTGTACAGACAGATGCACTACACAAACCCAGTGTACAGACAGATGCAACACACAAACCTAGTGTACAGACAGATGCAACACACAAACCCAGTGTACAGACAGATGCAACACACAAACCCAGTGTACAGACAGATGCAACACACAAACCAGTGTACAGACAGATGCAACACACAAACCCAGTGTACAGACAGATGCAACACACAAACCTAGTGTACAGACAGATGCAACACACAAACCCAGTGTACAGACAGATGCACTACACAAACCTAGTGTACAGACAGATGCAATACACAAACCCAGTGTACAGACAGATGCAACACACAAACCCAGTGTACAGACAGATGCAACACACAAACCAGTGTACAGACAGATGCAACACACAAACCCAGTGTACAGACAGCTGCACTACTCAAACCCAGTATATAGACAAATGCACTATAAGAACCTAGTGTACAGACATATGCACTACTCAAACCCAGTGTACAGACAGATGCAACACACAAAACTGGTGGACAGACAGATGCACTACTCAAACCCAGTGTACAGACAGATGCACTCAGATGCAACACTCAAACCTAGTGTACAGACAGATGCAACACATAAACCTAGTGTACAGACAGATGCAACACACAAACCTAGTGTACAGACAGATGCAACACACAAACCCAGTGTACAGACAGATGCACTACACAAACCTAGTGTACAGACAGATGCAACACACAAACCTAGTGTACAGACAGATGCACTACACAAACCCAGTGTACAGACAGATGCAACACACAAACCCAGTGTACAGACAGCTGCACTACTCAAACCCAGTATATAGACAAATGCACTATAAGAACCTAGTGTACAGACATATGCACTACTCAAACCCAGTGTACAGACAGATGCAACACACAAAACTGGTGGACAGACAGATGCACTACTCAAACCCAGTGTACAGACAGATGCACTCAGATGCAACACTCAAACCTAGTGTACAGACAGATGCAACACATAAACCTAGTGTACAGACAGATGCAACACACAAACCCAGTGTACAGACAGATGGACTACACAAACCTAGTGTACAGACAGATGCAACACACAAACCTAGTGTACAGACAGATGCACTACACAAACCCAGTGTACAGACATATGCACTACTCAAACCCAGTGTACAGACAGATGCAACACACAAAACTGGTGGACAGACAGATGCACTACTCAAACCCAGTGTACAGACATATGCACTCAGATGCAACACTCAAACCTAGTGTACAGACAGATGCAACACATAAACGTAGTGTACAGACAGATGCAACACACAAACCTAGTGTACAGACAGATGCAACACACAAACCCAGTGTACAGACAGATGCACTACACAAACCTAGTGTACAGACAGATGCAACACACAAACCTAGTGTACAGACAGATGCACTACACAAACCCAGTGTACAGACAGATGCAACACACAAACCTAGTGTACAGACAGATGCAACACACAAACCCAGTGTACAGACAGATGCAACACCACAAACCTAGTGTACAGACAGATGCAATGCACAAACCCAGTATAACAAACTCTATAGCATGAATTTGAGTAGCGTCTATAGTTAATGTATTGTTTAACATTGCTTGATGTTGAATTATCGCTCATCATCATCAAGTGAAGGTAGACAGTATGCTAATCATCAAAAACTATGGGTACATGTGTTCATGAATGGAGCAATAAACGGCCTCCATTTGAAATGCTCTATCTTTCTCATATATTTGGGTTTACACCCACTGTTAGAGAACCACCCTGGTCCCCTTGTTCACCCAACACCTTAGGGTGTCATGAAAACTGATGGAGACCTAGACTCGATGAAGCAATCATGCCATCAATGACATTACGTAACACTTCGTGCAGAAAAATAGCTGTACTTAGTGGCAAACTCACCAAATAGCAAGAACAACCAATGCCAAGGATAAATATGGATGAAGCCCAAAGTGGCTATACATAAATATACACACACCCACACACCTTTGTTTTTCTCGTCTCTCCTTTGTATAAATAATTATTAGATAAATGCACCGCACACCATGGATGCACCCCAGACATTGCTGGAAGATATTTAGGTATTTCTAAATGCGCCAGTAACAGACTCGTCTCCAACTGTTCCACTTCCAACACCAATGTTGAGTGAGTCAACATATGCACCATCACCAAAGTTTGCTACGAAGATGTGGACACAAGGTAATTTGAAATAAATTTAAAAAATAATAATAATTTGATTTGATGATAGATAACATAAATTTGATGTTACATAAATCGTACAATACTATACATAAATCTACTCGTAGGTCTCGTAGTGACTGAGACCCTCCCTTCCTGCAACAGTCTCGACCTACCACTGCTCCACTTCACACCAACAAAGTCGCATCCCAAGAAGAATCAGTCAGCTGGCACCAAAGTTGCATCCCAAGAAGAGGACACAAGATATTCTGGATAAACATACATAATTTGATGATGGATATCATAACATAAATCTATTAAAGACCTCATAAGCTATGCTGAAAGCGATGGAAGAGACCATCCTCTATTAGGAGGCATAACCATGCTTTACCACATTCTTTGTGCCTACAAAGTAAGACATTATTCTCAAGCACTTCAATCCACAGCTAAGAAGTCGTATATATAAAATATATGTATTGTCCATGTCAATGCATGTAGAGATAAAAAATAAATTAAAAAAAACATGGCCCAACATGAACTTAGACCTGTACAATGCCACGTGTCATAGGAGTTCAACAGGTTCAGGTCGCTGGTAATGTACTACTTCATTATCAGAAATTGGTAGTCATTTCCACTGACATTCAATTCTAAACACACAAATATAATGATGAGAGAAACTTTAGAACACATACTGACAATTGATAGTAAACTTTACCAAGACCACTGATGACACTTTGCAAAACCACTTTGGTGCACCCAAGCTCATGTCTGGATCACTGCATGCCCAACTTGAGACTATACTCATTCCTAGTATGCATTTGGTGCTATATAAACCATGCAACAAGTACACAGTATGATTGATATAGAGGATACCTTCCAGACAAACATGGAATAGTGGTGTGCTAACCATTTGCAGTACAATCATGCCGAGCATCAGTCATCACCTACCGAGTCATAAAAATAGCACGTCAACAAAACACAAGCAGACAAACAAATAGCAGCATTCAACAATTTATGTTATGAGCAAACCATGATTTGAACAACTCACAGATTGCCCCATGACAATTGGATAGAAATAAGTAAGAGAAGAGGAATATTAACAACACACACACATATATGTAGCACATTTTTATAAAAATACTTAGGAATGTTCTGACATTATACACACAATTTCATCCTACATGTTTCTTGATCACTTCCTCTCTCTTAATCTGTGTGCATGGGTGAAGGAAGCATATATGAGTGGGAGGAGCCTGAATTCTCAAACTAGCTAGCTAAATTGTGTGAAAAACTGAATTGAATATCAGAAAAACTAGTATTTGTAAGACATAAGGATAATAAATGAGAGTATAGGGCTAAAAGTAGCGAAGTAGTTTCATTAAATAATAAATGAGAGTATAGGGCTAAAAGTAGCCAAGTAGTTCCTTCTTCTCTCATCAACATTAACAAATTATTTAGCAATCTGGAATACATCTATTTTCACTGTTAAATATGCAACAGCATCATATTCTTTAGCCAAGGTTGACTCAGGGTCACCTGCATGTAGTTCTTTAATCTCAGTCAAGTAGAAAAACTCCTTTCAGTTGTGACTGTAGTTACAGGTACAGTGAGGAAGACATGAGTAGTTTATAAACTTTACCCAACACTAGTTGAAATGTCATTCAAAGTACTGTATATAGTGATACGAGTAACTCCTTTGATTTTAGTGCTAGTGGCACACCCCTGGTTTGATCAAACCTACGCTTCAATTCTTCAACAATTTATCTCCTAATAATGTTGTCTGAAAGTTGGGATCATGAAATGAACTTGGAACATGTTCCTCAAAATCATCTACTCTCCTCAGTGGGCATCTTTGATGAGGCAGCTTAGTTGCTCAGTAAAATTATTGGACTCTAATACCACTACATTGTAAAAAAATTAATATCCATTAGGTGTAAGCTCTACTGACCTTGATGCTCTTGAAGATACATGGGAGAGCTTAGAGCTGCCATCAAGCATTTGCTTTATATGCACAGAGACCCCTAGGCCTGGTACTCCTCTCCAAATCTTCTCCCGCTTTTTTACAGATGAAGTTGGGACCTGTTGGTGCTTGAGACCAATTGCTTTGCTGCCATAGTTTGTGAAACTATTCCCTGAGCTCATCCCTAGATTGATATTACTGTGAGGGAAATGAAAGCCTTTTTTGGTGTGCTCATTTTTATGGGTGTGTGCAGGTATGCCTGCTTAGGTCTTTATTGGACAACTAAGTTTCCCCTAGATGTCCACGGAATGCTGATGTTATGAGCATCAATTTTCAGCAGTTGTTCAGGTGTTTGCATCTAGCTGGATGAGCATCTCTCCCTCAATAACAAGATGAACAACTGTAACACGTGGGCTGACCTTTGAGGGAGAACATAATGTAGCACATTTACCGGTGTTCAGTGCAAGGAAATTGGTTCTGGTCCATGTACAGATAGTGTTTGAACATACATGAAATCTCTAGGTGACTGTGTCACTTGGTATATCATCGGCATAGAACTTGGCCATTAGAGATGACCCAGTTGACATCATTAATATATATGAGGAACAGTAGTGGTCCCAATAGAGAGCCCTGAGGAACCCCAGATATTACGGTAAGAGATGGGGAACAAGCCTCATTAATAACAACAATTTTTTCCCTTATGATGTGCAGATCCATATTCAATATAATGAGTTTGAGGGGTGTGTGGAATGGAATCAAAGGCTTTGCATAGATCAAAAAAGATCAAGCATATAACATGACCTTTATCTAATGATTGAGAGCACGCATTCGCAAATGATAGCAGTGCAGAAATGGTAGACTTACCAGGGGTGATCCCCATTGGCATTAAGAAATAGGAGAATATTTCTGGAGGTGCTATGAGATGAGTTTATGAATCCTCTCAATGAACTTGCTTAAAACTGATAAAATTGATTTATGTCTGCAGTGTGCAGGATTTGTTTTGCTCTCCCTTTTGGGTATAGTAATGACCCTGGCCTGCTTCCAACTGCTAGGTATGTTTCAGAGAGGTTGAATAGCTTGGTAATGCTTGGAACAATACTAGGGGCTTTGGCCTTGAGCCTTCTCGTAGATATATTGTCAGGTCCAGTTGCTTTTCTACAGTCAAGAGCTGTGATTAGGTCATAAACCTGATCTTCTATGCAGAGTAATTAAGATGGGCAGGTATGAGGATTATCTGACAATGGGGAATCAACAGGAGCCATTAAGGTAGGGAAATCATTGAGGTTATAGCGGAAGTGCTGATTAAGTAATTGGCTTTGTCTTCATCTGATGGGAAGAGTACATCATTGCAAGAAAGTGAAGGTGTGGTTGACTGTTGGAGAGCGACTTAATCAATTTCCATGTCAGAAGAATGCAGTCTTGAGAGGTATGCTTATTTTGAAATTCTGATGGCAGAAACAACAGCAAGTTTGTATTCTCTTTATTTACAAACACTACCAGAGCGCTTGTAAGCAGTGAACAAGATGTTCCACTGCAGATTGCTTTAAGAATGTCATTGTTTATCCAAGGTAAGCTTCTACAAGATGACGATATCTTCCTTAGGATGAACTTCTCCATAACATCCATAAATGTTTTTATGCCACACATCTTAGAAACCATTTAACCATCAACATCAGACAGTATTGATCCCCAATCAAGAACTTAAATTGCTTTGTTAACACCAAATGAGTCCTAGATGATCGAAAGGTTGATTTTTGGAATGGAGAAACAAAATGGCATAAGAAAACCTTGATGGTGAGTGGAACTAAGAGGAGGACTAGAGCATGATACGAGTAATGAGGGAGTTGAAACAAAAGCCAGGTCGATGATAGAGTGATTACCACTTAAGTTAAAATGTTTAACAACTTGACAAAGTGAAAAGTAATGGAGAATAACTTTGGAAATAGAGGGTGACAGTGGCTGTATTGAGTGAAAATGCTTATATTAAGACTGCATAATGTAGAAAATGGGTTATCTAAGGTCAATACAGCTAGGTTCTATAAAAACACAGATACAGAACCTACCCAAATTATAATTTAAATATGTTGCCAGTGAACAAAATATTGTATGTGAATAGTGTTTGTCTTCAAATATCTTGGTATATAAGGGTGAGCGACAATCTCAGCTGGTAGCAGCACATTACACAGATCACTAGGAGAGCTAATAAACAGATTGGTCTCATTTACAGAAACTTTTACAATCATTCAAGTGAAGGTACTCTTCTTCAATTGTACCTTGCATATGTTAGACCCATTCTGGATTATGGTGCCCCTGTATGGGATCCCCACCACTCCATCCACATAGAGGGACTGGAAAAAGTGCAGAGATTTGCACTTTGGATGGCGTCCAAACAGTGGCACACAGACTACTCCACTTTGCTAGCTTGGTCTTAACTACCAAGTTTAGCATCCCGTAGAGCATTTCTGAAACTATGCTACTTGGCTCATACCCTGCATGGATCTGTCCACTCCACTCACACTAGACAAATGGACATTCGGCTAAGGAGCGAGACAATGATGGAAGGAAGTTCCCTTCGCCAGAACTGAATCGTACAAGTCACACATGCACTTACTTTATGGAACATATTACCTGCTGTTGAAATTAGAGCATGCCAAACTTTCTCAGACTTTAAACGTCAATTACAAAGTTTTAAGTTTCCTTTATTTTTATCAGGGCTCGTATTTACATATATTGCTACTTGGCTCCACCTGCATGCTGTAATGCAAAATTTTCATTTAAAAAATACATACTCGTTCTTTTTTTCCAAATCCCAGTTCTCTTCTGTTCAGAAGCAGGCATTCACTTTTCTCTCTCTCTGAAGTCCATTTTCTTTATCTATTCTTGAAAATCAAACACAAAACATTTGGAAGCTGTGCACGGAGCATGTTTTTAGGATGCACATGTGCGAAGAATCCACAAGACACCTATAATCTAGACAGCGCTAAATCTGTGGGTTTCGGGGAATGCTGTGTCCTATCCCAGACCAGTGCAGCTGCTAATAGAACTGTGGTTTGTAGCTATATAAGGAGCATCTAATTAGCCTGAGGATTCTACCTTTGATGATGTACTTTGAACACGCTGACCTTATGTTTCTTGTAAAAGAACTACAACATCCTTCAAAACCTTCAACATCTATATATGAACATGTGGAGTTTTCATCTTGCAAAACAACATCTATGCACATCAAGTTAAAGCATACCCGATCCAAAAACAACTTTTCAAGACACTTCTATTTTAACCGACTGCCAAGATTATGGAACTTACTTCCACCAAAAATCATATATTATTACCAAGAACTAAACATTATTTTGAACACGAATATTTTTCAATATGTAGCTAATTAGACTATGATCGATTGTGCTTCTAGGCTTTAGCTACGTACTTGCCCTAGCATTAATATTGGTTGTTGTTGTTTTTATCAGCGATAGCAAATCTTGCTTGTAGGCAACTTAGTGCACATTAGTGCCACACCCATTTCACTGTCAGCAATTAGACCCCAGATGGGAGTGGTAACCAACACAATCTTGTTGCATCCTTACTTTTCTAAATGAAATATCTCTTAAAATCATATTTTCATAATAATTTTTTTAATGAAGATCATACTCAATGACTTCTCCCACGATTTTTTTTTTTACACGCTCACTTTTTTTCTTTCAAATCTGCTGTTTCAGAAGCAAAGCTTTGACTTTTCTCTCTCTTTCCTTTTCTGACGTCTATTTTCTTTATCCATTCTGACAAATGAAACAGCTATATAGCTGTTCTGTGAGAAAAGATTTGGAATCTGCAGCTGTGCATTTACTATGCATAGCACACAAGAATCTGGGCATGACAACTATAATTTAATCTTCAAAATGCTGAGTCTCCACCCCAGTGTAGAATAAAAATAAATTTTTAAAAAATGAGGCAAGATGACTTATACTGTAATAAACACGATGACATGCTGTGATATCTGTACTTTGGACCTTGTTTAGGTAGTAGTGTAACAATTGTATAAGTATATTCATGATTGTGGTTTATTGTGGAACTATGTAGTTCTTTTAGGCAAACTAATTTCCTGTTTTGTGCAGTTGGCTGTTTTGTGCAAGTGGTTGGGCAAGTGTTCTTTCAAAATTCAATTTAATTGCGTGTACCACCTAGTGCGTCCACTAGGATAACACATGTTTAAGTTAATGTTCTGTTATATTACTTAGTTGTGGCGGAGTGTATGTGCGGGGGGGGGGGGGGGGGGGGAGGCCATAAATTGGTCCCTTCCTCCCACAACACTTGCGAAATGCACCCACACATTTTCCACCATCACTTGATTA
This sequence comes from Cladorhizidae sp. MBARI D1340-BT2, assembly GCA_028752905.1. Lineage (NCBI taxonomy): Eukaryota > Metazoa > Porifera > Demospongiae > Poecilosclerida > Cladorhizidae > Cladorhizidae sp. MBARI D1340-BT2. The sequence goes on from JAQNBH010000013.1 coordinate 9,863,914, forward strand.
CTCACACCCTCCACCTGGTACTGTAAAGAATTTTTTTTCCCTCCCTCCTCTAAATTAAAAAAATTATGATGTAAACAAGTGCTGTAAGATTTGTGCTGTAAAAAACACTACAACATATATACATATCGGAGTTAATGCTCTATGTTAAATCAGTTTTATGGCGGAGTTAGGGGAGGCCATAAATCACTCCTTACTTCCTCTACCAACACTTCACTATGTGATACAAAATGCACCCACATACTTCCAACCATCACCTGATTACTCACACCCTCTACCTCCTACCCGAGAAAAAAAATTCTCCTCCCTCCTCTCTGCCAACTTCCTCCATCCCAAGTCTCCCAGCACTATTACTAAATCTAATCACACCTCCAAAGCTAGACAGTGCTAAATCTGTGGTCTTCGAGTGCTGTAGCAGCTATCATTGTTGTTTTGATGAATACATCAGTAGACTTCTTTGGTTCTATCCACCAGTGAAACTGCTAATACAGCTGTGGTTTGTAGCTATAGATTTCTCAGAAGCACTCCCTAGTCAAGAGCTGTATTGAACACCACAACAAACTAAGTTGCTGGCTCAAGCTAATCTAAGCTATGGGCACTTAGAAAGTTAGTTGTTAACCTCTTTCTTTGGATCATGCCTAGTACAATGCAGTGGTTTGAGCTATAGACGAGGCTCGTAGCTATAGTTTGCTATCTCAAGTGCTCCATTGTATATAGGTGTCACACTTTAGTGTCCGTTTGAAGCTTCTAGATCTCAAAGGCAATCTTAAACTTAATGGCATACTTATAGGGTACTCCTTCCCTTGTAGAAACATGGACACGTGGAGTGTAGAAGCTTTAGCTGAGCCTAAGGATGGTGAATGCTGCCAAACACTAGCTAGCAAAGAAGTCTATAAAAATAAACTACATGAATAGGAATCAAGGATTTCTCTATCATCCACATCTTTCTCTGGTGGTAATACTACACAGGAAGACCATATGTATCAAAACCTCGGAAGCTAGGTTTTTCACATTTCCAGATGACAATGGGAGTTCTTTTCAACAGCTGCATTCACTATGAAAGTTACTGTGAATCTCTGCTTACTTGTTTTCCCACCCCAGCATTATAAATGTCTTCCTTTTTATATCCTTTCACAATCTCAGGCAGTCTCTCGTTCCAGGATGTGATAGTCTCCCCTCATATCACCAGATTCACCACTTACATCCACTCTCATTCATACTGTACTGCTTTTTCACTTTGCTAGCCAACCATTGGTTCCCTTGAATTCTGCCTTGCCTACAATTTCTCTGGCCTTCTCAGAAAGTTGAGATCTACATGGGTAAATGTTCTTGGAATAGGCCTTCACATACATTGGTACAATGCTTCGTTCACATCAGAATCCTCTGAAACTCGTAGGTTTTTGCTAGTTGATGCATTAGATTCACATGGCTAAGATACTCCCACTGCTCCTCAGTATAACTGAAATTTGTGTCTTACCACAACTAAACTTTTCTCCAAGAGTGTGCACAGTAATTCCAGGATGCTTCATTGTTCACATCCACCTTCTTCTACAAGTAGAGATGAATCCTTTTTTTAGAAGATGCCATTACTGTTAAGGATCCCTCCCTAACTGTGACACTACTGAGGTGTACATGTTAATTATGTATTGTTATGTTTGAACTCAAGAACATTCTAGAAGGTATTGTTTATGCATGCTGGACACTTCTGATTGGCTAGACTTACATGTGTGATGTGTATGATTGTTACCATATTTGGTCAAAGCTAAACAGGGTGCTGGTAGCCTATTTAAGGGAGCCCGTCACAAATGCAGCAGTTCTTGTTCTATTCTGAATTAAAATAAGGCTTACCTCTGAGAGAAAGGGAGGTTAGGGTGGCACCGTATCGGGTGGCTCCAGCCTGGCATGACCAGCTGAAAGAGGAAGTAGGGACACTGCTCCAAGCGGGAATAATCAGGCCATCGGCCATCTCTATCTCCTTGGACATCCCCAGTGCTGCCTGTGAAAAAGAAAGACGGTACAATTTGCCTCTGCATCGATTCCTGAAACTAAATGCTGTCACAGTCCAGACCCTTATGATATGCCAAGGGTGGATGACATTATTGACCAGCTAGGTGAGACGAAGTTTCTCTCGAAGCTTGATTTATCTACCAAGTGCCGGTGGCGACAGAAGATATTGAGAAAACTGCATTTACAGCACCATTCGGAAAATATGAATTCGTCACCATGCCGTTTGGTTTGTGAAACGCTCCAGCCACATTTCAACGACTAATGGACATAGTGCTGATGGAGATGCAGGAGTTCGCCTGCGCCTACATGGATGACATAATCATTTATAGCAAGCAAAGGCCCAGTGTCTCTATCTGGGTCACAAGGTAGGAAGTGGCAAGGTGGCGCCAGATGACTGCAAGGTGGGGGCAGTGCAACAGTTCCTGCAGCCTACAACTAAGACGGGAGTGCGATCCTTTCTCGGATTAGCGGGTTACTATCGCAGGTTCGTGCCCCACTTCGCAGATCATTCTATACCACCTAACCAAGGTGACATGCAAAACAGCCCCCCAGAAGCTATGTTGGACGAATGAGCTAGAGAGGGAATTCCAATACCTCAAGCAGGAGCTGAGCATGGCTCCAGTGCTTACCATCCCGACTAAGGATGACAATCTACAGTTACACACAGATGCCTCCGATGTTGGTATTGGAGCAGTTCTCAGTGTGCTCAGGGACAATGCCGACAGACCAGTGACCTATTTCTCGAGAAAACTACATCCGGGAATCGAGATATGCCACGACCGAGAAGGAATGCTTGGCAATTGTGGAAGCAATCCGACACTTTGCCATATACCTAATCGAGAGACCCTTCATCATCATCACAGATCATTGGGCGCTGATGCACTTAAACTCAGCAAGCCACATTAATGGCAGAGTGGTACGATGGGCACTTCGTTTACAGCCGTTCACCTTTACAGTTCAGCATAGACCCAGGACGGCGCATGGTAATGCAGATGTGCTATCTCGGCAGGACTGGGACGATGGCCTTCCGCCCCAAAAGGAGAGGGAGGTGTTAGGGAGCCCTCCCTAACTGTGACACTACTGAGGTGTACATGTTAATTATGTATTGTTATGTTTGAACTCAAGAACATTCTAGAAGGTATTGTTTATGCATACTGGACACTTCTGATTGGCTAGACTTACATGTGTGATGTGTATGATTGTTACTAACAATTACGAGTCTCCAGCAGCTTGCCTATAGATTAGCTTCACTATAGACGTCCGACTCAAAGAAATGTGAGCAAAATGCAAACTGTCACATGAGGCGACTAGATTTTCTAGCTAGATGGCCTCTCAGCCAGTAGGCAGTGACTTGAGTGTAGCAGAAGTACACTCTTACATCAGAGGCTATCATGTTTATACAGAAGTATGGACTCCTTCTACTGGAGAGGTATTGCTTCTCAGAAGGAAGCCAGCCAACTAACAGTTGTGACCAATCTGCTGTTGCAGTGATGAGAGAGGGTGTTTCTGCTGGCCACATTGATTCCCTATAATATTGCCTCTTGTTATCTCTCAGTTTCTGAGAAGGAGCTTCAATAAAGGCTTTGGGGTGACTGGTGACAGAATCAACAGAGGAGCTGGATATGTTTGGAGTTCCCTTGTACATGCCGTTTTTATGGACCCAAGCCTTTTACACAGATCGAGTACTGCACTGGGGTGTGAGTCCCAAGGGACGAAGATTAAATCATATTCTTTCAATGCATATGGCCACACCCACTGCCATGCCCATATCTGAAAGTTTATTGTTCGGAATTGGGAGGTTGTCCGCTATTCGGGAGCTTTCGAAGCACTATTCCTATAGAAATATCTATTGGTGCATCTGCCTCTGTCCATTATAAGTATGTGTCCGTGATTGGGATTATCCTTTAACGGAGGTTCCACTGTAGTAGTCCATGACTACAACCAATACATGTTGGGTGTTGTCAAAATGGACCAGCTTGTCGGGTACTATAGTTTCATACAGAAAAGGATTAAATAGTGGAGGTAAGTATATATTCTTTTAGGTGCTAGAGGTAACTGTGAACTCATACATACTCCACAAGGAAACTTGTACATCACAACACACACTCACTTACTTGTCTTACAGGCGGAAGTTGATCAACACACTTTCAGAGCTTCTCCGCAGCATAGTTATCAACCTCCATGGCAAGTCTCACTAGAGTGGAGCGCCTTCAACCAGTGCATCACTTTCAGAGGAAGGCAAATAAAACAAGGGACTGTATTGTTTGTAGCAGAAGAAATGAGGTTGACAAATGAAACCTTACCTTGTACGAGTATCACAACCATCCTGCAATGTGCCCTACAGATTGTTTCAAAGATTATCACACACACAAAAATACATCTAACAATACACCAATAAGTAAAGTAGTAAATATATTAAAATCACCTTCTCAGTAATCAACTTCAATTTTTATTCACTCGACATTTCGACTAGATGTTCTAGTCTTTCATCAGGAATTATATATATGTTCTGCTCTTTCTAGAAATTTGGCCCATTGTACTGCGCAATCTATGAATTTCTAGATTGCATGCCAATCTATAGATTCGTGCTCAATCTATAGATTGTGCAGGAGGCAATCTATAGATTGTTCAGCCCATAATTGATTAGGTTGTGCAATTTAGATATTGTAACTATCAGTAGATTATGCAACTGCCAAAGGTGCTGATCTAAAAATATTAAATGAAAGGTATGATTACCTACTTGATTAGTTGGTTTGTGTGTACAAAAAGACTAGCATCATCCATATGGTCCATATGTGATCACTCTTCAGTATCTAAAAGAAATGACAGACTTGAAGGAGTAACATGATATATTTGAAGAATTCTGTAGGCAACGTTATGGAGGCTATGGAAGTGAAAATTCTCTAGGTTGTGCTAAGAGCAAGACTGTGACAATGGCTAAAGGAGAGAGAATTATAAGAATATTGAAAGGGAATCTGAGACACCTCAGTTCACTGGATAAAACAGAGAGGTTTCAAGCTACTTTCTCATCTATCACTTGGCATCAAAGATGCCCCTTGTCTCCCTGCAAAGAAGAAGGTTCGTACTATACAGTCTATGTAAAAATGAGTGGTAGTAGAATGAACACAAGAAGTAGCTACATAGCTGAGATATTATATAAATAACACTGGGTGCAGTAGAATTTCTTAGCTTAGTGTAGCTTACAGCATTCTGTGTGGTGTTAGTTAAACATCCTTTTTTGTGCTCGTCGCCCTGGTTGGCCCAGTAGCTTGGGGTTATAAGTGTACCTAGTCTTTAGACACAATCCCAGTATGTTTGATGAAAGTACGTCCAGGACTTTTAGTAGGTGTAAAGTCTTATTATACACCAAATACGTATGCTAAAAAATGACAAACAATTGTACATGAGTACCTACCTAGCTAGCTACCTATTTATCATTTTCACAGAATCCAAATGACCCTACACTGTTATCTGACTGGAGAAAAGTTGCTTATGTTGAAGATTTCTTTGGCATTCTTGAAGAAGTTCATTGTCATGAGAAAGGTCATATTGGTGAAAAGAAGACAGTTGCAGAGGTACAGAAGGAGTTAATTCATTGAGACCAAAATAAATAATATAGTATGTTAAATATAGGACCATTTTATAATACTAATTTAGTTATCTAGGGTGTATGACTGCTTGCCACGAGCTGCGTGTGACAAGTTTGTTGCATTGTGTGGAGTTTGTTATTCTAACAAGCCACAAGGCACCTCTGAAGCCAATATTATCATCTAGATTTATGACTCGAGGACAGGTAATTAATTCATTTCTATAGAAAAATTATGACCCCATTACAACTTTTTTTTGCTGCATATGGAACTTGTGATGAAATAAATGTTTAAGATCTAATTGACATGAGACATCGGCCAGATGGGATATACAGATGGATAGGCCACTACATGGATCACTGGTCCAAGTTTCATATCCTGTTCGCTCTGTCAAGGAAATCTGCTGCAGAGGTGGGCCTTAATCTACAGAATAAGGTCTTTGCCTTCCTTGGAACACCTCAAATTTTGCACTCAGACAATGGACGTGAATTTATCAATTAAATTGTGCAGAACGTAGTGAAGGAGTGGCCAGGGGAAGTGACAATAGTGAATGGCAGACCCAGAAATCCAAAATGTCAAGGAATGGTAGAGCAAGGTAACAGTGTTGTAGAGAAAATGATTGGAGCTCGCTTTCAAGAGGATCAGAGTGGCGACTACCCTCTTTAGTCAGAATGGCTACTATCCATGCAATAGTGGATAATGTTTTAGTGAATGCATATTAATAATGAATGTATCTTATTGTACATTACAGATCAGCTGAATTCCACTGTTCATGAGACAATTACAACAAGCCCATATGAACTAGCATTTGGCCAACCCCCTCGTCAAAAGATATTTCCTGGTATCCATGGCACAAAGATTTTGGAATAGGATGTGGAAGATATCATTGAAGATAGACAAATTGAAGAGGATTCTTCTCACCAGTCCAATATCCGTGGCACAATGATTTTGGAAGAAGATGTAAAGGATGTCTTTGAATGCAGATATATTCAAGGCAGTGAAAGTGACCACGAAAGTGACTGTGAAGTAAGAATATTTGGCAATTCAAAAAAAAACTTGAAACTTCGCCAAGAAGCCGAGAAACGATATCGCCAGAATGCTGAGAAATTGAAACTAAAATATTGTAAATCCAAACACAAAAAGGTGATGCTATTCAACTTAGGAGATTTTGTTAGCATAAGGATTGCACGGATTGACCGGGCCTCAATTGATCTCCATCGACTAACTTGTGTGATTGTTGAGCAACTTGGTTCAAAACATCATTTATATCGATTGAGGTTTGTTGACTATAATATTATTCTGTGCCAATATTTCCATTATACTTGAAAGGCAGCATGCTCCATTTAGACAGCCTTTTTATCTGCTTGTGCAATGAAATTACTACACGTAAAATTTATCAATTGAGGCACACCATTTTTAATGATGTGTAGTGGGTGGGGCCAATGTGCTCAGTATTTTGTGATTCCCTTCCTCCCTTATGAAGCCCTATAATGGAAATGCAGTGCCTTTCAATTGCTAGCATAGACGGTTATTAAATTTGGTTAATTTGCATACTTTATCCCTGTCTGTTTATATTGTAGGAGTGAGCATGGTATACTTCACAAGTGCTATGGCGAAGGTGATTTAGAGCGCTACTGTGGAAGGCTCAATTTATCAATTTCAGGATGGAAAGAGTCACCTACATTATCATTACGTGAAGCAGCCAAGTTATCGAATCCACAAAACGACTTTTAAGGTAGGCATTGCAACTGCAAGACAAGTTGCAAGAATCACCAGTGTGTTTTCCAAAAGAAAGGTGCCAAGTGCTCTTCGAAATGCCATGGTGGAAGCACTTGTCATAATCAACCACTTTCACCCAAAAGCACATCAAAACGGTCTAGAGAACCTACATCTTACATGTCTCCCCCATCGAAGAAAGTGAAGGAAATTGGCACGGTTTCAGGATCAGAGTCTGACAAGAATGAAACCTCACCTGCAAATCTTCATATGCCTGGTGAAGAGAAAAGTACACCAATCACTATTCTCAACACTAAACCAATTCACACTACCAAATATTGGCTACCTCAGTTTTTCCTTACCTATGAAGACAAGAAAATTCTTGAAGGAAATGGGTGGCTAAATGATAAGCACATTAATACCACACAAAAGCTTTTGCTGAAGGAGTTACCAGGAGTTAATGGACTACAGAACACTCTTTTGGATCAGGCAAACAAGTGGGATGAAATGAAATCTAATGGTCTAAATAGAATCAGAACCACTGGGTTTGTGTTTCGACATCAGACACAATACAAGTATATGACAGCTTGAAAAAAAGAGTCAGTAAAGGTTTGACTTTGCTCAATCTTACACAGGAGCTCAGATGCCATCACTGTTCAGGCAATGCCATCTCACATTCTGAAAGGTGCGGCAGACTGTGGACTATTTTCAATTGCAACTGCAACTGCTCTATGCCATGGAGTCCCTCCCAATGCTACCATTTGGGATCAGTGAGGCATGAGGAACCATCTTACTAAATGCTTTGAGAAGGGGGTAATGGCACCAATTCCTGGATGAGTTCTAGATATCACAATCGGTATATGTACTAAACATTTTGACATTATTATATATATACCATGATTCATTCTCTATCATCACTTTGCCAAAGATTTATAGATGGCGCAAATTCTTAGATAATTTTGGACAATCTGAGTATTGCACAATCTATAGATTGGCACGCAATCTATATAGAAATTCATAGATTGTGCAGTACAATCTATAAACGGGCCAGATTTCTAGAAAGAGCAGAACATATGCACTTGTGGGCATTATTGATATTATGCATATGTAGGTATGTATTACTTATTCATACTTGTCTGCTGTTACTACCTTGTCATTATGTCCTATATGAGGGAGCTCCTACGCAGCCACGAGCAAATTGTTTGTAGCCCTAGTGACCTACGTGACGTTGTCTAGGCAGACGATCGTCTGGTAAAGGTGTCGAATAATTATTTTCGGTTTTCACAAATCAGGTCGCTAGAGTCCTCTGGTTAAGAAGGATCTGCAACTGACTATGGGTTTTATATTGAAAAACGGCATGATTTTGTTTGTAATCGTGGTAGCAGTCTATTTGCTATTGTTGAGTTCTTCCAGCTTTATCAGCAAAATTGGAGCACAAGTAAACGTGAATGGAACGTTGGATGATAATCATGATGCAAAAGATGTTGCCATATTCAATCCTGGCTGTATTTCTAGAAAAAATATCAATGCTTTCTGTTTACAAGTTCCTCAAGCCTGAGAGAATTATTCTGCATACCAATGCTGACATTGTGGGAGTTTACTGGAAGTCTGTGCAGACATGGAAAAGCACCAAAGTAGAAGCACCAAAGTAGAAATTAACAAAGTTGAAAGGGTTGCAAAGCTTTCTAATAAGAAGGTTGCGTTCATTGAGCATGAAGCTGATTATACCAAAGTTAAGATACTTAACAACATTGGGGGGACGATATTGGATTTTGATGTGATCATGATCAATGGAACAAAATGGAGACAAAACAAGAAGATATCAGAGTGTGTGCTTGCTCCTCATGATAGGAATCAACTCAACATAGGTGTCATTTCGTGTATAAAAGGCACATCATTTGTTAAGAAATTGCTTAAAAAATACCACACTGACTACAGGACTGGATGGATGTATAATTGTGGTGAAGTTCTCGCAGCTATCCTAAAGATTCCGGATACCAATTATAATACATGCCACAATGTATACGTGGATGAAACAATACAAATTGATGCTAAATTTAACCAATATTTAATGTGGTTAAATGCTAATCGTGCTGTCAATTGGAGGGAAAAGCCTGCAACTCATTATTTTTACAGATGGTTTCCCAAGTACACTTCACTGAAGAAGAAGGATATGGATGAGCACCTGCTGACGCAAGATAATTCACTGGTAGACTTATTTTGGCATGTTATTAGTGCTCGCTAGTCGTAACCACTTTTTCTTTCTCTTTCGTTAAGGATGTTGTAGCAATAGAACCTCAATCTTAGCAAGTGTTTACAAAATTCAATGCAATGTGCATGAGAGTAACCTCATATATTTGGGTTTACACCCACTGTTAGAGAACCACCTTGGTCTCCTTGATCACCCAACACCTTAGGGTGACATGAAAACTGATGGAGACCTAGGCTCGATGAAGCAATCATGCCATATCAATGACATTCACAATTGAAGCACGTACTCCGCTTGTACACACCTATATAGTCCTGATCATGTTCATTTGAGGAAGCCAGGCTATGTGCATGCATTCAAATTCCTTCCTGTCATGTGTATCGCGTATAAAGAGCTGGCATGATGAACTTTGACCCCAGATTGGCACAATTCAACCGTCGACTATGCTGGGTTCTCCATATAACTTCAGTACACATACTATACACATCTCATGTTCGCAGTAGATTCACCCAACACTTTGGGCAAAAAAATAGCCATACTTAAGCAGCAAACTCACCAAATAGCAAGGAACAACCAATGCCAAGGATAAATATGGATGAAGTCCAAGGTTTCTTGAAAGTTGGTATACATAAATATACACACACCCATACATCTTTGTTTTTCTCGTCTCTCCTTTGTATAAATAATTATTAGATAAACACACTGCACCCCATGGATGCACCTCTGGAAGATATTTCAGTATTTCTAAATGACAGAGCCAGTAACAGACTCGTCTCCCACTGTTCCACTTCCAACACCAACGTTGATTGAGTCAATAGCACAATCACCGAAGTTTGCTACCAAGATGTGGAGACAAGGTATTTTGAAATAATTAATTTCATTTGATGATAGATCATATAATTTTGATGTTATATAAATTGTACAATACTAAACATAAATCTACTTTTAGGTCTCGTAGTGGATGATCCTCCCTTCCCGCAACAGTCTCGACCTCCCACTGCTCCACTTCCAACACCAACAAAGTCACTGTGATATCTGTACTTTGGACCTTGTTTAATTAGTAGTATAACAATTGTATAAGAATATTCGTGATTGTGGTTTATTGTGTAACTAGTTCTTTTATGTAAACTCATTTCCTGTTTTGTTGAGTTATTTCGATTCATCATTCGATTGCGTGTACCACCTAGCACGTCCGCTAGGATACCACACTTGGCGAAGAGGATAAAACCTATGGCAACTCACAGTATGGTGTTCCCGTTCGATCTCAGTAAGGAGAACTCGCCCTCCTATGTTCTAGCAAGATAAGCAATAACCAAGAGCTATGGAAGTGACTTTGTTGTAGTTTTCAATAGAGCTCTCAGGACTCTCAAGTGCAGCGAGAAAGCTATAGTTACAAACCTTCTGTACTAGAAGCTTCACTGGTCTCGGTTAGGACCTAAGAAGGAAGTTCCAATAAGAGCACACCATATAATGACTCGAGAGGAAAAAGAAGTCGAATGCGATGAAAAATGTGGAGTATGGATAACGCTAAATCTCCGGGAGCGAGGATATGCTACTGGGCGAAGAATGCTGTGCCCGTTCTGTGCCTTTGTGATGAGTGAGAAAAAGGACAAACAAATTGAGGAGCAAAGCTTACATGATCAAGTTGTTGGAAGTAGGCTACAGCTGAAGAAGACTATTATCAGAACCTAGAGCAGATGGAAGGAAAAGTTGATGCATATGAGATCCCTTGGACTGCAGAAACATATGCCTCCCTTTTCAAAAACTCTACATCCATCGTGAACATAGCAACTCTCCACAAATCCTTGAAGACTGAAGAAAAGGTGTCAACAGAACATCGAAAGAACATCGTGGTGAAGGGCCTCTCTGACAGCAAAGATACCACAACATGTATCAAGGATCTATGTAATGCTCTAGAGGTCGATCTCTCTGACACACAGCTCTCAAATTTTTTGCTGAAAAAGGAGGGCAAGCCAAATTTGTTGGTGGTCACAGTTGGAGAGGACAAACGGAGGGAATTCCTAAAGAAGGCCAAGCTGATTGGTCAACTGTGACATCAACCCTCACTTGACTCGTGCCCAGACTACCACCTGTGGCAATATCTCCGAAACAAGAAAATGCAATCACCAGGCAAGGATTGGATAATCAAAAATGGCCAAGTCATAGAAAGACGTAAATTTTGGAGAGACAGATCCTTGGAGGTGATTCATGCTGATGGTCACTGCAGAATGGATCTCTGACTACTAGACATAATAGCTCTACTGCTTAGCTTTTTAGAGGGTCCCCTGCACTAGGTCCGTGTAGACCTAAGAGTCAGGGGCAACAAACTATTTTGTACTATAATGCACGTAGTATTCTTGATCAAATTGCTTGCACCATAATCCTGATCTAATATGTATAGTTGAATCTTGGTTGAGCAATGAAATTGATGTTGTGGAGGTATCGTTAGCAAACTATACAACAATTAGACTGGACAGAAATCATCATGGTTGTTGAATACTGGTCCTGGTCAAGGACAGCATTACTTTAAACCAATCCATTTCTGTTCCGCACGATCTCGAGTTAATATTCTTATCCATTACTTGACCCTCTGCAAAATCACTTTGCTTAGGCATCTTTTATAGACAACCATCGGCTTCCACTATGCTCACAACAAGCTGTCTGATGTTAACTCAATAAATCCTACTACCTTCTCATATTTTATTATTCTTGGGGACTTCAATATCAATATGCTGGAACCTTCCTCGAACCTTCCTCAAATAGAAACGGCTAATAACTTTTATGAATATTGACACAAGCTGTGCTACAACCCACGCACTACAGTAATGATGGTATTCCATCAATTATTGATCTGGCTGTGGTAATGGATATTAAGAAAATACAGTGCAATGTTATTCCACCAATCGATAATTCAGACCACAGAAGGCTGCTTGTTGAATGCGGGTGGTGGATTCAGCTATCCAGATAAGACCCCGGAGAAGAATTTGGAGATACGAGTTTGCTGATTTCGGTAAGGCAAATGAGCTTCTGGAAAATCTGGATCTAGATGTCATCTTTGAAAGTGGTGACATCAACCTTTGTTGTTCAGATTGGAAAAGTGCGTTTTGGGAAATTATAACATCCTGCGTACCAAGTTCTATCTTACCTGACAAAATTCAACCACCATGGGAATGAAAAAATCGATTACTCAGGCAAATAAGAAAAGAAACTTGTACTATAGGAGAGCCAAAGGAAATCGTCGCAGTTATTCCTTTCAAAGATACAAGCACATGAGATCAAAAGTATCCTTTATGCTCCGACAATTGAAGAATTTTTTTTTATGGCAACCTAAATTAAAAAAACAAAAGCCTTTTAGAAAACTGTGAGATCAGCACACAAAAAAGAAATCATCAATTCCAGCTCTTATCTCTGGTACAATGAACATAACCAATAATGCTGAGAAGGCTAACTTGATAAATGACCACTTTTCATCTATGTTCAACACATTAGTTCCTCCACTGTTGTGTGACTATTTCGACAACACTCCAATTGCCGAGCCGATATCAAACAACCTCTTGTGTAAACGAAGAAATTCTTGAGCTCATTCAGCCTTTGGATATTTCTAAGGCAAGCGGACCTGATGAACTATCAGCAAAGATGCTAAAAGCTACTGCTCCGAGTATTACCCGGGCCATAACACGATTATTCAACCTTTCCTTGATTAATGGATATCTTCCAGCTGACTGGAAGATAGCTAGGGCTACCACCAGTGTCAAAATCATCCTGTAAATCTGATCCATCACAATATAGACTTATTTCCCTTTTGTCTTGGGTGAGCAAGCTCTTGTAGAAGCATCTCCATAAAAAATTGTATGATCACTCAGTCCTGTCGCAATATCAATGCGGATTCTTAAAAGGCAGGTCAACTACTGGTGCTCTACTTAGCTATTGACAGTTGGCACAAATCTCTTGAATTTGGGTCTGAAGTATGTGCAATCTTTCTGGATCTGGCAAAGGCTTTTGACAAAGTATTGCATGTACCTTTGCTGAACAAGCTTACTGATCTACACCTAGACCAATACTTAATGAGGTGGCTGGGAAATTACCTATTGGACAGACATCAGTTTGTGGTAGTAAATGGTCAAGACTCGAGTATGACCCAAGTTCTTTCTGTTGTACCGCAAGGTTCAGTCCTGGAACCACTGCTCATATAAATGAAGTAGCTGGTGTTGCATCGGATAAAAACTACATAGTGTTCTTTGCTGATGACATTTTAATATATCGAGAAATAACGTCACCCAGTGATCATGTACAAGTGCAGATATTCCTTGACTCTATCAGTGCCTGGTTTATTGAAAACCACATGAGTTTCAATGCATTGAAATGCAAACACATGCTGATCTCGCATAAAAGAAACCATCACCTGAACATGGGCAAGATGAGATTACATGGTGCAGAGCTTCAAAGAGTGTCTGTCTTCAAATATCTTGGTGTATGGGTGAGCGACAATCTCAGCTGGTCGCAGCACATTACACAGATCACTAGGAGAGCTAATAAACAGATTGGTCTCTTTACAGAAACTTTTACAATCATTCAAGTGAAGGTACTCTTCTTCAATTGTACCTTGCATATGTTAGACCCATTCTGGAATATGGTGCCCCTGTATGGGATCCCTCCACCCACATAGAGGAACTGGAAAAAGTGCAGAGATTTGCACTTCGGATGGCATCCAAACAGTGGCACACAGACTACTCCACTTTGCTAGCTTGGTCTGAACTACCAAGTTTAGCATTTCGTAGAATATTTCTGAAACTACTTGGCTCATACCCTGCATGGATCTGTCCACTCCACTCACCTGCCACTGCAAACTAGACAAATGGATATTCGGCTAAGGAGCTACAACGAGAGACAATGATGGAAGTTCCCTTTGCCAGAACTGAATCATACAAGTCATCATTTTTCCCACATACACTTACTTTATGGAACATATTACCTGTTAAAATTAGAGCATGCCAAACTTTCTAAGACTTTAAATGTCAATTACAAAGTTTTTGTATCCTTTATTTTTATCAGGGAAGTCACTCGTATTTGCTACTTGGCTCCCTCTGCACCCTGTAATGCATTAAAAAATATAAAATAAATATAAAAATTGATGAATCAATATAAAAAAGAGTGATAAGAGACGGATCGCTCGCCACACAATATGCAATTATTGTACAGTTTCATGTACACGCACACAATAAAGGGTTCGTCGGTGGGGCGGAATTAGTCACCGATTGGTCTTTGCGTTCGGACGATAAGCTTGCAATTATTGAGCGAGTCATTACCAGGCCAACAAACAGTTCGCTAATTTGTGTATTGCGCATGTGTACAATGCGACTAAGCAACCTGGCGAGGAGTGGATTCTTGTCTGCGAGGGAGATGGGAAAATAGTATTTGTAAGTGCGAACCTGGCTATGTGAGTGAATTCAAAGATACAGACCTGTATCCAATATATTGTACAAAGAAGGATGATGAGTTGGTGATAAATCTCAGAAAAGGATATGATTATCTTCACTATGGAGCCATGACGGTATTCACAAACTACAAATTGCACTGGATATATATATATATATATATATATATATTTAAGCACATACCACAAACTATAAACTGAGCACTAATTAAAAAGGCTTTGCACACCGGTATGTTACCTGAATGAAGGCATTCCTGCAGTTAATCTGGCAATCCTTACACTCCTTTTATGGGATCTAGTGTTTCTAGTATGTGCAACTTGTGCAACAGGAATTTATTTTTATTAGCTGTTTATTTTCCCCCAGTTTCAACTCAATGTTCCAAGCATTCAGTTGAAACATTGGCAACCCACACACACACACACACACACACACACACACAAGCTGATTTAGACGATATTTTTAAGAAACCACCATAGAAGGAATTTAACACTTCACTGCCGATGTCAAACATGAAAGACAACCCTTTGCATATGTAATAGCAGGTCAACCTTTTTTTTGCATGTGTATAATAGTAGGTAAACCTCTTGCACATATAATACTAGGTCAACCAGTAGAAATCTTTTGCACATATAATAGAAGGTCAACTAGTAAGTAAACCTTTTTCACATATAATAGTAGGTCAACAAGTAGGTAAACCTTTTGCACATATAATAGTAGGTCAACTAGTAGTTAAACCTTTTGCACATATAATAGTAGGTCAACTAGTAACTAAACCTTTTGTACCTATAATAGTAGGTCAACTAGTAGGTAAACCTTTAGCACATATAATAGTAGGTCAACTAGTAGGTAAACCTCTTGCACATATAATAGTAGGTCAACTAGTAAGTAAACCTTTTGCACATATAATAGTAGATCAACTAGTTGGTAAACCTTTTGCACATAATAATAGTAGGTCAACTAGTAGGTAAATCTTTTGCACATATAATAGTAGGTCAACTTGTAGGTAAACCTTTTGCACATATAATAGTAGGTAAACCTTTTGCACATATAATAGTAGGTCAACAAGTAGGTAAACCTTTTTCACATATAATAGTAAGTCAACCAGTAGGTAAACATTTTGCACATATAATAGTAGGTCAATAGTAGGTAAACCTTTTTCACATATAATAGTAGGTCAACTAGTAGGTAAACCTTTTTCACATATAATAGTAGGTCAACAAGTAGGTAAACCTTTTGCACATATAATAGTAGGTCAACTAGTAAGTAAACCTTTTGCACATATAATAGTAGGTCAACTAGTAGGTAAACCTTTAGCACATATAATAGAAAGTCAACTAGTAGGTAAACCTTTTGCACATATAATAGTAGGTCAACTAGTAGATAAACCTTTTGTACATATAATAGTAGGTCAACTAGTAGGTTAACCTTTTGTAATAGTAGGTCAACTAGTAGGTAAACCTTTTGCACCTGTAATACTAGGTCAACTAGTAGGTAAACCTTTTGCACATATAATAGTAGGTCAACAAGTAGGTAAACCTTTTTGCTCATATAATAGTAGGTCAACTAAACCTTTTCCATGTGCAATAGTAGGCAAACCTTTTTGTAAGCAAGTGATAATTTGGACTAACAGAAAGCTGATGGCTACTTCAGTATGGAGAATTAAATACCTCAATCTGATTGGGCCGAATTGTAATTGTATAACACAAGTTGTACATGCTAGAATCACCAGCCCGTTTTCTTCCCTCGTCCCAAAGATAGGAAGGCAAGGGATTAGCTATACCAGAGTATTATTTTGAGGCTGGATGCTCTACTGCTCGCAGCAACTATACTTATACAGGCTACTTTACAAGGTTGTATATAGGACCTGTGTGCAAAAGAACAGGAACAGCAGTCAGAGTTGGGTTAACCAGTAACGAGTTCAATTTTCTTCCTATACAGTTTACAGTTTGGATGGATGCTTGGTACTCATGTTCTTCTGGTAAACAATCATTGATGCCTGGCTCCTTAACAACAGGGTTAAGAAGGCAGAGAAAAAGCTGAAAGATTTTGAGAGCAATATAACAAGAAGAAAATCCACTGAGGTTCTCAATACAGAACTTCGGTATCCTGATATGAACGAGTACATATGTGTCAATGACCCCGAGTTTTCAATAGAAAAAGGCAAGAATATAGCACGTGATAATAGTTGCAGTTTGGACGGTTTTGTTAGTGTAAAATGAAAAGGTACAAAATATTGTCCTAGTATATATATATATTATATATATAGAGAGAGAGCTACCTCATTACCCAACATGGTGCAGTTCTTCAGTTAGCTGCAGCTGAAGCAGATGCTATTGAGCAATAGAGCTTCTTAAAACTGAATGGCTAGTTGATAGCTTAGAAAGTCTCTAGCTACATGTGGTAGCTGCATAAGTTATTACCTAACAATGCTGTTTTACTTTGACATTGCAACTGTCCACATACATACATATAGCTAGCTACCTTGAGCAAGGAGGAGGAAAAAGTTGTACATGGTAAAGTGTTGTACAACTACAAACCAAAACAAAATGGAGAACTCCAATTGAGAGTAGGAGACATCGTTACCAATGTTGTGAAGTTGAGTCATGGTTGGTGCAAGGTAAACGATTTTTTAACATGCTCTCATTCTCATATAAATATTATATATAATATATTATATATAATATATTATATAGTATTCTCCACTTACAATAATGTTTATTTAGTTCATCTTTCACAACAGACTCACACTTAGGTGAATTCACACACACATATATATATAGGAACCATTGTCCGCTCACATGATATAATCAGGTGATGTGACCAGAATTAATTAGACATGGAATGACCACACAGGAAATGACTCATGTTAATCCAAATACATTACACTCCTTCCTCCTTATTTGAAAGTAGCTTGATAACGAACAGGAGGACAACGGATTCTTTGCGGGTAAGACTTAGGCTCCCCACTTTCGGCACTGGTGTTTGAGTCGTCCACTGTTTCCATTTCCAGAGTCACCTCTGTAGAACTTGCTACTTGAACTTGGGGAATTACAACGTACTTCGAGCCTGCTTGTGGAATGTCTTCTGAAACTGCTGGGACTGTCTAAAAATTCTCTCTGTCTGGAACACTCTTTTCCTTTGCAACCCCCTGGTAACCCAACAATTGATCGATATGGCAACTCCAGATCTGTCCGTTCACTTGCACCTTACGATACTGGCCCTGTTTATCCATGATCTTCCCCGGAACTCATTTAGGACCTGCACGGTGATTGAGTGCTAGTATTTCTTGCCCAATCTCAAGACTACGACATCTAGCACGGGTACTGTGGTACTTCTTTTGCTCTGCTTGTTTCTTCTCCATACATGATCTTCGGTAGATGGCTTCAACAGATCTGGGCGTGTCCGTATCTGTCGTCTCAGGAATAACTCAGTTGACTCCCGTGGTTGTGTGTGGTGTGATTTGATATCTCATGAATTGGTATCGGATAATGGACCCCACTTCACAGCCAGGAATTCATGGTGAAAAATGGTATTGAACATCTGAGGAGTATCCCTTACCATCCGGTAACCAATGGGAGGCAAAATGATTTGTTTAGACATTTAAGAATGCTCTGAAAGCGGGACAAAATGATAAAGGAACATTTTTTCAGAAGCTATCCCAATTTCTTTGGTAGACCATGCCATGCACATAAGGTTCTTAAGGCATCCAATGTTTTCTCAGTCGTGGTACTATTCATGGGTAGGACTTCCAACCACTTAGAGTACGCATCCATGACAATGAGGAACATGGTACCTAGGAAAGGCCCCGCATAATCAAGGTGAATCCTCTCCCATGGTCCGGTTGGCCATGGCCACGAGTGCAACACCACCAGTGGAGGTCGATTACAAATACCTTGACAGGACAGACAATTTCTCATGGCTGTTTTGCTGTCAGTGTTCATCATTGGCCACCACATGTGAACTCGGGCTAAACCTTTAATTCTCACAATCCCTGGGTGACTAGCATGTAACTACCTTAGCACTTGTGGTTGATATTTTTCGGGTATCACTACCTTGGGCACCCCACAGAAGGCAACCTGCCTCTAGAGTCAATTCATCTTTTCTTTGGAAGAAGGGTTTTAAGTTGGTAGGAATCATATTAGGTCACCCACTCTGCATGTATCGTAACACCTTACTCAGGAGAGGGTGTCGTCCTATGTGGTCTCGCAACTGCTTAGCTGTGACTGGTAGAGACTCTATCTGATGCACATTAAAGATCACAGCCCCCACGGCCAACTCTTCAGCCAGGGCTGTGGTTTGACTCAGTGAAAGCTGTGAAAACCCATCAGCATTAGAATGCTCACCTGTAGAACGGAATTTAAGGTCATACTGATAGCCTAATAGAAAAATGGCCCATCTCTGGAGACGTGCAGCTGCAAGTGAATTCTTTGACCCTAATATTGCCAATAAGTGTTTGTGAACAGTAACCAAGGTAAAATACCTACCATACACTTATGAAACTTCTTAACTCCAAACATCAAAGCCACACCTTCCTTTTCAATTAATGCCTGCCATAGTGAGGGACCTGGAAGCATATGCAATTGGTCTTTCTGACCCACCAGGGTATGTATGTGACAATAGTGCCCCCAACTCAGGCATTACAATCAAGCTTTAATTACAGTGTCTGGTCATAGACCAATACCCCGGTTGATGCCATCTTGGCTTTTAGAATCTCAAAAGCATGCTGGCATTCTTTATTCCAATTCCAACGGACTGATTTACATAGCAACCTATTTAATGGGTGGGCAATTGTTGACAGCTTTGGAATAAACTTGCCATAATAATTTATCATTCCCAGGAAAGCTCTATCTGATGTACATTTTGTGGTGAAGGAGCGTACTATTGCTGTCACTTTCGTAGGCATTGTATGCAACCCCTCCTGGTCAATGCAATGACCACGTTTTCTTTAAGAAACGCTACGCTTTAACCTCAACCCATTCTCTCCAGCCTCCTTAACTTCCTTGAGGTTTCTCATGTGCTCCTGCTCTGTATGGCCCAAAATTAAAATGTCACCAAGATATACCACCACCCCTGATATACCCTGTAACAATTTAACCATTATCATCTGAAAAATGGCTGTAGCAGAGGCCACAGACACTAAAAGGAAGCCTTGTATACTGGTTTATGTGTGTGGAAGGTACTTACGGGATGCTGGCTCATAGATCACTTGTTGGTAAGCTCTGGACAAATACAACTTCGTAAACGTCTTTCCGCCAGCCAACGTGGAGAACAGGACTTCTGGGATGGGTACCGGAAATTGATCGATTAACAGTTCGGGATTGATGGTCACTTTGTAATCCCCAACAACCGAATGCTACCATCAGCCTTGGGAACAGGAACTACAGGAGCAGCCCAATCACTGTACACTTGACAGGTTCGATGATGCTGTGCTGTTCAAGATGTGCCAATCTTGTTCAATCACTTCTTTCAGGGCATAAGGCACTGGTTGTGGTCGGAAAAACTTGGGTATTGATCCTGGCCTTATTGGCAAACTTGCTTGAATTTCTTTCAGTGTACCTAACCCTTCTTGGAAAACTTCCTGGTGTTCGGATAGAAGTTGGTCCAACTTGGAAAAGACTTGTTTTATGGAACTCCAATCAATTTGAATACATTACGGCCGAACAAGGAGGCTCATCACCACCAAAGGCAACTGGGCTCTCGAGTTCCATATTTGACCTGGACATTCCGTTTACCTAACACACACAATCCCTTCCCCAGAGTATGTGTTTAATTTCACGTGTAGACTCCAAGTGTACTCCTGGAAAATTCTTCTTCCATGTATCCTCGATATCAGCGACACTTCCTCCATTACTAGTGGTTTCTGGTCAATCATTATGTCCACCATGAAATCCCCTTGACTACCTCTTGGCTGGACCACTGATATATTAAAAAGTGGCAAGTCTTCCTGCCCTCCAACAGGATAATTCTGTTCTGTATTCCGAGGAGTTTCTCTTTCCTGAACTACATGAGTCCTTTGGGCTGTGGTCGCTGGCTTCCTACACATTTTAACGATGTGGCCATTTTTTCCACATGATCTACAAGTTTGACATTTGTAGAAACAATATCAGCTGAATGTCTGGTTTTTCCACAATGCCAACAAACAGTTGGCCAGCAGGTGAGGTTGTGAATGTGTAGCAGGAACCCTCCAGTGGCTTGACTGCTTTTGCATGTACTGAACTCCGCTTGCCTTTTCTGTGAGAGACAATGCTTGCAGTAGTAGTTCCTTGGCCCTTTTATCGGCTGTTTCCATGCCATGAGAAGTACTGTATGCCTTTTCCAAAGTGAGGTTTTCTTCAGTCAACAATGGTCTCTGAATTGTTTAACTTTGCAGACCACAAACAAGTCTGTCCCTCAAAGCATCCTGCAGGTGAACTCCAAGACCAGCCATTTTTCGAAGCTCTGCCATGTATTCTGCGATGGTCTCGTTAGCTCCTTAATTGTGCCTATGAAAATTGAAATGCTTGGCAATAATTAGCGACTTGGGCTTGAAATGACCTTTCAAGACAGCTTTCAAGTCCTCGTAGGATTTCGTTGCCAGCTTCTCTGGTGCAATCAACCCACTCATCAGTGAGTAAGTCTTAGCTCCCACTAAAGTGAGGAAAACTGCTAGCTTCTTTTCACTTGTTGTTATCTCATTGGCAATAAAATATTGCTCCAAATGCTCAGTGGTTGATTCCAGTCATCGGCTTCTAGGTTCTATCTGTCAAACGGTGATAGACTCCATTCCGTCCTCGTCGCCAGTTTAGTATTCTCCACTTACAATAGTTCATCTTTCATACAACAGACTCACACTCAGGTGAATGCACACACACACACATATATAGGAACCATTGTCCGCTCACATGATACAATCAGGTGATGTGACCAGAATTAATTAGACATGGAATGATCACACAGGAAATGACTCATGTTAATCCAAATACATTACATATATATATATGTTGTATGTGCAGGGAATGCTAAAAGGAAAACCTGGTTTTTATCCTGAATCATATGCAGAGATATTTGAACCCATGAGAGCAGATGTAGTTAAATACTGGGATTGAGGAGGAAGTCACAATCACTAAAAATGAAAACGGTGAAAAAAAGAACAGCAATCATGACAGAAAAGATGTGCAAAGAAACACACAGAAAAAGTAGTACGTCTATATATCATGTCACTGATTTCTCATTTGAAAAAGAAATCACAAATTCTTAGACTCTTAGTGATGTGCTTGCATGTCGAGGGTGATTTTATATATACATTCTGCCAATACGATGGGATCATATGCATATGACATTATAAATTATACAATAGCAATGTTTGTCATAGTGATTGAAAATCCAAAATGATAGAGGAGCACATCATGACAATTTTACCAACATTGTATGTTTGCTGCTTCATTCTGTCTCTTCCACCATTGATGATAAAGACAGTCCAAACTGTGGTTGTGTATCAATCACCACTACATGGTTAGGGTGATGATCCAACACTGGGCCATCTTCATCCTTTACTCCAACTCGGTCCTCTACAGTTTGTGTAATTATATGTGGAATCAACATGAGAGACACTGGTAAGCAATAGGGCCTATATATATACCAGAATGAAAACAACAATACTTGAGTGCTTACGTAAATTCAATATTGTTATTGCAATCTGTCACAACATACAAGTCCATTATCTGTTTATATTATTTACAGGTAAATAGAGCAGATAGACAGAGCCCATTATTTTTTGTGGCAATACAAACTATCCTATTGAACTCCCCAGTGAAGGCTCACTTGCTCGTCAAATATAATATCTGAACATCTATATGAAGCCTACTTTTGAGCTATCGACTTGATCACAATGACCACGAGTCTGTCATTGGAGGTCACAGGACCTGCCCCCTTAATGTGTTGCTGCACGAGATTGCTGCTGGTAGGTTATACTTCCCTCTACCTCAGTTCAGGGTGGGGCGATGTGGATGGCTTCTCTTACACCTCATTCAAACCACTTTGCAAATACTGCCTGATGAGCTCACTTAGTGTAGTGGCTTCCCATTCTCAAGGAAAGCCAATCCACATATATGACCTGCACAAGAAAAGCATTAATGATCAAATTTCACTTTTCATGCTTTCTAACTACCAATACAATTCATTTGTGTCGTGTCTACAGAGTTACAGCCAACCCTTTGAGAGGTAGTGATCAATATCGCACTGATTGGAAATCTTCTTCGCATCCATCAGGAGGGCAACATTTCAACATCTTTGGTTCGTCACACACGTCTACCACCATTTGGTGTTATAAGTGAGTCAAAGTGACATGGCCTACTTGATGATACAAGTCTTCCTTCTCTTTCACTTCCATCATATCTCAGCGTACCATGGACACCATACGCCAAGGTGCATACGGAGAAGCATGGCATCTGATCTTCATTCATCACTGGAAGTCTATGGAGGGAGGGATGGATGCCTTTGGAGCATGTTCTTATTGGTCATGGAGGTTGTGCATGGCACTGAAGACAAGTGGAAGGCTATTGCTCCAAAATGTGGATGTGCCCCACTGACCAGATGAAGGATTGGGTAGACTAACCTACCGAGATAACATTTCACCGGTGAACTATGATGGCCTGGAGTTCTCAGTTCTGATCTCTAACTGGTCTGAAAGTTCATCTCAAGTTGTGGGTTCAGATGCTCTCGCAAGAATGTCCACCAGCAAGTGAATCACTGGAGACTGAAGAACCTAAGGTGCCAACTACTCGGCATGTGGAAACCTGTACTGCACTATCCTGTTCACATACGCTGTCCCCCAGAACAACATCACTGGCAGTGGTCTTGGGTAATAACTATTGCTATATTAGACATGTTTCTTTACTGCACTCAAAAATGTGCCATGCATGTATGTAACACTGGTTAGTTCTGTAATCCTCCATAGCCCGTGTCATATGTTTGTATAGCAGAATCAAGGGATCGGTAAAAGAACAGGACTGTAATTCTATTGAGTTAGTCAGCAGTTGTTTGTAGGTTAAGTAGTCACAAGGGCCCACCTCCCCCCCTCCCCCCTATACATGGGTTTAAGTGATATTATGACTATTTTAGTACAACACCAATGCATACTGAATACTCTCTTGGACTCGTACTCCTACAATGTTGTAGCCACAAAGATACCGGCAAACGAAGCAGCCCAACTAAAAGTGCTTATACGATCCCTGCCGCATTCCATAGCCACAGTTGACATAAATATGGAACACCATAGCTTCTTCTGAGCAGCTTAAATGAATAGGACGACCCATTTCAAGGTCTCGATACAGCCCATGAAATACTAGCATTAATTTCTAAGAGAATGAGATTTCTAAGAGAATGAGTAGTGCTGACAGCTGAGGAGTATATGAATAGAGACAACAGTCTCCCTGTTTGTGCTGACATTGATAATGACACATGGGAAGAAGAAAGTTTTAACTGAAACGGGAGATGCTGACGAAAATCAATCTGATGAAGAAGATGAAAATTATAGCCACCTCCCCCAAAAATAAAGAGTTACATGTATAAAGAATCACTTGAGTCACTGAAAGGTGTTAAAGATTTCCTAGAGAGCCGTGATGCTTTAATGAAGCTACTTGTGCAAGTTTATTAGTTGACAAAGTTGCTTCTAGGCACACTGTCCGTGTCACACAAACTACCATAAATGAATACATAACAAACTGAGAATGTACATTGTTTTATACTGGTGTCTGCATGACCTACTAAACTGAGATAATGATAATGTTTTATGCTGGTGTCTGCATGACCTACAAAACTGAGATAATGTTATGCTGGTGTCTGCATGACCTACAACAGAGAGAATATTAATAAAGAAACCTCCCAATAAAGGACAACCTCCGAATAATGAACAAAGAGATATGTCCCAACTTGTCTACTATTCGGAGGTTCCACTGTATATCTTTAAATTATAATTTGTGTAAGTTCTGCGTCTGTGTTTTTATAGACTAACTAGCTGTATTGATGCCTTAGATAGCCCATATGTGTTCATTTTCTCCAACCTTATCATGGCTGGTGACCTCAATAGTGCCCTCTATTTCCAAAGTTGTTCTCCATTACTTTTCACTTTGCCAAGTTGTTAAACATTTTATCTTAAGAGGTAATCACTCTATCATCGACCTGGCTTTGGTTTCAACTCCCTCAATCATTACTCGTATCATGCTCTAGTCCTCCTCTTAGTTCCTCTCACCATCAAGGTTTTCTTATGCCATTTTGTTTCTCCATTCCAAAAATCATCCTTTGGTTCATCTAGATTCTAGAATCATTTGGTGTTAAACAAAAGGCCAATTTCAATTTAAGTTGTAACTACCGCAATATTTTCATGTTGATGAAATGATTTCTAAGGTGTCTGGCATAAAAAAAGTTTACAGATGTTATGGAGAACTGCATCCTGAAGAAGATAATGTCATCTTGTAGAAGCTTACCTTGGATAAACAAATACATTCTTAGAGCAATTTGCAGAAGAACATCTTGTTCACTGCTTAAAAACGCTCCATTAGAGTTGTAAATTAAGAGAATACAAACTTGTCAGGAATGCTGTTGTTTCTGCCATCAGAATTTCAAAAGCAGCATATCTCTCAAGACTATTCTGCTGTCACTAAAACATTTTGGAAATTGATTAAGTCACTGTCCAAACATGAGTCAACCATGCCCTCACTCTCTTGCAATGATCTACTCTACTCCTCAGATG
The DNA here is from genome assembly GCA_028752905.1 of Cladorhizidae sp. MBARI D1340-BT2. Lineage (NCBI taxonomy): Eukaryota > Metazoa > Porifera > Demospongiae > Poecilosclerida > Cladorhizidae > Cladorhizidae sp. MBARI D1340-BT2. Next base: position 9,889,594 of record JAQNBH010000013.1, read on the forward strand.
AAGACAAAGCCGAGTTACTTGGAGGGACAATGGCATATATTTTTTTAACTTATGGTTACCACTTTAGACCTCTGTAGGTTCTGCAAACTTCATGGTATGTACTTGATATAGAGCTCAAAAGATAGGTCTCTCTGTGTGCTCTCTTTTGATAATAAAATAATTTTCATAAGTATAACTATAGGCAAGTTACTAGACCTAAAGTGGAGGGACCTCAAAACCTGAATGCCCGAATTCTCCACATAAATATTTCCAGATTGCAAAGTGCTGAAATTAGCACCAGTGGCTAGAGCTCTATGCAACGAGTGTTTTCATTAGGTGTTAAAATGTAAGTACATGGTCAGCACGTGGGTGGAAAATGAACAGTTGCTTTTTCCTGCTTTATCCAGAAAATATAGGAGTGTCACTGATGTCTGATATGGAAACTTATCAGGTAGATCTGAATTCCGCTTATTTGAAGTTAGATATAAGGTTCTGCCTGAATTCGATGTCTTACCCTTATAGAGAGTGTGAATGAGTGTACTAGTGAAACTGATTGTACAAGTAGTGACTGCTATGGAGAAAGTAGTGAGAGTGACGAAGAAGACGAAGGTAGGGCTGCTTTTATAGCACCGAGGCACTAACGCTTGTCAGAGTAGAATGTGAATTAGTGTTATGCCAGTAGAAACTAGTAGGATATGAATGAAGAGCAGTCGCCTGGGTATACAATGCAGTGTTTTATGGGACGTGGGAGAGGAAGAGGGAGAGGCAGAGCAGCCTCAGTCACATCACAGCAGCATACTTGGACAGAGGTTGGAACAGGTAATTTCTTATTCATAATTATTTTTTGAGTATAAGGCACTGTACAACCATTATTACAGATGACCCAGCTACTACTCCAGCACCCTTTACTGGGGTGTCTGGAAGCAATCTATCAATGGCACCAGGACACCAGAGGACTTCCTTTCCCTCTTTTTTACTGACCAACTCTTGTAGTTTTTGGTAGAAGACACCAGTTAATATGCTGCCAAAAAAATCCAAGCAATCAATGTGTGTAAAATTAGTTAGTGTACATCTAGAATTAAATTATAATCTCGTACATATCTAGTTAAAAATACATATATCAGTGATTACTCACTCCACAAGAACTGGAGGACTGTGCAATTGGATGAATTGAAGGGGTTCCTAGCTGAATATCAGCATACACCAATTAAAAATTATTAGTTACAAAGTCCAACTAACGACTTACCCTTATAGTCAAAGCAATCTACTTCAATTTTGGGGTCAACGTCAAACAAATTGCAACAAAAATAAAATCACCTCAGATCATTTCTATAAGGTCCCTAGAATGACATACTAAAAGTCCAGAAAAATCCATGTGGTGGAAAGTTACCTAATTTGCATAAATCCAATATGGCCGCTAATTTCAAGCCACTCATTATTGGCCATAACTTTGTCCATAGTATTAAAAAAATGGCTACTTTAAAGGCCTAAAATCTACATCCTACCAAGGCCTACTATGTTTTATCCTATGTAGCATAAATTCCAATATGGCTGCCAATTTCAGGACTAATTAGGTGCATATTTGGTGGGATTTAACGTTATAATTTCAAATTTGCAACACTTTTAATTGTGATCAGCACGAATTATTTGCTAATTATTAACAAAATGAAAAAAACAAAGAAATAAATGGAGTTTTTCCTTGCTTGAATCAGTGTTTAGTCCAAGTGTCTTAAATATGTACATGAGTCACATTCTGCAGTACGCACTATCATGAAAGGAACATTTTATTCATCATCTTCATCAACTCCAAGGTCTGGTCTAGGGGAATTAGCACAACTGGTTCCTCGACATTCACCACAGGCAGGTGAGTAAGTCAGTCCATGCTTTTGGCATGTAAAACACCTACTAGTGCAGGAAGTTTTGCAGCAACATCTGATAACCTCAAGCAGTGATGATGGGGCTGCTGCCTGGTCTGTCTGTATGGGAAGATACATTCCATCATCAAGATGCCAACCCCAATCACTTGAAACGAATTCATCAGCTAGCCCCTTCCATTCCTGTATTTGATAGTACACTCTTAGGCTGTGATACTTTCCTGCAGATGAAGTTGGTGGCAATGTTCGTGGTTCAACAAATGATGTGTTTGTAGATACTTTATCACAAAATTGCTTGTATCTTAGCGAGTTGAGACTGTCTTATGAATCTCTATTATGCAGACAAACCAATGCTTTCTCTCTAGCAGCGATAAGTCCCTCTTTGTTACTGGGTTCTGAGGTATTGAATACTTGTGCCTGCTGGTGAAAAATGGTATTTTTCATTTTTTCCCCAAAGCTCCTCCTTTGCCAAGTCCATGTATACGCGATGTAGTGTCACAGCCAAGTATGGCATGGATAAACAGGATATGGTCACACACATCCCCTCCAAGAGCATGTTTCAGTTGCTTAATATTCCATACTCTGTTCTTTTTGGAATTGGCTTTGGTTTCAGGGGAGAAAAAAATTTGTTTTGCTTTCAAATCACAATGATAGATGAGCAGGATAAGAAGGTCAGTCTCATCCCCCACATGAATGGTGGTATTTATTTCAGAGGACTGTACTGCTGTTCTCACAATTGCATCTTGTTTGGCATGAATTATCACATATCCAGCATGCTCCAACTTTTCACCAAGAAGATTTATGAATAGTTGCTTGTTGATTTTGTTAGCTAGAAATTCATCATTTTTAGATTTCAGAACCATGTCTCCAGTGAAGTGCACAGTAACACCTGTATGTGTCCTAGATCGGCGAAGATGGGTAGCATCCTTAGCAGAAGGGCCATTTTGATAGCCATCAAAAACCACTGTAGGTTTCCCGTATTTCCTTGCGAGATAATCTACATAGAGTCGACAAATGCTATTATATGTTACTCCACGGGGCCATGGTATGTGATGCAACAGTGCACCACCATCCAATACAAACTGCACAGTGCCTGTTGGTTCAGGGAACTCATTGCTGGTCACTTTCCATAGAGCATCTGCTAGAGCAGACTTGTTAGCTTGCAGAGGGAGGTGTGAAGACTCAAACAAGGCAGGAGGATAGCTACACATTGAAGAGATGAGGAAGCTAATCTGCATGGTCTCCAGCAGTAACAAGTCTCTGAAACAAGAGTTTTGGGTCCACCTGCACGAGTTGATGTTGAATCTTAACGCTTGTCCTTGAGGCTAGTGTCACAACCTGATCTGCTTTTTTGAATGAGTAGTCATTTCTTGCCATTGAGTCTAAGATTCTTTGACCAACTTCTGTAGACTTGTGTACATTTACTGAACTTTCTGCTGTCATGCCACTGGCTATGCTGTGCAGAACAGGATCTGAAGTAAATGGACTTCGCTCTATGAGGTAACTTAGGATGTCAAGCGTGTCATTGACATCCCTACTCTGTCTCGCTCTACTGACCTCTTTGTGTTGCTCACTTGTTTCATACCTCACACCAGAAAACTCCTGCATGGCCTCATTTACGTGTGCACGGGATGGCATAGATAGAAGCCACACATTTCTTTGTGTTTCTGTCATTCCAGTTCCTCTTGTCAGCCCTCCACTTGACTTTGCACTCCTCATGAGAACTTGTTCAATGATGAGATCTGTGGACAGCCCTGCCCAGTAACGATTGCTTCTCCTCACCACATGATAACCTTCTTGGAAGGTTTTGTACACTGCTGGGTGGGGTCTGTGGCAAATCTTGCATCATTTGCAAGTACAAGTGAGCTGATTTAGCATACAGTGTATGTCCTGAAGAAGCAAAGTAAGGCAACATGTCATGTTTCCTGTTCGCTCAGCTTTCAGAAACATACGTAAGATGTCTATCATGCTCATGTATTGTAGCCAAAGAAGGGCAGTACGTGACAACAGGCCTTCTTTCTTCATCTTAAGAGTGTTCTGAATCTTGCTGAGAGTGACTGATGAACAAGCTTCCTCTACAGATGCAATCCCAGAAAATAGGCCATCATACAATTTATTCGCCTCCTCCAGGTCATTGTTCCTTAAACCCTCATCAGGTGTACCATCTTCCTCACATTCTTCTCCAGCACTCAGACCTTCAGTATCCTCCACGGTGGCTTTGCAAGGTACAGGAACATTGTAGCAATCAGCAATCAGAATAGTATTCAGAGCATCTATCAGGAAATGCCCACGTACAGCTCTAGAAATTGCCTTGCCACTCAGCATATGACTCACGCAGTTGCTGGCGTATACAACCTCACGGAGGGAATTCCTAAAGAAGGCCAAATCACTCAGGGAAAAGCTGATTGGTCAACTGTGTACATCAACCCTCACTTGACTCGTGCCCAGGAGGAAGCAGACTACCACCTGTGGCAATATCTCCGAAACAAGAAAATGCAATCACCAGGCAAGGATTGGATAATCAAAAATGGCCAAGTCATAGAAAGACGTAAATTTTGGAGAGACAGATCCTTGGAGGTGATTCATGCTGATGGTCACTGCAGAATGGATCTCTGACTACTAGACATAATAGCTCTACTGCTTAGCTTTTTAGAGGGTCCCCTGCACTAGGTCCGTGTAGATCTGAGTCAGGGGCAACAAACTATTTTGTACTATAATGCACGTAGTATTCTTCCAAAGCTTGATCAAATTGCTTGCACCATAATCCTGATCTAATATGTATAGTTGAATCTTGGTTGAGCAATGAAATTGATGTTGTGGAGGTATCGTTAGCAAACTATACAACAATTAGACTGGACAGAAATCATCATGGTTGTTGAATACTGGTCCTGGTCAAGGACAGTATTACTTTAAACCAATCCATTTCTGTTCCGCACGATCTCGAGTTAATATTCTTATCCATTACTTGACCCTCTGCAAAATCACTTTGCTTAGGCATCTTTTATAGACAACCATCGGCTTCCACTATGCTCACGACAAGCTGTCTGATGTTAACTCAATAAATCCTACTACCTTCTCATATTTTATTATTCTTGGGGACTTCAATATCAATATGTGGAACCTTCCTCGAACCTTCCTCAAATAGAAACCGGCTAATAACTTTTATGAATATTGACACGAGCTGTGCTACAACCCACGCACTACAGTAATGATGGTATTCCATCAATTATTGATCTGGCTGTGGTAATGGATATTAAGAAAATACAGTGCAATGTTATTCCACCAATCGATAATTCAGACCACAGAGGGCTGCTTGTTGAATGCGGGGGGTGGATTCAGCTATCCAGATAAGACCCCGGAGAAGAATTTGGAGATACGAGTTTGCTGATTTCGGTAAGGCAAATGAGCTGCTGGAAAATTTGGATCTAGATGTCATCTTTGAAAGTGGTGACATCAACCTTTGTTGGTCAGATTGGAAAAGTGCGTTTTGGGAAATTATAACATCCTGCGTACCAAGTTCTATCTTACCTGACAAAATTCAACCACCATGGGAATGAAAAAATCGATTACTCAGGCAAATAGGAAAAGAAACTTGTACTATAGGAGAGCCAAAGGAAATCGTCGCAGTTATTCCTTTCAAAGATACAGGCACATGAGATCAAAAGTATCCTTTATGCTCCGACAATTGAAAAATTTTTTTATGGCAACCTAAATTAAAAAAACAAAAGCCTTTTGAGATCAGCACAAAAAAAAGAAATCATCAATTCCAGCTCTTATCTCTGGTACAATGAACATAACCAATAATGCTGAGAAGGCTAACTTGATAAATGACCACTTTTCATCTATGTTCAACACATTAGTTCCTCCACTGTTGTGTGACTATTTCGACAACACTCCAATTGCCGAGCCAATATCAAACAACCTCTTGTGTAAACGAAGAAGAAATTCTTGAGCTCATTTAGTCTTTGGATATTTCTAAGGCAAGCGGACCTGATGAACTATCAGCAAAGATGTTAAAAGCTACTGCTCCGAGTATTACCCGGGCCATAACACGATTATTCAACCTTTCCTTGATTAATGGGTAGACGATCGTCCGGTAAAGGAGTCGGCTATATATATGTCAGGGGAGGCTCCATAGGGGGGGCAGGGGGGGCAATTGCCCCCCAAGCAGAACATTGGGGGGCATTGCCTCCCAATGATCTTGTGGCCTGTCAATGCATGCTATAATTATACTGTATTAGCTGCCTGTAAACCCCAGACCACATGTTAAGCTGCCAAAACCACCTGCTAAAACTGCATTATGATTGCAGCTGCTCAAATTATTAACATGTGCAAATAAGCAGCTGGAGATGAAGAGAAAGGAAACTCAAAGAAGTCTAACAGAAATGTGGCCAAAGAAGAAGAAAACTTCACAAAAAGAAGGGATGCCTGGTGTATCTGGGAATGAGCTTTTACAAGAACATGACTTTGAAGTTCTTTCAGAACCAGAGTCTGTTGATAAGGAACAGGTATGTAATGAGCTCGAATGTCTGGAAGAGATAGGGGAAGAAAGTATTTCTGTTGGTGACAATGAATCTGTTACTGTCAGTGAAGAATGCATGAATCAATGCTGTACTGAGGAAAAAACTGCTTACCAACCAAAAGGAAAGGAGGCATTATCTCTATTTGCTAAGAATGATCGTCAAAAATTTCGTACCCATGAGAATTCAGATATGCATCTTGAAATGAAGTTGAAATGGAATGCTTTTACCAATCCTACTCAGCTCAACACTCAAATTGCTAGAGCTCAACTGTCTCGGCGTATTGGGCTCTTGAAACAACTTGAGGCTATGAAATATCTTCTCAGGCAAGGCATAGCATTGCGTGGACATTCTGAAGAAGAGGGAAATCTACCTCAATTATTAAGCATGTGGTCAAGTGATAATAATGACATCAAAACTGGGTCAAGGAAGGGAAGTATTTATCACATGACATTGTTAATGAAATGATAAGTCTGATAGGACAAAAAGTATTACGACAAATTTTAGCAAGAATCATGAGTAGTGTTCCTAGTTGGTATGCTGTGATTGCTGATGAGGCTACTGACGTTACTTTTAAAGAACAGTTTAACTTGTCTATAAGGTATGTCGATGATGATTATATGGTGCATGAAGATTCAGTTGGTTTATTCAATCTTCCCAACACTAAAGCTGAAACTTTATTTGTTGTATTGAAAGATATGCTTATGTGATGTGCTTTGCCTTTGTCATTATGTCGTGGTCAAGCATACGACGGAGCTGCTGCAATGCAGGGGAAAAGAAAAGGCTTAGCTACCTTGTTCAGAAAAGAAGTCCCAGCTGCATTGCCTGTTCATTGTCTGGCTCACTCCCTGAATCTCTGCCTGCAAGATGCAGGGAGGCAGATACAGCTATTGTAGAGAAATAGTGAAGTTAATAAATTACTCTCCTAAAAGAAAGCATCTCTTTTCTAAGAAATTGTTGGTAAATGAGACTGCAGAAGGTGGCATTAAGGTGCTGTGTCCAACTCGATGGACAGTGAGAACTGGTGCCATTGGTGCTGTGATCAATCAGTATGGTGTTATTATGGAAACCATGGAAGAAGTCCATCAAACAACCCATGATGATTATGGATTGAAAGCAGCTGGAATACTTGCTGCTTTGGAAAAAAATTGAAATTTTATTTGGTTTAAAATTGGGTCACCTTCTTTTCAGTGCTGCTGAAGAAGCTTCTAAAGTCTTACAAGCCAAGGATCTAAGCATTCAAGAGGCAATGTCAGCAGTTAATGTAACACAAGATTTTTACAAGCGCCAGAGGAAAGATGTAGAGTTTGAAAGGTTCTATAGTGCTGTTGTTGATCAGGCTCATTCATTGGAAATTGGGGACCCTAAACTGCCTAGGTATAAAAGGTTACCAGCAAGATTTGATAGCAGTCAACCTCATCAGTTTGATGCACCCAAAGTTTACTTTAGTAAAATTTATTATGAAGCTTGTGATATCCTTATCCAAGAACTGGATGATCGATTTAAGCAAGTGCATTTAATGAACCCCATGATTGCAATGGAATCACTTCTTATTAAGGCTGCTAATGGAGACGTTTATGAAAGTGAGCTTGACGTCATTCAAGAATCTGTTTTTAAGAATGACCTTGACTTTGATCGACTGAAGAAGCATCTGGGAGTTCTAGTTGATGTTATCAACCAGGCCTTACCAGAAGTGAAGAAAGTAACTAGCATTCGAACAATATGTGAAGCTATGAGTACACTTGCGTATTGATCAATGTTTCCAGAAGTTCACAGATTGCTACGCCTCTACTTTACAGTTCCAATTACATCCTCAACCTCTGAAAGAAGTTTTTCCACTTTAAGACGTGTTCTAACATACTTAAGATCCACTATGTCAGAAAAAAGGTTAAATAACTGCATTTTACTACACATTCACTAAGATCTCACAGATAGACTTAACTTACAAGAAATTGCCCAAGATTTTATAACACTAAATGAAGAAAGAAAGAGATACTTTGGAACATTATAAGTAATCATTGTAATTTGTGTATGTGTGTGTGTGATAAAAGTTGTGGTTTAAAAAGTTGGGGTAGTCTTCAAACATTTTAGCATGCTTACATGCGCCATCCCCTTGCCCCCCCAACCAGCAGCCACCCCTGTATGTGGTCGGTTTTTACCAATCAGGTCACTAGAGTCCTCTGGTTAAGAAGGATCTGCAATTGACTATGGGTTTTAAATTGAAACACGGCATGATTTTGTTTGTAATCGTGGTGGCACTCTATTTGCAAGTTCTTCCAGCTTTATCAGCAAAATTGGAGCACAAGTAAACGTGAATGGAACGTTGGATGAGCAAAAGATGTTGCCATAACGTTGGATGATAATCATGATGCAAAAGATGTTGCCATATTCAATCTCCTGGCTGTATTTCTAGAAAACTGAAAGATTACAAGCCCATTAAAACTTCAGTGGTCTACCATCATCCTGACATAGTGCACTATGTCATGTTGTCACCCAAACCCCAATACCAGCTCATCTTTCGTGACTACATATCAATGCTTTCTGTTTACAAGTTCCTCAAGCCTGAGAGAATTATTCTGCATAACATTGTGGGAGTTTACTGGAAGTCTGTGCAGATATGGAAAGGCACCAAAGTAAAAATTAACAAAGTTGAAAGGGTTGCAAAGTTTTCTAATAAAGAAGGTTGCGTTCATTGAGCATGAAGCTAAACTAAAGATACTTAACAACATTGGGGGGACGATGATGTAATCATAATCAGTGGAACAAGGTGGAGACAAAACCAGGAGATATCGGAGTGTGTGCTTGCTCAATTTCAGGATAGAATTAATTTGGGTTTAATTTTTTGTATAAAAGGCACATCATTTGTTAAGAAATGGCTTAACAAATAGCTACCTCACTGATTACAGGACTGCTTGGTTATATAATTGTGGCAAAGTTTCCGCAGCCATCCTAACGAAGCCGGATACCAATAATACATGCCACAATGTGTACGTGGATGAAACAATACAAATAGATTCTAAATTTAACGAATATTTAATGTGTTTAAATGCTAATCATGTTGTCAATTGGAGGGAAAAGCCTGCAACTCATTATTTTTACAGATGGTTTCCCAAATACACTTCACTCAAGAAGAAGGATATGGATGAGCACCTGCTGATGCAAGATAATTCACTGGGAGACTTATTTCGGCATGTTATTAGTGCTCACTAGTCATAACCACCTTTTCTTTCGCTTTCATTAAGGATGTTGTAGCTCAATCTTAGCAGGTGTTTACAAAATTCAATGCAATGTGCATGAGAGTAACCTTATATCTGTTTCCAATGAGCATGTCGATAGTTAATGTATTGTTTAACATTGCTTGATGTTGAATTATCGCTCATCATCGTCAAGTGAAGGTAGACACTATGCTAATCATCAAAAACTATGGGGACATATGTTCATCACATGGATCAATAAATGGCATCCATGTGAAATGCCCTATCATTCTGGGTTTACACCCACTGTTAGAGAACCACCCTGGTCCCCTTGTTCACCCAACACCTTAGGGTGTCATGAAAACTGATGGAGACCTAGACTCGATGAAGCAATCATGCCTTATCAATGACATTCACACTTCAAGCACGCACTCCACTTGTACACACGTAGTCCTGATCATGTTCATTGGAGGAAAGCCAGACTACGTGCATGCATACAAATTCCTTCCCGTCATGTGTATCACGTATATAGAGCTGGCATGATGAACTTTGACTCCAGAGTGACATGATTCAACCAGCTATGCTGGGTTCTCCATATAACTTCATCACACATTCTTATGTTGATTCACGTAACACTTCGGGCAGAAAAATAGCTATACTTAAGTGGCAAACTCACCAAATAGCAAGGAACAACCAATACCAAGGATAAATATGGATGAAGCCTCTTGAAGCTATACATAAATATACACACACCCACACATCTTTAGTTTTCTCGTCTCTCCTTTGTATAAATAATTATTAGATAAATGCACCGCACACCATGGATACACCCCAGACATTGCTGGAAGATATTTCAGTATTTCTAAGTGATATATACAGCGAGTAACAGACTCGTCTCCGACTGTTCCACTTCCAACACCAACGTTGAGTGAGTCAACATATGCACCATCACCGATGTTTGCTACCAAGATGTGGACACAAGGTAATTTGAAATAAATTTATAATTTGATTTGATGATAGATCACATAATTTTGATGTTACATAAATCGTACAATACTAAACATAAATCTACTTATAGGTCTCGTAGTGACTGACCCTCCCTTCCTGCAACAGTCTCGACCTCCCACTGCTCCACTTCCAACACCAACAAAGTCGAGTCCCAAGAAGAATCAGTCAGCTGGCACCAAAGTTGCCTCACAAGAAGAGGACACAAGATATTCTGGATAAACATACATAATAATTTAATTTGATGATGGATATCATAACATAAATCTATTAAAGACCACATAGGCTATGCTGAAAGCGATGGAAGAGACCATCCTATATTAGGAGGCACAACCATACTTTACCACATTCTTTGTAAGACATTATTCTCAAGCACTTCAATCCCCAGCTAAGAAGTCGTATATATAAAATATATGTATTGTCCATGTCAATGCATGTAGAGATAAACATGGCCCAACATGAACTTAGACCTGTACAATGCCACGTGCATAGGAGTTCAACAGGTTCAGGTCGCTGGTAATGTACTACTTCATTATCAGAAATTGGTAGTCATTTCCACTGACATTCAATTCTAAACACACAAATATAATGATGAGAGAAACTTTAGAATGCATACTGACAATTGATTAGTAAGATTTACCAAGACCACTGATGACACTTTGCAAAACCACTTTGTTGCACCCAAGCTCATGTCTGGACCACTGCATGCTCAACTTGAGACTATACTCATTCCCTAGTATGCATTTGGTGCTGTATAAACCATGCAACAAGTACACAGTATGATTGATATAGAGGATACCTTCCAGACAAACAGGGAATAGTGGTGTGCTATCCATTTGCAGTAGAATCATGCCGAGCATCAGTCATCACCTACATAGTCATAAAAATAGCACGTCAACAAAACACAAGCAGACAAACAAATAGCAGCATTCAACAATTTATGTTATCAGCAAACCAAGATTTGAACAACTCACAGATTGCCTAATCCTGGTCCACACATTGAGCAGGCTACTCATAGATTGTCCACACAAACCATGGATCCATACTTCGAGGGGAAACTTATCAACTGTGTGCTCAAAACATCTATGCTATAAACTGTGTCAATCCAAAAGATGATCCACACTTCTTCATACTTAGAATTTACTATACTAGGCCAGTGACAATTGGGTAAGAGAAGATAACACACACATATATATAGCACATTTTTATAAAAAATACTTTTAGGCAAATATACACACCATTTCATCCTACATGTTTCTTGATCACTTCCTCTCTATTAATCTGTGTACAAAAGTGAAGGAAGCATATATAAGTGGGAGGGGCCTGAATTCTCAAACTAGCTAGCATATGAATATCAGAAAAACTAGTATTTGTAAGACATAAGGATAATAAATGAGAGTATAGGGCTAAAAGTAGCAAAGTAGTTCCTTCTTCTTTCATTAACATTAACAAATTATTTAGCAATCAGGAATACATCTATTTTGACTGTTAAATATGCAACAGCATCATATTATTTAGCTGAGGTTGACTCAGGGTCGACTGTATATAGTTCTTTAATCTCCGTAAAGTAGAAAAATTCCTTTCAGCTGTGACTGTACAGGTACAGTGAGGAGGACACACGTAGTTTATAAAATTTACCCAACACTAGTTGAAATGTCATTCAAAGTACTGTATATAGTGATACGAGTAACTCCTTTGATTTTAGTGCTAGTGGCACACCCCTGGTTTGATCAAACCTACGCTTCAATTCTTCAACAATTTATCTCCTAATAATGTTGTCTGAAAGTTGGGATCACGAAATGAACTTGGAACATGTTCCTCAACATCATCTACTCTCCTCAGTGGGCATCTTTGATGAGGCAGCTTAGTTGCTCAGTAAAATTATTGGACTCTAATACCACTACATTGTAAAAAAAATTAATATCCATTAGGTGTAAGCTCTACTGACCTTGATGCTCTTGAAGATACATGGGAGAGCTTAGAGCTGCCATCAAGCATTTGCTTTATATGCACAGAGACCCCTAGGCCTGGTACTCCTCTCCAAATCTTCTCCCGGTTTTTTACAGATGAAGTTGGGACCTGTTGGTACTTGAGACCAATCGCTTTGCTGCCATAGTTTGTGAAACTATTCCCTGAGCTCATCCCTAGACTGATATTACTGTGAGGGAAATGAAAGCCTTTTTTTGGTGTGCTCATTTTATGGGTATGTAGGCCTGCTTAGGTCTTTATTGGACAACTAAGTTTCCCCTAGATGTCCACGGAATGCTGATGTTATGAGCATCAATTTTCAGCAGTTGTTCAGGTGTTTGCATCTAGCTGGATGAGCATCTCTCCCTCAATAACAAAATGAACAACTGTAACACATGGGCTGGCCTTTGAGGAGAACATAATGTACTAGTGTTCAGTGCAAGGAAATTGGTTCTGGTCCATGTACAGATAGTGTTGACATCATTTTGAAGATACATGAAATCTCTAGGTGACTGTATCACTTGGTATCGGCATAGAACTTGGCCATTAGAGATGACCCAGATGACATCATTAATATATATGAGGAACAGTAGTGGTCCCAATAGAGAGCCATGAGGAACCCAAGATGTTACGGTAAGAGATGGGGAACAAGCCTCATTAACAACAACTATTTTTTTCCCTTAATCGTAGACTCAATTTATGATGTGCAGATCCATATTCAATATAATGAGTTTGAGGGGTGTACGGAATGGATTAAAAAAAGGTCGAGTATATAACATGATATCTAAAGATTGATAGCATGCATTCGCAAATGATAGCAGTGCAGAAATGGTAGACTTACCAGGAGTGATCCCCATTGGCATTAAGAAATAGGCTCTGGAGGTGCTATGAGATGAGTTTATGAATGATCCTCTCTATGAACTTGCTTAAAACTGATCAAATTTGCAGTTTGGAGGATTTGTTTTGCTCTCCCTTTTGGGTATAGGAATGACCCTGGCATGCTTCCAACTTCTAGGTATGTTGCATAGAGGTTGAATAGCTAGGTAATGCTTGGAACAATACTAGGGGCTGTGGCCTTGAGCCTTCTCGTAGATATATTGTCAGGTCCAGTTGCTTTTCTACAGTCAAGAGCTGTAATTAGGTCATAAACCTGATCCTCTATGCAGAGTACTTAAGACGGGCAGGTATGAGGATCATCTGATAACGGTGAATTAACAGGAGCCATTATTAAGGTAGGGAAATCATTGAGGTTATAGCGAAAGTGCTGAATAAGTAACTGGCTTGGTCTTCATCTGAGGGGAAGAGTACATCATTGTAAGAAAGTGAAGGTGTGGCTCCTCTTGGAGAGCGACTTAACCAATTTCCAAAATGTTTTAGTGTCAGAAGAATGCAGTCTTGAGAGATATGCTTATTTTGAAATTCTGATGGCAGAAACAACAGCGTTCCTGACAAGTTTGTATTCTCTTTATTTACAAACACTACGAGAGCGCTTGTAAGCAGTGAACAAGATGTTCCACTGCAGATAGCTTTATGAATGTCATTGTTTAGCCAAGGTAAGCTTCTACAAGATGACGATATCTTCCTTGGGATGAACTTCTCCATAACATCCATAATTATTTTTATGCCAGACATCTTAGAAATCATTTATACCATCAACATCAGACAGCATTGATCACCAATCAAGAGGTGGTTACAACTTAAATTGAAATTGGCCTTTTGTTAACACCAAATGAATCTAGAATCTAGATGAACCAAAGGGAAATTTTTGGAATGGAGAAACAAAATGGCATAAGAAAATCTTGATGGTGAGAGGAACTAAGAGGAGGACTAGAGCATGATACGAGTATTGATTGAGGGAGTTGAAACAAAAGCCAGGTCGATGATAGAGTGATTAGCACTTAAGTTAAAATGTTTAACAACTTGGCAAAGTGAAAAGTAATGGAGAACAACTTTGGAAATAGAGGGTGACAGTGGCACTATTGAGGTCACCAGCCATGATAAGGTTGGAGAAAATGCTTATATTAAGACTGCATAATGTAGAAAATGGGTTATCTAAGGCATCAATACAGCTAGGTAGTCTATAAAAACACAGATGCAGAACTTATACAAATTATAATTTAAAGATATACAGTGGAACCTCCGAATAGTGGACAAGTTGGGACATATCTCTTTGTCCATTATTTCAGAGGTTGTCCTTTATTGGGAGGTTTCTTTATTAATATTCTCTCTGTTGTAGGTCATGCAGACACCAGCATCATTATCTCAGTTTAGTAGGTCATGCAGACACCAGTATAAAACATTACCATTATCTCTGTTTAGTAGGTCATGCAGACACCAGTATAAAACATTTTACATTCTCAGTTTGTTATGTATTCATGTGTGGTAGTTTGTGTGACACGGACAGTGTGCCTAGAAGCAACTTTGTCAACTAATAAACTTGCCCATTAGCTTCATTAAAGCATCACGGCTCTCTAGGAAATCTTTAACACCTTTCAGTGACTCAAGTGATTCTTTATACTCTTTATTTTGGGGGGAAGTGGCTGTAATCTTCATCTTCTTCGTCAGGTTGATTTTCATCAGCATCTTCTGTTTCAACTAAAACTTTCTAAGAAGTTTTCTTCCCATGTGTCATCATCAATGTCAGCACAAACAGGGAGACCGTTGTCTCTATTCATATATATATTCCTCAGCTGAACAACTGTCAGCACTACTCATTCTCTTAGAAATCTCATTCTCTTAGAAATCAATGCTAGTATTTCATGGGCTGCATCGAGACCTTGAAATGGGTCGTCCTATTCATTTAAGCTGCTCAGAAGAAGCTATGGTGTTCCATATTTATGTCAACTGTGGCTATGGAATGCGACAGCATTTGGATCGTATAAGCGCTTTTAGCTGGGCTGCTTCATTTGCCGGTATCTTTGTGGCTACAACATTGTAGTTACGAATCCAAGGGAGTATTCAGTATGCATTGGTGTTGTCCTAAAATAGTCATAATATCACTTAAACCCATGTATAGGGGGGAGGGGGGGGCCCTTGTGACTACTTAACCTACAAACAACTGGCAGTCCTGTTTTTACCGATCCCTTGATTCTGCTATACAAACATATGACACGGGCTATTGAGGTTTACAGAACTAACCAGTGTTACATACATGCATGGCACATTTTTGAGTGCAGTAAAGAAACATGTCTAACATAGCAATAGTTATTTCCCAAGGCCACTGCCAGTGATTTTGTTCTGGGAGATAGAGTACATATGTGAACAGGATAGTGCGGTACAGGTTTCCACGTGCCGATAGTTGGCACCTTAGGTTCTTCAGTCTCCAGTGATTCAGGACAGCTACTTGCTGGTGGATATTCTGCGAGAGCATCTGTACCCACAACTTGAGATGCACTTTCAGACCAGTTAGAGATCAGAACCGAGAACTCCACGCCATCATAGTTCACCAGTGAAATGTTATCTCGGAAGGTTAATCCTTCATCTGGTCAGTGGGACACATCCAACATTTTGGAGCAATAGCCTTCCACTTGTCTTCAGTGCCATGCACAACCTCCATGACCATACTATAAGAACATGCTCCAAAGGCATCCATCCCTCCTCCATAGACTTTCAGTGATGAATGAAGATCAGATGCCATGTTTTTCCGTATGCACCTTGGCGTATGTTGTCCATGGTGTTACGCTGAGATATGACGGAAGTGAAAGAGAAGGAAGACTTGTATCATCAAGTAGGCCATGTCACTTTCACCCACTTATGTGAGTCTCTAACTAACACCAAATGGTGGTAGACATGTGTGACGAACCAAAGGTGTTGAAATGTTATCCTCCTGATGGATGCGAAGAAGATTTCCAATCAATGCGATATTGATCACTGCCTCTCAAAGAGTTGGCTGTAACTCTGTAAAAACCACACAAATGAACATAACCATCTTGTATTGACTCAGCTACTGTGGGGGAGGCTGTTATGCCCCTGACTGAAGCTCAGGGACATTAGAAATAATAAACAGTTATGTTTTGTAGTGAATGCGTGTTGTATAGATATTAAAATTGTATAATGTTCACATCAGCCTTGATTTCTGTTTTCATCCTTAGTTTCTTATGTGTAAATTAGCCAATGGCATATGCCAATTGCAAACTGAACCCAACACGAACCCTGCACACACACACACATGTATTTCCTTATTTGGTCATTTTTAGTAGCTCTGCTGGAGCCTATAAAAGCCCCAGCTGAGCATTTGACTAGTCAGTTCTGTCTTGCTGTCTACTTTTATCCTACTTTTTATAATGAGGAATAAAAACCTTATCTCTTGGGAGAAGGCCGTAGTAAAACTTCACTCTGGTGGCAGCATACCTACCACTCTGACTACATTGGCTCGTTGAGCTCAAGTTGGGTGTGTAGCATACGTTGGGGCAAGATTGTTCCCCAACACTTGGCGGCAGCAGTAACTGAACCAAACTATCACTCATTGAAAGCTGTAAGCCTTTAGCTACTATTGTTTATTCTCTGTTCTTCTTTTGAGAACAAATTGCACTTGGAAGATGTCTCGTCAGCAGAAGTTCAAGAAGCCGGTCGCCATGACCCACGACTCGGATTAAACTTTGTCTGCATCAGAGATGGGTGATCAGGAAGATGAATCTATCACGAAACCACAGTCTCAGGCTATTGGCGCTCCTGGCTTGGACTAAATCAAGATGCTCATTGAGAGCATGGATCGACGTGATGCCACACGTAGAGAAGACGAAGCAATCCATAGGGAAAATGAGGAAAAGCGTCGTCTGGAGGAACTTCAACTGCGGAGAGAGGATGAAAAGATACGTCAACAAGATGTGGAAAGGAGACGCCAGGAGGACAAAGAGCGTGAACAAGCACACCAAGAAACATTAATGACTTTGTTGAGGGATATAGACAAATCAAGGGAGACCCAGACAGAGAAACTGATCAAAAAGCAGAAGAGATTAGCCAACATTCCCAAGTGGATGGATGATGAGAAACCTGCAGATTTTCTTTGGAAGTTTGAGCAAGCCTTGACATGCAACAAAGAACCGAGAGCTCGCTTGGCAGAGCTGTTGCCTCTCTATCTGACTGGGAAGGCTTTCTCTGTATATACTGCCAGAGTCTCTGCACACTTGAAAGATTATTATAAGGCTAGCAAGATGGTTCTTCTATATGCTTTTGGTTATACGGTGCAGCAAGCCAGTAAGGACTGGTGGACCCTGAGGAAATGGCAAGGAGAATCCCCTGAAGAATTCGTCATCAGGATAGAGTCCAAGATCAAGCGAGGGCTTGATGAGTGTAAGTCCATTATTGATACTATAGCTATCATTACTCTTTCTAAATATATCTCTACTTTGCCCTCGGATGTCAGTACCTTTGTCCTAGGACGTAATCCAATGACTGCGATGGAGGCAGCCCACTTAGCCTCTGAATTCCAGACACTTCACCCATGGAAGGCCAAGCCAACATACGCTTCTCGATATGACCGTTGCAAAGGAGACACCTACAACTCCCGCTTCGAATGCAGAGACAGTGATAGCTCTAGCAGAAGTGAGTGGAGGAGGGAGCGAGGTACACCCACAAGGAGTACGACCAAGACTGATGGTGCATCAGGTCAGGAAAAGCACAAGTCGACTACTACTGGTCTCTCATCACAGGAGAAAGGAGCACGCCCAGTCGTGTGCTACCATTGTCAACAGCTGGGACACAAACGACCAGACTGCCCTAGACGAGTGAGGAGGATTAGTGCCAAGTGGAAAGAACGTCGACTAGCCTTTGTACAAGGGAAGGTTGGTAACACTGAGTGTGATACTTTACTTCTGGATGCCGGCAGTGACTGCACTGTAGTTCATCCAAGGATTGTTACTGATGATCAATATACTAATGAGATAGTTGCTCTAGATGGTTTTGGGAGCAAAGCAGCAACTTCTTGCCTCATAGCTAAGGTCAAGTTTCAGATTGGTGACCTGTCAGAGGAGTGTGAAGTTGCAGTCTCAGAGGAAGTCCGAGCAGCTGATGCCATTCTCGGGATGGTCCTCAACATTTACGACCAGTTGTGGGAGATTAGGAAGATTCGGGTGATTTGTGAACCCCAGCCAGCTCATGTGCTTCAAACGAGGAGTCAACTGGCCGCAGACGAGGAACAAGAACGGCAACATGATTTAGCCAGTTCTGAGTCTGGTGCTTCTCCCCTCAATATTCTCTCTGAAGAATTTAATTTTGATGATTTTTTTTTTATGCCCGACAAACAGGAGCAAACTGTTCCAAACGAGGAGGAACCCTTGGACATTCCACTGCCTTCAGGTGAATAAGTCAGCTCTGATCGTGCGTTACAGCAACAGGATGACGACGATTCACTGAAGAACACGAGGAAGATGGCTGAGGAGTCTGCCAATGGATATGGGTATGACAATCATTTGCTGGTTCATAATGAAGTTGACGAATTGGGTACTAGTTAGGTGAGAGTTGTGTTGCCAGAATGCAGAAGGAAGACTGCCCTAGAACTAGCACACTCATCCCGAACAAGTGGACATTTTGGAGTGAAACGTACTTGTGTCCCGTTACGTAGGCATTTTACTTGGCCTGGGGTGGTGTGTGATGTAAGAAACCTCTGTACCACTTGCCCACAATGTCAGAGAGCCTCTAAAAACACCCAAGGCAGAGCACCTTTGATACCTCTCCCCATGAACAAGGAACCTTTTGGCAGGGTTGCCTTTGATATAGTGGGTCCGCTCCCAAGGACAAAGAGCGGGAATAAATGGATCCTTACTTATCATAGGACTTCCCCATACCACCCACAATCGGATGGCATGTTGGAGAAGTGGCATGCCTCTTGGAAGGCTATGCTGAGGAAGGCAGAGGTAGAGAAGAAGGAATGGGACACCTACCTTAAGTATTTGCTATTTGCATACCGTGATTCGCCTCATTCAGTCACAGGCTTCACACCTTTTGAACTTATATATGGCAGAGATGTTAGGGGTCCCCTAGAGATCCTGAAATACAATTGGTTAGAAGGAGAGCTGCCAGATCGTACGTTGCATGAGTGGGTGAGAGAATTAAAGTTGAATATGGAAGCCATGTCTGAGATTGTAGGAGAACGGGAAAAGGTAGCCAAGGCCAATATGAAAAAGTCCTATGACAGGAATGCAAAAGAAAGATCTCTAGAGGTTGGCCCAGTGGTGTTGATGAGGGTCCCAGGGTTGACTGGCAAGTTAGACGACACATGGAAAGGTCCTTTTGAAGTCATTAATCAGACTTCTCCTGTCAACTACCAGTTATCTATCCCTGGAAAAGTTCACAAACCTAAGATTGTCCACATTAACAGGCTAAGGCCATGGCATACCCCTGATGCTAGGGTATTGCGGATAACAGTGGCAGATGAGGATGACAAAGATGAAAGAGATAGAGTTGTGACTAGCTCCCATGCTAAGGACCTTAACCACCCCAAGAAGCTGAGCTAGACACATTGCTTGCTACTTTTAAGGATGTCGTGCAGTGTGAGCCAGGGAGAGTGATCTTGTTAAAACACCCCATTGACACGAGTGAGCCCCCTCCAATCCGTACAGCACAATACAGGTTAGGACCTGCATGGCATGACCAGCTTCAGGATGAAGTGCGCTCTTTGGTTAAAGCAGGCATTGTCAGAACATCCCATAGCCCATGGTCCTCGCCTGTTCTCCCAGTCAGAAACAAAGATGGGTCGGTTAGACATGTGTTGATTTCCGGAGAATCAATACCATCACAGTTCCTGACCCTTTGGATAGGTTGGGCGAAGCTAAATTCCTATCAAAGCTCGATTTTAAAGGGTCACCAGGTCCCAGTGAGATCGAGTGACATCCAGAAAACAGCCTTCTGCACCCCACTAGGTATGTTTACATGCCTTTTCATCTCCGGAATGCTCCAGCGACCTTCCAAAGGTTAATGGATAATGTTCTTGATGAGTATGGTGCATATGCTCAGGCTTATATGGATGACATAGTCATTTTCAGTTTGTCCTGGTTGGACCATATTCAACACCTGCAAACAGTGCTTGGTCGTCTTCGAGAGGTGAGTCTCACAGCAAAACCATCCTAGTGTGAATGGGCGGTATCCTCTTGCACATACCTGGGCCATGTGGTGGGCAGAGGCAGAGTACAGCCAGATGATTGCAAGGTCACTTCGATCCAAGAATTCCAACGACCAGTGACGAAGACAGATGCTTGGGCCTCACGGGATATTACCGCAGATTTGTTAAGAACTATGCTAACAATTCTGTTGCTCTAACTGCAGCTACACGAAAGGTAGCCCCTCAGATTGTTGAATGGACCACACAGATGCACGATAAGTTTTTGTACCTTAAACAACAGTTGTGTAAGGTTCCCTCACTAACTATTCCTTCCCAAAGTGATGTATTTGTGCTACAGACGAATGCTTCCTCAAAGGGCATTGGAGCAGTCTTGAGCATGTTGAGGGACAAGAATGAACTACCTGTGGGTTTCTACTCCCGACCTAGTGAAGAGAAGTATGCCACTACTGAGTTAGAAGGGCTTGCTCTGGTGGAGTCGGTCGACCATTTCGCCATCCACTTGGTGGGACGACCCTTCACAATCGAAACCGACCACCGAGCTCTTTCCTTCCTACAGTTGGCCAAACTGTCTAATGGGAGACTTGCCAGGTGGGCTTTGAGACTACAGCCTTTTGACTACATAGTGAAATACAGACCTGGATCCCAAAATGGAAACGCGGATGGGCTCTCCCGCCAAGCCTGGCCAACAACCAATTCCACTTCCTTCTCGCATGGCCTGCCCTCCGGCCTCCAGAGGAGGGGGGGAGTGTTATGCCCCAGACTGAAGCTCAGGGACATTAGGACATTAGAAATAATAAACAGTTATGTGTTGTAGTGAATGCTAGATATTAAAATTGTATCATGTTCATGTCAGCCTTGATTTCTGTTTTCATCCTTAGTTTCTTATGTGTAAATTAGCCAATGGCATATGCCAATTGCAAACTGAACCCAACACGAACCCTGCACACACACACACATGTATTTCCTTATTTGGTCATTTTTAGTAGCTCTGCTGGAGCCTATAAAAGCCACAGCTGAGCACGTGACTAGTCAGTTCTGTCTTGCTGTTCTACTTTTAACCTACTTTTTATTATAAGGAATAAAAACCTTATCTCTTGGCAGAGGGGGGTAGTAAGACTTGACTCTGGTGGCAGCATACCTACCACTCTGACTGGATTGGCTCGTTGAGCTCAAGTTGGGTGTGTAGCATATGTTGAGGCAAGATTGTTCCCCAACAGAGGCACTTGCTGTAACATGTTTTTTCTCCCATACTCCATTTTTCTCTCATCGATCAAACTCAAGTCAACTCTATCGAAGGCACTGCCTTGTCTGCCTTGTCTTGGAGAATTTTGGCTAGGTATTTTCCGAAAATTGTTAACGTTGCTTGAAAGTGTGATTAGTGCCCAGTTCTTCATCAAAAGCACCTGCCTGTAGAAGAGTGGTTACACACTCCACCTAGTCATGTAATATTTCACCTTTCCAATGTCACTACCTTTAACCGAACACATCTACTATGTAAGGAGGTTAACCAACTCCTCTTGTAAAAATAGAGAAATGAAATTATGATATTGGTGGCCTTAGGACAACAAGGTAAGTCATAATTTGGTGGGTTTGGCAAGGGCATTGACTAATTTATAATAATAAGTTATATACATGTATGTTTAACTGGGATGTGTTATAGATAAAGTGTGGCCTGTTCGAACCAGATATCTTCTTTCCTCACTAAGAAATTGAGGTTTTTGCTGCCTCATCCAGCAGTCATCTAATGGTGTTCTTGGTAGTAAACGAGATGGCTGACCTCAAGGAGGAAGAATCAAGGGTGCCGATTTAAACTAGTCCTGAAATCCTTGCTGTCCTAGCGCTCTGCAAAGTCTGGTGATTTTCCTGTGCACATTTCCTCGAGTGTGTCTGATGGAGTGATTCTGTAGTTATATTTGTGACTGTTAGCTGTCAGCTCAACCATGACCACTTCATCAGATAATTTTCTTGGAATATATATACAAAGTTCTTAGTAAGGCTTCATCCAGCCACTGTCCTGCCCCTACAATTCTGCGCACCTCATCCATCCGATTCCTCTCAAATTCCCCGCATATCACCAAGAAATGTTCCACATCCTCCCCTGCTCCACTATCGCACATTATACACAGGGCCGTATTATCGATAAGGCTGACTAGGCTGAAGCCTAGGGGCCCACCAAGAGCAGGGGGCCCACCAAAAACAGGGCAACCTTTTTTTCTTTTAGTTAATTAACACTGGATACGGTAAACGCTCCCTGCGCATCACTGAAAATAATATAATATAGGAAGCGTACCGTACCCGTTAATTGAAAAGTAAACGTGAGCGCATCTATTCCCAGAGACCTAGGGTGTGTTTATCAGTGGGCAATATTTAGTGTCCGAAGAACTGGAGGCTTGATAGAGGAGTTCTAGGTGCTACTCCTCTCTAGGATTACTTACTGGTACTTCATTACTCAAATCTCAAAAGGTTTTCAAGTATATGAGCTGATAATAATTTTAAAAAAGTAAAGCGAAGCAAGGTGAGGAACTAACTTTACTTCAGCTAACCTAGTAGTTTCTTTTATGACTGTTAGATCAAGCTAAATAGTGTAGGAATAGTAAATAGTTTAGCTAGCGCATCTAAATAGTGTAGGAATAGTAAATAATTTAGCTAGGTAGCTAAATACCTAGCGCTTCAAGAAGCTAGCTAGCTAACGGACCCAAGTAGCTAACCAGCTAGCGCACCCATATAGCTAGCTGGCTAAAGCACCCAAGTAGCTAGAAAGCTAGCGCACTCATATAGCTAGTTAGCAGTTAAGAATGCTTCAAACCTTTGTTAAACAACGTAATGGGATACTTTTCCAAACATTGTTTACGCATTTTCTTGTCACTTCTCGTAAACTGTTCCGGAGAGAGGTCTTTTTCTGCTCTGAAACGTGTAAATAAATTTTAACAATGTGACCTGGATCAGTTTGTTGAAAGATCAAAGAGGACAGGGAGGGAAGCTATGATAGACTCAACTTTGTCAGAGCACTTCATGTGACTTGCCTCAAAGGAGAGCCGATTAGAAAGCATTGCCCAACATCTCTTTCTCTCTTGCAATGTCGGGCATTGTTTTGATTATGCCATTCAGTTGGTACACATCTGGATGAGTAAAAGATGTCTGTTGTGTGTCCTTTATGTCATCACAGTTTTGAAGCTTCATAGGAAGCTCAAACTTAGAGGGAAGGTGTACTTTACACTGGGATGGTCATGAGCTATGTTGCGTTAGGTAGCACTGAACTCCAAGACTAACTGGAAGCCATCGTCCCCCACAAAAAAAATTGCAAATGTCGGCCATTTTCTTTTGTTTAAGAATACATGTTTTTCAAGTTTGCGATGATTACAGACATAACGCAACCTGGCAGCATTACCAAACAAACTAGCTTCTACAGGTTGTGGCAATTCCTCTCACAATTCTCTAGGTTGACAAGAATTTCTCTAGCAACACGCTTCCGTTCCACTTGATCTCCTTCAGATTTCCTCAAGATCCCAATCTTGTCCATGAGGTTAGAGCTCATTGTGACAGTCTCCAAACAGCGTCGGACTAAGCGCCTGGCAAACATCAGTTTGTGGATCCATAAACACCGTACATAATGTTTCCCCTTCAAAGCTTGATCCACTGATCCAGCTTCTATCACACCAGCAGCTATAAGCAGATCAACTAATCCTGATCCCTGAAATTGTTTGTAGATTGTTCCCATGTATGTACATTCAGTATGGAATGCAACAAGGGAAGGTATTACCTTCTGGTATCGCTCTGGATGTTCATTCTTTATTTCCATGACAGTGCATATACTGGCTGGTCCCCAGTAAGGCTCATGAAAGGCATTGCTTTAAGCTGAATGACGTCCACACATCTATCCATTGATTTGACCGTGGATTTGTTGAGTGGTGATGGGAATGTGAGATGCTAATATACCTTGTTCTTCATCATGGGATCACTGAGTGTTGAATAGAAGGCACCAGTCTCCAATTGGTTGATCTTTGCCAGATTTATCAATTCTCACCTTTGCATGGAGAAAACATCTATTTCTTTGCATCAAGGTGTCCCCTATTAGCGAAAAATTTATATCCATTGGCTTAGGGTTGCCACGCTTTATGGTTTTGTATGGCAGTACCCTCGTCTTCTCTATGTGAAGAGAATGCCGGATTGCAGCATCAGGTATGTTTAGCTTGTTCCTAAGACAGGTATCATCATCTATCCGTCGAATTATATCCTCTGGTTGGAGTAACTGCATGTTGGTAACATGAGTGGTGTTTCCACCTGGAAATAGTAAATAACACACATGGTAATACTTCACACATGCTAATACTTTTAGGGGATGTTAATTAATACTGATTCCAGTTAGTGCAGCTCCTGGAAACCCATCTGCTATTTCTGCTGGGCAGACTGGATTCTGTAGGAGAAAATATCATAAGTCTCTATAAGCGAAATGTCTTTGTTTTGTTGGGAAAGTTGGGAAAGTGAGACATACCTCTTTTGTGTTGTGAGCCGTCCATGCAGCATATAAGTCCAGGGTGTCCTTATATGAGATTGTAACACCGAGTTTCTTGAGTATATTTATTAGCTCCTTACTTCGGGTCATTCCATGGATAGTGATTGCTGTAAGCACCTATATAAATGCAAACACAACTTTTAAAAGTTAAGCACTTGGGAAAATAAATGCACATATACCTGTAGGTGTGTTCGTTTACTGGTAATGTGTGAGAGAAGTAAATCACTCAGCATGCAGATTTGAGGATCGTCACAGCTTCCTGTGAAATCATGCTGATTTGGGTCTTGTAGCCAAGTTAGAAATTTTATGAGTTCCATTGAACGTTCACCGCACTCATTCATATGGTCTGGATGAGGGGGCCATGCAGGCAATGACATCTCTGCTGCTTTGTCTCGCAATCGCTTTGCAACTATTTGGACTAACTTGTCGTCTGGTATGCCCCACTGGTTGATGGTAGCTTCAATATATGTGCCTGCCGTGGATTTATCATAGACAATGAGTGATTGGTTCCGAAGGAAATGAGTGTGGAATCCAAGACGATCTTTGAAATGTCCTTCGAGCAATCTTTCAAGTTAGACCCATTTCTACATTTCGGAAAATTAAAATTGTCCAGAATTCTGTCATAATCAGACAGAAGGCCTGACAGTGTTCTTGGCTCACAATCGTCAAAAATGCAGGATTCCACATGGGAAAAAAGCATTTCATCAACTTCCTGTTTTTGAATATTCTGGATATGAATGTCTTCAGATGGATTAACCTCTTTGTATATAGGACTTCGTGATATATTTGTCCCAGCACGATCTGTGATAACGTACCTCCTTGGCACAAAAGTCATCACTTTCACCAATGAATGCCAGAATTCTGGTTCGCATGACTTCATCTTGATTAAACTGATTCCAGGCACGTTTCTGTGAGAGAATGAGAATATAAAAACAGACAATATGCAATTTCATGGTGTCAACTAATTTGGTTAGACATTATAAACTACAAATATATTTACCTACACATTTAACACACCTGAGTCATCAAGCACAGGCACCCCTTTGAGCGATCTGGGTGACGAGTGTCGTCGGATTTGAAACACCAAATGCATACATGTTTATCATGTATTGGCCCAGTTGTTGCACGTGTTGTCAGGCTACATGGCACATCTTGGGCTCTGGTTGAGTCTTGCTGCTCCGCTTTCTGCCTTGTCTTTTCTTTGCGCCGCATGGCCTGATGATTCCTCCGTTTATCTGCAATTTTTATTTTGCATGCTTTGTGCATGAACTGCTGCCTTGGACCAGCAATCCAATTTACTGCATTAAATATACTCCCAAATGTATCCAAATTCACCAAGGCTTTGGCAGTCACTCTCAAATTATCCCAAGATACAGAACCTTTTATTTCGAGCAAATCATCTTCTCTGTCCTCTTGCTCACACAGAATACAAACAGTTCGGTGTTTCCTTTTGCGGCTTCCCTCCACTGATAGTGGCGTCAAGAGCGGCTTTGATTCATTCATTATTTGAACTAATCATTGCAATGAAAGATTTAGAATGGCTCTCTAGTGTTCTAAATATAAAATCTATTATTACACAGTAGGGAAATCACATTAGCTATCACTCTAACAGTTATTATACATGGTCAGTTTTCACATGCCACATTTAGTTTATTTTACCATATCCAACGTTGCGCAATAATGACCAAGTGTAGGATGATGACTGAAGAGACACATGTGTGCATATGTGAATAGCATAAGGTATTTGTAATTCACCGATATTTTTTGCATTTCTGGGATTCTGTGAATCTCAGAAGTTTGACAGGTCGCTGAGATGCACAAAAACCTCAGAGTAAATGTTTTAGGTGAGTTTCTGGAAGAAATATGGCAAAAACTGCAAAGCATTGTGTTTCCATGGTGGCCATTTTTAAAAAGGCCCTCTAGTGAGAGTTCCCCACCATTTCTGAAAGTGTATAGAAGCTGTCCTAAGGAATGTAAATCAACAGTCCAACTTAGTTCTCCGCAAATTATTTTCGGGACCCCAATATGGTAACACCACTACTGCACTACATAGGCAAGGTGGCTTCATAACAACCATCAACATTTCAAGTTTCAACGAATGCTTTTTCCACTTTCAGCCAATTGGAAGATAAATATTCAGTTTAAACTACGAAGATACAAGCAAATCAAGCTTTGCTAAAAGCATTTGATGAATCTGCAGTGCGTATATGGAATCGTTTTTGCGAAAGTGGCAAAAATGTGCAATATCTACAATAAGCAATTGAATTTGTGATAGCTTGTAATGTGATGGGGAAGCATTTCAATAATCAAAGCTCAAGGCTTGTAAGATGTTATAGCAGCTGCTACAGTTGGCTTTCTTGTCAAACTTATGGGACAAGACTTTTTGGTTGTTCCTTGTAACTACATAAATATATATAACATGTAACAGTAATAATATTTATAATAATAATAACATAACAATAAAACAAAAAAATTAAATAAGCCAAAAAAAAATCAGACATATATATGATGGCAACTCCCCCTTCCCCCCCCTCCCCCCCCCCCCCCCCCCCAAAAAAGCCAAAGCTCAGAAATCCACTAAAACACACATGGGCAGCTTCTTCTGCTCCAAATTGTGTCAATAATTAGTTCCAGCAAACTCTAGTTTGCCTTCAATCCTTTGTTAAGACACCTTAGAGCTTGTGGAAACTCTCAGCTGTCAACCTTGGCTAATTGCTATATATGGAGAACAAGCAGAGGTAGCATTTAAAGGAGTTACATATTCTTCTCCTGCTATTATAAAGAAAAGAAAAATTGTTAGAAGAATGGCAGGTTTAAGAGCTGTTTGAGAAGAAGGTTATGGTGGCAAAGAACACCAGCCCTCCATCTGTGCAAGACATAAAAGATGCAATGGAAAAAATATTCAGAATAATTATGATGAACATTTTGCTGGCGCTTCCAGGAGGCACTGCCTCTGTGGAACAATCATTTAAAACAAGGCTACTCTATTGCCTAGCAGACTAGAGCACAACTCATGAAGATATCCATTGAAGGGTAAAGGGTCTATAATTGATGCAGTGAAATTTGAGGAAATCTTAGACACTTTTAAAGAGCATTATCATAGAAAACTACTTTAACTACCTCAGTTAATTTTGTTGCAAGCTTACGTGTTTACTTTATGGCTGATTAGAGGCATCTGTTGGCTTACTCACTTGCTGTTGGCTTGTTTGTAAGCTGAGGGGAAGCAGGACTCATCCTAGTGGTGGGGAGGGGCCCTCTGAATACACCCCTGACCTGATTCTTTCTGGGACAAATCTGCTGGCAGAATGGATCCCTCCCAAATATATGCAGAATGGTTCTGATTTTGAAGAATAAATCTCCAGGAACATAATAATTCTTACTACTAAAACACATCAGCTAGTGGATGGATCCTGAACCGCATAGAATATATTTTGCTGAACATTTCCTGTATAGGTCTGCTCGGAATGAAACTTCACTCTAGGAAATAGAAAACTAAATTGCTGATGAGTGCACTGCAGCGAAATTCTTGTCCAACAGCTAAATACATAGGGAACAGATATGCGTGTAGTGCAGAATTCTTGTAACTATTCCCTTTTTTTTTTAACAGGCATGATGCCTCTTTGGGATTCCATTCCAAGATTGCCCTGTCTCTACTCAGTTGTTTCCCTTCACATTTATTCGTTTCTCACATTGCTACTGTTACTTCATCTCACGAGCCAGATGCTTTACCAAATTGATTGGTATCAAGGTACACACAATCCTTCTCTCATGTGGCCAAATCACACCCAAACATAAGCTGTTTGTTGTTGTTGTTGTGTTTTTTTTCTTTGCCAGTTAAAAAAAGAAATTAACACTCCCAGAAAATCATACATGTGTACGTAAAATATGTTGACTTAAGATGCTATACATCTGGAAGACTGATGGGGCCTCTGTTTCCCCCTGAGAGCAACATTGGCTTTTTCCAGGAGCAACAGAAAGCATCTAAAAGAGATGACAAGTCTACTTTCAGCAGGTGGGATAGAGCTAATAACATCAAGATGCCTGTACAAAGAGAAGTCTGCAATTGCTGAGCATGCATGGGATAATGGACATCCTATTCTGTGGGAGGAAGCCATCTTGGGGACCAGGCCAGAAGACAGAAAGAACTTCTAGTGAAGGAGGTACTCCCAGCACCAAAGTGTGAGAGGTTCAATCGAGACTGTGGAATGGCTGCTGCTGGGGAGCTACTCTGAAGAGCCTGAACTTGAAGCCATGACTAACATAATTACATTTTTAAATATCTATTTACTATTATTATCATTATCATAATTATTATTTATTTTTTGTTATTATTATTTTTATCTGTGTATTATTTAAATTATTATTGTTTTTATTATTATTATTATTATTATTATTATTATTATTATTACTATTATTACTTTTATTACTATTATTACTATTATTATTACTATTATTACTATTATTACTATTATTATTATTATTATTATTATTATTATTATTATTATTATTATTATTATTATTATTATTATTATTATTATTATTATTATTATTATTATTATTATTATTATTATTATTATTATTATTATTATTATTATTATTATTATTATTATTATTATTATTATTATTATTATTATTATTATTATTATTATTATTATTATTATTATTACTGTTGTTGTTGTTGTTGTTGCTATTATTATTATTATTATTATTAATTATTATTATTATTATTATTATTATTATTATTATTATTACATGTATTATTATTATTACATGTATTATTATTATTATTATTATTATTATTATTATTATTATTATTATTATTATTATTATTATTATTATTATTACTATTATTATTATTATTATTATTATTATTATTATTACTACCACTACTACTACTACTACTATTATTATTATTATTATTATTACTACGTTTTATTATTATTTAAAAAAAAATTGATTGATTTAATTTTATTTCATTTATGATTTAATCTTGATATTGCAGGGCCATCACATAATTATTATTATATTACAGCACAGGGTGGGACTATTTAGTAACTAACCTAATAACAATCTATATTAAAAATCAACAGTAAATTATCCACAATATTAAGTTACGAGTGTCCCGCTGCAGGAGGGGGGGACGGGAGGGGACCAAAGATCATTCCTCAGCTCACCATACAACAGTTCCTTTCTCCTCTGCCACCACTTCCCTACCCAATACTATCACACTCGCCCACCTCCTCCATCACTGCATCACTTACTCCCTCCACATCTTTCCTCAAAAGCAATGCCACCTTTCCATCCTTACTCACTCTTCTAAATTCATCCAGCCACTGTCCTGCCCCTACAATTCTGTGCACCTCATCCATCAGTACCAGCCGATCCCTTTCCCCACATAGGACCAAGAAATGTTCCACATCCTCCCCTGCTTCACTATCACACATTATACACCTCTCATCCCTAACTATACATCTCTTCTTATCCTCTAACAACCCATGCAGTCCTCGGTCAAAATTGCAACCGCACACCTTCCCGACCATGCATGGACCTCACATACCTCTCCACCCCTCACTATTCTTTGCCGATTTATAAAAATTCAGTGTAACTGTTTCCGTTTACTTCCTCCTCTCAGTTTTGTCATTTCTCACCTTCACTTTCCCCTTCCACTTGTGCACTGACCCAACCTCGTTGTTTATCTCGTACTTTCTCAAGATCTCGTATTCTTTCCACCATCCAATTCCTCCATCCTCTCTTAGTTTATCAACTTTTACCAACCTGCTCTGTTCCAACACCTCTAATATTTTACCAAACAAAACCTTCATCTCTTCCCTCCTCTCCTCTAGCTTCCTCCACCCCATCTCCCCGTATTGCCACTCCTGCTATATACTATGTTACTTGCCCTCCTACCCACTCTCATCTGTGCTGACTCCAACTTCTTGCAAGCATTCCGTCCTCCTGTCCACCACACTTCGGCTGCATGCTCCATTAGGTCTTACTAGAGGCTCCCACACCATTCTTCCTGTCTACTTCCACCCGCCCATTCACTCTACTCATCCATGTCACCTTTCCAACTCACTCTTCTGCCTTCTTTGCCATCTTCTCTAACTGAACATTACCCCTTAGCTTCCTATCAAACCATACTCCCAAGTACTTGAATTCTTTGACCTCTTCCAATATCTCCTCACCAATCCTCCAATGCACTCCTGCTTCCTTCTTCCCATGACCTTGCTCTTCTTGCTATTAAATTCCATCTTCCACCTTAACACATACGCCTGTACCACATCCAACATAGCCAGTTCCACCCCTGAGTCAGCCAGAAGAACAACATCATCTGCTTACATAAGTGTCCCACACCAACAGCCTTCCAATTTGACTCCTAGCTCAGCTCTCTCCAATTCCTCTGCCCATTCCAATCAAATAAATATTGAAAAGAAGTGGAGACAAATGACATCCCTGCCTAAGTCCATTCTCCACAGCGAACACCTTGACCTCCTTCCGTTCAATATCACCGTCATCCCCACCCCACTATACAATCCTACACATGTCCTCACAAGTTTCTCCTCTACTCCATAACTGCCTCAACTTCTGCCACAGTCCCTCCCTCCACACACTGTCATATGCCTTACTTATGTCCAGGAAAGCCAGATATGAAGCTTTTTTCTCGGTCTTCCTCACTTCACAAACTTCTCTTAACACCAACCACAGGTCTGAACATCTCCTCTGGCTCCTAAATCCTCCTTGTGCTTCCGTCAAAATCCTATCCTCAGTGAACACTCCCAACCTCCTTGCCAACACTCTCGCAAACACCTTCACTACACTACAACACAATGAAATTCCCCTACTTCCTTCTCGTCACTATCCTTTTGAGAGGTACTAATAAACTCCTCTTCTAGTCCACTGGGCAGCACTCAATCCTCATCACCACATTCATCACCTGCACCATCACCTCCACCAGCCTTCTACCTCCATACATCAGCATCTCATTCAACATTCCATCAGGGCCTGGAGCCTTTCCTCTCTTCAAACACTTCATTACCTCTACTACTTCTTCCCAACTTACTTCTTCACACATACCCTCATGCCCACCCACTCTAATTCTTGTACTGTGGCATCCTCTTTTATCCTCCCCTGCTCTTCCCAGTGTTTTGCCATCACCTCCAACACCTTGTCTTCCTCCTCCATCCTTCCCTCATCATCTTTCACTCCTTTTATCCTTCTCTCCTTCCTCTTTACTCTTAAATCATTCCAAAACAGCTTATAACTAGTCCCACCTTGCTCTGTAATCTTCTTTATAGTTCTCTTCCTCAATTCCTTCTTCTCTTTCCTAATAGTCTTTTTCACTTCCTTTCTTGCTTCTCTATAGTCATCCCATAGTTGTCTTAATGTGGCCTCTCTCTTCCCTCTCTTCCTGGCTTCCTTTAGCCTCTTACATTTCTCCTTCCTAACACCAATTAACCACTCCACATCCTCTGATCACCATCCCTCTGACCGGTCTATAATCTTCTTCCTTCCAATTCCTTTCTCCACTGCAGCCAGAACTTTCTCCTTCCACCTACCCCATACCTCTTCAACTATGTTTCCTCCCAACTCTTGCTCAAGCTCTCTCACCTCCTCTTCCCACCCCATGAACATTTCCTCACTGCCTCCTGATACTCCACCCAGTCTAGCCTATTGTCAACTGTCGCTCTCTTCTCACTTGTACCTCTCTCCTACCCAACATAATTTCTCCCCAAATAATGTTATGGTTGACCCCACATCCAGCTTGCCCGATCCTCCCTAGCTATATACATCCACATCCTCACTAAACAACATTTATCGACTTTCTCTCCCACGTCCACCTGCCCTCACAGCACTGCAACTCGTTCCCCACAACATTTATTATTATTTTACATCCGATGCACGTGCTAGGCGCGTGTACTGGTACGTGGTGGATAGCTACCAGTACTCACGCAAGCCTTAGCATCTCATTATTCCTGATGAAGACTAGAGCATCTATATCAGGGGTGCCCAATAGATCGATCGGTAGATCCCGCATGTAGTACAGGTAGATCGCGCGCCATTCAATTTAAAAAAAAATATTTTTTTTAGATGCTAGTCTATCCTCCCTTTGGCAGTTGCCACTTGATTGGCGGCTAGTCTTGTGTTACTTAACTTCTAACACACGGGTCACCAGTAGAAAATGCGCGAGCTACTGCAAAACTACAACGAGCAAGTGACCTAGTTAGCCTGCCAATTTATATCTACTAAAGTAGGGATATAAAAAATGAGTGTGGAAGCCGGACCAGGTAAGAAACCAAAAACTTACCACTTCCATGCAGAATGGGAGGACTTTTTTTCACCATGTCATATTCGGCTGACCCATTCAGTACAAGTCATCAGAGTAAGGTAGTGACCATAAATGTATTCAATTGTTTTGTGCCGTAAGGGTTCATGCAATGATTCAAGGTAAGCCAACATATATTATTTATATAATAAGTATAGCTACTCAGTACATATATAAATAAATATAAAAGCATTTTTTAATGCAGGAAAAAATGCAGGTAGATCATTTTGACCTGGTCATTTTAAAAGTAGCTCGCAAGCCGAAAAAGTGTGGGCACCCCTGAATTCTATATAGTCGAAATGTCGAGTGAATAAAAATTGATGTTGATTATTGAGGTGGTTTTAATGTAGTAGCTGTAAGTAGCTGTCAAACAAAACCTCAATATGCTGTATATAGCAATGCTGTAGAGACTCAGGCTCCACTGTTTGAAAGAAGACTCTTACCGAAATCAGGCACCAGCGAGGTTTCTGTTATCTGCTAACTGATCTAGTCTCGTGAACCAGATGCATTTCATGGAAAGGGGTAGGCACACAAAATGTGCCTAGTTCATGAGACTTAAAACTGGGGCAGAAGTGTGAGCTAGAAGTAAGCCTTTAGCAACAAACAAACAGATGTTGGTACAGACAAGCTGAAACTCTTTCCATCTCTGTAGCATTCCCTAGCAACCAATTCCAGTCTTTATCCTACCATGTGCTTTATAAATCTTGGCCTCCATTTAATGTGTGCGACTTATATATTGAATGTCAATTTTACTGAAATATAAGTAAAAATAACTCACTAGTTCTTTGTGTGTGTGTGTGTGTGTGAAGGTATGCGTGAAATGTCTGGAACTAAGCGTGTGAGCGGTACTGCAGCTTTTAAGCTGAACTTGCAAAGAAGTCTGGGAGCAGAAGAAACAGTCAATCCAGGAAATCACAGTAGAACTCTTGAGCTGATTGGTTTGAATCCGCAGCAAGTGTGCACTCGTTCTTGGTACATGGAATTAGAACTAACTGCCATGGCAAAAGAAATAATAAAAGAACCAGATGTGCTGACTACAGAGTAACAAATTGCAAAGAAATGTTTACAAAAACATGCTTGGGAGACAACACTTAATGAAGTCGATAGAGAACTGACACTTGGATAAGATGGACACTCAATTAGAGTAGACCTCAACCTTACAACGACTGGATGGCCACTACTGGACAATAAGAAATGAAACATAGAATTATTTAAGAACAACTAGTTCCTATATATATTGGATTGACTTGTCTAGTGTGTGTGTGTGTGGTGTGTGTGTGTGTGTGTCTGTTGGGAGGGGTGGGAGGGGTGGGGGTATATATATATATATATATATGCCAAAAAGTAACAAACACATAATTGTGCATATATAATCAGTGATCAGTTTGGCACTGCTAAATCTGATAGAAAATGCTCCATAATACACCAGAAGAATATATATATATATATAATATAAATGGAGAGAGAGTCTATGAAAAGTACTTTACAAAACAATGTGTGTGAGTAAAAAAATAATAATAATACAATAAATTAAGTGGTTGCTTGAAATTGGTTCCGAGTTAGCCACTGATCGAGATTAATGGGAGCTTGGTCTGAAGAACAGAACAAAACAAATATGTAGCACTCTCATAATTGAATCTCTCATAATTGAATTAATAATTATACCCATAGAGAGATATAGAAGCCAAGATACAGCTGATATGTATAACACTCCTGAATGTGCAGTGTTTGCAGGAGTACAAATCACAGTTACATCTAATCTACCCCCCCCCCCCCATTTCAGGGGTGCGACTTATATATTAAATGTCAATTCAGAAGTAGCAATCACTGGGCAGGGTTACAAGTGGATTGAGTGACCTCGTACTAGATTGTTGCAGTGAGCTTGATTTTTTTGGTGCAAAATATCTGGAACTAAGCATGTAAGTTATTATGTAGCTCTTAAGCTCAAAGTTGTTGAACTTGCAGAGAAATCTGGGAACAGAAGAGCTGAAAGGGGGGAGTACAGAGCAGGAGAAAAGCTCGTACGAGGCAAGAGAAAGAAGATCAAGTTGACAAAACTACAAAGATGACATAAATATGAGGGCATTATACTCCTAATAACTGTATATTTATCTGGCTAAGTCTATACACTAGCTTGCATTATACTCCTAATAACTGTATATTTATCTAGCTAGTCTCTACACTAGCATGCATTAGGCTCCTAATAACTGTATAGTCCGAGGTTAGCTCCTGCCTGCTGGTATATATATATGCACTTTATTTAGTTGCGATAAATGTACACTCCAGACATTATGGCAATTCCTCTCACCCCCCCCCCCTCCCCTCCCCTTTTATAGGTGCTCCTCTGCTAGATATTTTATCCTTCCCCGGGTAATGCCAAGAACCTCTGCCAGTATATATATATGAGTAGTATAGTTGGCACTGGGGTGTAAGTTGCCCCCCCCCACCCCCCCACCCCCCACCAAAGATTGCTGCCATTTTAAAACTTCTATAATTACTATTATTATTACTATTATTATTACTATTATTATTACTACTATTACTATTACTATTATTATTACTATTATTATTATTATTATTATTATTATTATTATTATTATTATTATTATTATTATTATTATTATTATTATTATTATTATTATTATTATTATTATTATTATTATTATCAACCAGTATAAGCTAGTCTATTGATAATATTGCCAGGTTGCATTATTTGTCTGCTATCGTCGAAACATGAAAAACATATGCCCAGGTCTATTCAAACAAAACAAAAACAAAACAAAATGGCCGACATTCGCAATGAGTTTTTTTTGTTTTTTTGTTGTTGTTGCTGGGGGTTTTTTTTGGGGGGGGGGGGCGCGATGGCTTCCAGGTAGTCTTGGAGTTCAGTGCTACCTAACGCAACATAGCTCATGTCCATCCCAGTGTAAAGTACACCTTCCCGCTAAGTTTGAGCTTCCTATGTAGCTCCAAAACTGAGATGGCATAAAGGACACACAAACAGACATCTTTTACTCATCTAGATGTGTACCAACTTAATTGCATGTAATCAAAACAATGCCCGACATTGCAAGAGAGAAAAGAGATGTTGGGCAATGCTTTCTAATCGGCTCTCCTTTGAGGCGAGCCACATGAAGTGCTCTGACAAAGTTGAGTCTATCATAGCTTCCCTCCCTGTTCATCAAACACTATTGGCTCTTTAACCCTTAGTCTAACAACATTGTCACTGAGTGTGATGAGGCAGGGAGGGCTGGGTAAAACCAATGCTTATAGGGCCAAGCTTCCCAGCACCAAATACTGAGTGTGATGTGTGATGAGGCAGGGAGGGCTGTGTAAAACCAATGCTTATAGGGCAGCACCAAATACTGAGTGTGATGAGGCAGGGAGGGCTGGGTAAAACCAATGCTTATAGGGCGAAGCTTCCCAGCATCAAATACTGAGTGTGATGAGGCAGGGAGTCGGTAAAACCAATTCTTACAGGGCCAAGCTTCCCAGCACCAAATACTGAGTGTGATGAGGCAGGGAGGGCTGTGTAAAACCAATTCTTACAGGGCCAAGCTTCCCAGCACCAAATACTGAGTGTGATGAGGCAGGGAGGGCTGTGTAAAACCAATTCTTACAGGGCCAAGCTTCCCAGCACCAAATACTGAGTGTGATGAGGCAGGGAGGGCTGTGTAAAACCAATTCTTACAGGGCCAAGCTTCCCAGCACCAAATATACTGAGAGTGTGACGAGGCAGGGAGGCTGTATAAAACTAATGCTTATAGGACCAAGCTTCCCAGCACCAAATACTGAGTGTGATGAGGCAGGGAAGGCTGGGTAAAACCAATGCCAAGCTTCCCAGCACCAAATGCTCCTCTTTTCTCTGCATGGCAATTTAAGTGAACCACAAATCACTTCATATATTAAATTGTACAGACCACAAAGCAAAGTATGTAGGTAAAGTATCAATGTTTGAATGAATTTTTTTTAAGCTGACATCATCGAATAATCGAATATATACTTTGTAGATTTCTCCTTATTTAAAAAAAAGGTTGAGAATGGCGAAATCTACAAAGTCATATTTGTGTTGTTCCATCTAGAGCCCGGTTCATAATATGACGCAAGTGAATCCGTTGCTTGAGCTCCGTCCTTCCGGTCCTTTGCGCTGATATTGTGAACCGGGAATGCAACGGACTACAGGTATAATGGAATGGAATGGATTTTAAAAACGCAATATTAGGATCTGATTCAACTCTTATCCAATCTGTTGCGTCAGACCAATCTGAATCCTAGAACATGTGTTGAACTTTACTTTCCATGATGTCTCGAGAATTAAGTAAGTCTCAGCTAGAGGCTACTATAAAGATCTTAGGCTAAAGAAAATGCTGGAAGGAAGTGGCTATCCAGGTATAGCTATTACCAACTATAAAAAAAATTATCTAGTGATTCCTCTTTCTATGCCTAGCCAATAGCAAAATCAAACCCAACTCTTCCTCACTGCTAGTACTGCTGTTCATCACTACCGTGCTCACAGATTTAACGCAAATATTGTGAACCGTGCAGCACAACGGAATGGATCGCGCAATGCATGCAACAGAAACCGATTCAACGGAGTGGACTATCATCCGTCATATTGTTAACTGGCCTTTTAAATTTGCCCAGACAAAAGAACCATGAAGCTTGGGGGGGGGTGTGAAGCTTGGGGGGTGTTTTGCGCATTTCACAACTGTCAAATTAGCCACTTAGCCCCCTCAGGCCAGCAAGCCAGATTTTGAAAGCTAGTTTGCTCTACTGCCTGCTCCAGGTGCATACAGTTCGTGGGCACGGTAAGCCTGCACACTCTGAGCAGCTGTCAATGCATGGGGGTCGGATGGGGAAAAAAATTATTTGAATGAAAAATTATTTTTTCCCCCAGTTATATTATTGCCCCAGTATTATTGTCATAGCATTGGAATACTTTTTGCAGTGCTGAAATGCTCCTATTTTGCACACACACACCAATACAGCGAGTTATCGGGGAGCCCTTCCTGATTTTAATTAGGGTTATTTTAATTTTTACCTCATAATTTTTTGTGATTACCTCCAACTTTGGAGCTCCATATTTTCTATATGCTTAATTGTATGAACTTGATAAATAGCTTAAAAGATAGATCTCTCTGTCTGCTCTTATGTGATGTTAAACATATTATCATAGGTGTATGTATGCTAAAGTTATACATGTATACAGTTAAAAATCAGACCCTAAAAAAACTGTGGGTTAGGATGGCTCTAGGTGCTATAAATTGAACTGAGGTTAGCTAAACCTGTACTCTTCAATTAGAGTGGGTTCATTAGAGTGGGTTCATTAGGCTGTACTAGCTGCTAATGACCTGCCATGGCATGCTTTAGAAAAATTATTTTTTGTCGACCTCTTACTTTTGTCGACCTCTTACCAGATATAAATTGTAAGGCCAAAGAGAAGGCGAGTTATTCATGTTACAAGGGTGTTTATGTTACAAGGGTGTAGTTAAGGGATAGGGGGTGGGGGGGGGGGGGGGGGGGCTAACCACCTTCCCTACAGAATTAATAATAAAATTCTGTTACTGAGTCAGAGGCTAGCTAATGATTGTATTGTTAGAAATACAGAGCATCTGCTGTTTAGCATTGCCATTTTCATGCAACACAAGAAAATATCTTGAGCCCCCAGCATTGCCATTTTCATGCAACACAAGAAAATATCTTGAGCCCCCTCCCCATCCTGACCATTCTATCTACACTCCTGTGTTAGTTAGTTTTTCTTGTCTAGGAAGGCTGGAACAAAACACTGTACCATCCGAAGGAAGAACCACCAGGGAAGCCTCAGCTAAGACTGCACTGCCATCACCTTCGCCTGCAGTGTCGTCACTTTTGCCTGTCTCATTATCTCAGGCCAGTCCATTTCCTTTGCCAGTAGCATCAACACCTTCCACTTTGGCCACTCTATCCATTCCAACCTCCTCTGGTCCCACGGCTAGTGAGAAGAAACTTAGTAAGTCATCATACCTCTCATTCGCTAAAGGTGATGACGATGACAGTAGTGAGCTGGAGTATGAGGAGGACTATGAGTCTCGGAGTGAGACTGGGTCGAGAGTGTTGGAATGGGATGGTCTCCAGGCAGCTTTGCTGGAATGGTGTAGTGTAAGAAGTGTGGTGGTGGGCCAGTGGAAGTGCGGGAGGAGTTCCATAGAAGGATGGGATTGGTGACCCAACCATATCTCTTTTGTAATAGCTGCTCTGGCAAGACTCCCATTACAATCAAGACTGTAGGTTCCTCCAAAAAATATGCAGTCAATGTGAAGTCAGTTCTTGCCAACAAGTGTGCTGGTGGAACTTTCTCTAGTTTTCAGCTTTTGCATTGCATGCAAGACTTGCCTCCCCCCGTGTCAAAGAGTGTGTATGCCGACCATGCTCGAGATGTTAATGTGAAGATCATCCTTCAGGCTCAGGAGAGCATGAAGCAAGCTCGCGACCAGATCAGGCAGTACTATGACATAGACGCACAACCTGGTGATGTTGTAGACATCCTCATCAGCTGCGATGGCACATGGCAAAAGCGTGGCTTCAACTCACCATATGGGGGCTGTATTTGTGATTGCCTATGAGACTGGCAAGGTGGTGGACTACACTGTGCTGTGTACGCACTGTTCAGGATGCAAGAGATGGGAGAGGAAGGACAAGACTAGCCTAGAGTACTCAACCTGGAAAGCCAGCCATGTCTGTTCTGCCAACTACAGCGGCAGTTCAGGGGGCATGGAGCCACATGGCACAGTTCAGATGTTTAGTCGGTCCTTGGATCACAAGATCAGGTACAAGTATCTGATTGCTGATGGTGACAGCAGGTCCCACTCCCTTATCATTGAACTAAAGCCATATGGGTCAGATTGTTTGGTGAAGAAAAGCGACCGCATTGGGCATGTGCAGAAGAGGATGGGAACGGTACTTCGAGAGCTGAAGAAAAGGCATCGAGGCGAGAAGCTCTCAGATGGAAAGACCATTGGTGGAGTAGGACGCTTCACAGACACCCTGATTAATTCTCTCCAAAACTACTATGGAGATGCGATCAGGAAGAG
Organism: Cladorhizidae sp. MBARI D1340-BT2; assembly: GCA_028752905.1. NCBI lineage: Eukaryota > Metazoa > Porifera > Demospongiae > Poecilosclerida > Cladorhizidae > Cladorhizidae sp. MBARI D1340-BT2. The sequence goes on from JAQNBH010000013.1 coordinate 9,930,099, forward strand.
TGTTGGGGATCTGGATAGAATGATCAAGTCTGTTCAAGTGACCCTCCTCCACTTGAATTCCACTGACGAGAGACCCCGTCACCACCTTTGCTCAACTGGAGAGGCCTCTTGGTGCAAATACCAAGTGGCTCAGGCAGGGCATGAAGACTATCATCACAAGCACACACCCATTCCAGAAGCCATTTAAGCTTTCGAAACCGACTTATGCCCCCCTGGGAAGTAGGGCTCTTCTTGAGAAGTGCGTGGATGGTTGCATACATGTAAATGAGTCCTTGCATTCTATAGTGTGGAAGATGTGTCCTAAGATATTGCATTTAGGAAAGACAGCAGTTGATACTGCCTGTGTGCTCTGGCTGTGTGCTCCTGGAATGATGGCCAGAGTTCCTGCAAGAGCATTGGTGATAAGCTAGAATTACAGCTTACTCCCATTGCATCAGGCTGTCTCCAGAGCAGGGATGTTGCTAGGATGAAGAAGGCAAGATGCAGGGCAATGGAGCGAGCCAAAACTTTGAGGAGGAGGGCCAGGCGGGTGAGGAAAGGGTTTGAGGATCAGCAGCAGAGGAGTGAGAGTGTTATGTATGCTGCTGGTGCTTTTGACACTGCTACCCCATGCCCTAGCAACCAGCCAGGACCTAGCAACCAGCCAGGACCTAGCAGGGGAACTGGCAAGCGACCCATGAATCGCGAGCCAGGATTAGGGAAGAGAAAAAACAACAGTTTAGTTACTCTTGTATGTGTTGGGTATAATTATAGTGTGCCATAGTTTGTTGGTATGTGCCATTTTGGATTTTGTCGGTATATTCCTCCCTTTTCAAACGTTTAGTTCAATGATTGAACTGCCTTTCTTATAATGTTCCCGAAAAGGGATTTTTTTGGCCTTAGGACGGATCTCCCTGCTTTATACTTGGAGTAAAGAGGAAATATTATATATATTCTGATTCCTCTCAATGAGATCTACGTAATGACATTCTTAGTTTTTTCCATTTTAAGCAAGTATATTTGAATTGGCTTTAGAATAGTACAGAAAATATTTTTCATGACTAAAAAAATCATCAACTCCATGTACCGTATTTGCCGGAGTATAAGTCGCAGTAGTAGCTCCAAATCTTCTTCTCCAATTGAGGGGTGCGACTTATAATCCGAACATGCCGCTTTTCCTTAAACAACTGGGCGGGGTCTCTAGTGGCACGTGTGTCGATAAAATGTCTGGGAAGCGAATGAGTTACACTGCTGGCTTTAAGCTCAAAGTAGTTGGGTATGCAGAGAAGTTCGAAAACAGAGCAGCGGAAAGAGAGTATAGAGTCAGTGAAAAATCGGTCAGGGACTGGAGAAAGAAGAAGAGTGTTTTGACAACGCTGCCGAGATGCGCTAAAGGAAGGAAGGAGTGGTATTCGAAACTTTACCTATTGTCATTGCGCATGCGACCTATACTCCAACTATTATAGATTTTCAAAATGATGGCCAACTTAGGGGGGTGCGACTTATATTCCGGTGCGACTTATATTCCGGCAAATACGGTAGTTGCATTCTTTGTACTTGCTTGTAGTAAGTTGTGAAATCCCAAAGTAAACACTACTCCAAATATGGCTGTCTTGGCAAACCACAAAAGGTCACTTAATGGATCAGTTGGGAGCTGGTGGCTGTCACAGTACCAGAACGTAGTTCAGTGTATAGGTACACATCATACCAAAAAATGGGTTATAAAAAAAATTGTTTTTTTTTCCATCCGACCCACGTCAGCACCACCAAAGTATTATAAATCGTCATAACTTTATATATATATACTCTATGCAGTAATTTTTTCCCTTTCTGTTCCTTATGCTTTGTGCGTTCTAATGATATGTTATGTCTCTGCAGACATTTTCTCGGAAGATACATTAAGATCCCTAAAAAAGTTGAAGAAAAGTTCATAACCTAATTTTCAAGCTCAAAGTCCCAGATTTGGTCAGCTGATAGAGGAGGCTCTAATCTGCGCGCACCTAACAGATTATCAATCAACTCTTGGTTTTTGAGTGACCACCACTTTTGCAACTTGAAAACACCAGGGAAAATCCCAAACCTCACCACTTCAAATCAGCCAACACTTATAGTAATAAAAAATTTGTGTCACATACATTACACAGATAATTAGAAGAGCTATCTAGTGATATAAAATTCTTAGTGAAGTGTAGGAAAGTTATGAGCTTTACGGCAAAAAAAAAAAGTGTTTTTTTTAATGAGGAAAATATAGTCCAATGAAATGTTTGGGTTTACAATGAAGTAGTTTCTTGATCTGTTACATGGACAAAAACCAACACAACTTGGAAATGGAGCATCGAATACGAATACTGCTCAAAGTTTGCAAATGGTTAGAGGATAGATACAAGAACAGTTTGAAAGAAGGGGTGGAAAAGAAGGATTTAAAAAGTCTAGTTTTTGACGTCCAGTCCCCCCTTAACTCTTTGTCAGGACAAGTCCCGGGCAAAGGGGAGCCTAAAGGCAGTAAGTTAATCTCCCACAGTGGGGTGCATGTGTTCTCAGTGCATGTTCCCGGTAGCATCATGTCCATCCATCTTCTGCACAGCATAATGAAGCCATTAGTAAAAGAACAAAGTAGGTCCCTGTGAGCAAGGCCATGGTGGCTGTGAGCAGGGCCATGGTGGCTGTGAGCAGGGCCATGGTGAGAAGGTCTCTGTGAGCAAGGCCATGGTGGGCAGGTCTCTGTGAAAGGCCATGGTGGGCATGTCTCTGTGAGCAAGGCCATGGTGGGCAGGTCTCTGTGGGCAAGGCCATGGTGGGCAGGTCTCTGTGAGCAGGGCCATGGTGGGCAGGTCTCTGTGAGCAGGGCCATGGTGGGCAGGTCTCTGTGAGCAAGGCCATGGTGGGCAGGTCTCTGTGAGCAAGGGCTGTGGTAGAGGCCATGGTGGGCAGGTCTCTGTGAGCAAGGGCTGTGGGCAAGGCCATGGTGAGCAGGTCTCTGTGAGCAGGGCCATGGTGGGCAGGTCTCTGTGAGCAGGGCCATGGTGGGCAGGTCTCTGTGAGCAAGGCCATGGTGGGCAGGTCTCTGTGGGCAAGGCCATGGTGGGCAGGTCTCTGTGAGCAGGGCCATGGTGGGCAGGTCTCTGTGAGCAAGGCCATGGTGGGCAGGTCTCTGTGAGCAGGGGCAGTTCTCTGTGAGCAAGGGCAGGTCTCTGTGAGCAAGGCCATGGTGGGCAGATCTCTGTGAGCAAGGCCATGGTGGGCAGGTCTCTGTGGGCAAGGCCATGGTGGGCAGGTCTCTGTGGGCAAGGCCATGGTGGGCAGGTCTCTGTGAGCAAGTGAGCAAGGCCATGGTGGGCAGGTCTCTGTGAGCAGGGCCATGGTGGGCAGGTCTCTGTGAGCAGGGCCATGGTGGGCAGGTCTCTGTGAGCAGGGCTATGGTGGGCAGGTCTCTGTGAGCATGGCCATGGTGGGCAGGTCTCTGTGAGCAAGGCCATGGTGGGCAGGTCTCTGTGAGCAAGGGCTGTGGGCAAGGCCATGGTGGTCTGTGGGCAAGGCCATGGTGGGCAGGTCCCTGTGGGCAGGGCCATGGTGGGCAGGTCTCTGTGAGCAGGGCCATGGTGGGCAGGTCTCCGTGAGCAAGGCCATGGTGGGCAGGTCTCTGTGAGCAAGGGCTGTGGTAGAGGCCATGGTGGGCAGGTCTCTGTGAGCAAGGCCATGGTGGGCAGGTCTCTGTGAGCAAGGGCTGTGGGCAAGGCCAGGTCTCTGTGAGCAGGGCCATGGTGAGCAGGTCTCTGTGAGCAAGGCCATGGTGGGAAGGTCTCTGTGAGAAGGGGCAGGTCTCTGTGAGCAAGGCCATGGTGGGAAGGTCTCTGTGAGCAGGGCCATGGTGGGAAGGTCTCTGTGAGCAGGGCCATGGTGAGCAGGTCTCTGTGAGCAAGGCCATGGTGGGCAGGTCTCTGTGAGCAAGGGCTGTGGTAGAGGCCATGGTGGGCAGGTCTCTGTGAGCAAGGGCTGTGGGCAAGGCCATGGTGAGCAGGTCTCTGTGAGCAAGGGCTGTGAGCAGGGCCATGGTGGGCAGGTCTCTGTGGGCAAGGCCATGGTGGGCAGGTCTCTGTGAGCAGGGCCATGGTGAGCAGGTCTCTGTGGGCAAGGCCATGGTGGGCAGGTCTCTGTGAGCAGGGCCATGGTGGGCAGTTCTCTGTGAGCAAGGCCATGGTGAGCAGGTCTCTGTGAGCAAGGCCAGGTCTCTGTGAGCAGGGCCATGGTGAGCAGGTCTCTGTGAGCAAGGACTGTGAGCAGGGCCATGGTGGGCAGGTCTCTGTGGGCAAGGCCATGGTGGGCAGGTCTCTGTGAGCAGGGCCATGGTGAGCAGGTCTCTGTGGGCAAGGCCATGGTGGGCAGGTCTCTGTGAGCAGGGCCATGGTGGGCAGTTCTCTGTGAGCAAGGCCATGGTGAGCAGGTCTCTGTGAGCAAGGCCAGGTCTCTGTGAGCAGGGCCATGGTGGGCAGGTCTCTGTGAGCAAGGCCATGGTGGGCAGGTCTCTGTGGGCAAGGCCATGGTGGGCAGGTCTCTGTGAGCAAGTGAGCAAGGCCATGGTGGGCAGGTCTCTGTGAGCAGGGCCATGGTGGGCAGGTCTCTGTGAGCAAGGCCATGGTGGGCAGGTCTCTGTGAGTAAGCGCTGTGGTAGAGGCCATGGTGGGCAGGTCTCTGTGAGCAAGGCCATGGTGGGCAGGTTGTGGGCAAGGGCTGTGGGCAAGGCCATGGTGGGCAGGTCCCTGTGGGCAAGGCCATGGTGGGCAGGTCCCTGTGGGCAAGGCCATGGTGGGCAGGTCTCTGTGGGCAGGGCCATGGTGGGCAGGTCTCTGTGAGCAAGGCCATGGTGGGCAGGTCTCTGTGGGCAAGGCCATGGTGGGCAGGTCCCTGTGGGCAAGGCCATGGTGGGCAGGTCTCTGTGAGCAGGGCCTCTGTGGGCAGGTCTCTGTGAGCAAGGGCTGTGGTAGAGGCCATGGTGGGCAGGTCAACTGTTTGCTATAAATTATCCACTGTGGGAGTGTTCCTTCCTGCACCATCATGATTGGTGGGAGATTTCTTAAAGTCTGGAGAGTCAATTGCAGACTACATACTGGCTATTGCGCTGTTAACATTGGTATCCTCCTTCCTGACGCAACAAGGGATTGCAAAATCCGTGGAATCCCATCAAACACAAATGATAATGACATAATTCCCAGGAATTTCCCCACTGCCATGTTGTTGCAACATTGTTGTGCTTGTCAAGTCCACAACCAGAGGAGCTGTAAGTGCTACCAGTTCCAATTTGTCTGCTTGTAGATCCAAGCTTTCAGCTACGTGGTTGGACACAGTTACTAGGAGGAAAAACACTACTAAGAACTTTGTATATTCCAAGAAAATTATCTGATGAAGTAGTCTTGGTTGAGCTGACAGCTAACACGAGGAAAATCACCAGACTTTGCAGAGCGCCAGGAAGTCAAAGATTACAGGACTAGTTTCTTGACAGTGGAAATCGGTACCCTTGGTCACTCATTTCCAAGCACTTCTTCCTCCTTGAGGTCAACCTTCTCATTTACCACCAAGAACACCATTAGATGACTGCTGGATGAGGCAGCAAAAGTCTCATTTTCTTAGTGAGGAAAGAAGATATCTAGGACTCGAACAGGACACTTTATCTATAAACACATCCCAGTTAAACATATATCACTTATTATTATAAATTAGTCAATGCCCTTGCCAAACCCACCAAATTATGACTGACCTTGTTGTCCTAAGGCCACCAATATCATCATTTCTTTCTCCATTTTTACAAGAGGAGTTGCCTTACATAGTAGACGTGTTCGCTTAAAGGTAGTGACATTGGAAAGGTGAATTATTGCATGACTAGGTGGAGGGTGTAACCACTCTTCTACAGGCAGTTACACAAAGGTGCTTTTGATGAAGAACTGGGCACTAATCACACTTTCAAGCAACGTTAACAATTTTCGGAAAATACCTAGCCAAAATTCTCCACGACACGGCAGACAAGGCAGTGCCTTCGATAGAGTTGACTTAAGTGGGATCGATGAGAGAAAGATGGAGCAGGGTTTCATTTAGAAAATTGTCCAAGGGGGGGGGGGGGCAACTGGAGGAATCTGAATATTAAGGGGGGGCATGATGTTAAAGATGTGACAAATTTCTAATGAATTTTAATAATACAATTTCCAAGGGCAGGGGGGACAAAAAGGTTCCAGGTGGGGCAGCCCCCACCCCGCCCCCTCTAAATTAAACCCTGTTGTGGAGTATGGGAGAAAACACGTTACAGCGAGTAGCCCCCCCCCCCCCCCCCCCACAGTAGCCGAGCCAATTGGTTATGTTCATTTGTGTCGTGTCTACAGAATTACAGCCAACCCTTTGAGAGGCAGTGATCAATATCGCACTGATTGGAAATCTTCTTCACATCCATCAGGAGGGGAACATTTCAACACCTTTGGTTCGTCACACATGTCTACCACCATTTGGTGTTAGTTAGAGACTCACATAAGTGGGTCAAAGTGAACACTCACAATGGCCTACTTCTGATACAAGTCTTCCTTCTCTTTCACTTCCGTCATATCTCAGCGTACCATGGACACCATATGCCAAGGTGCATACGGAGAAGCATGGCATCTGATCTTCATTCATCACTGGAAGTCTATGGAGGGAGGGATGGATGCCTTTGGAGCATGTTCTTATAGCATGGTCATGGAGGTTGTGCATGGCACTGAAGACAAGTGGAAGGCTATTGCTCCAAAATGTGGATGTGGCCCATCACTGACCAGATGAAGGATTGGGTAGACTAGCCTTCCGAGATAACATTTCACCGGTGAACTATGATGGCGTGGTTCTGATCTCTAACTGGTCTGAAAGTGCATCTCAAGTTGTGGGTTCAGATGCTCTTGCAGAATGTCCACCAGCAAGTGGCTGTCCTGAATCACTGGAGACTGAAGAACCTAAGGTACCAACTACTCGGCATGTGTAAACCTGTACCGCACTAAACTGTTCACATACACTATCCCCCAGAACAACATCACTGGCAGTGGTCTTGGGTAATGTTTCTTTACTGCACTCAAAAATGTGCCATGCATGTATGTAACATTGGTTAGTTCTGTAATCCTCCATAGCCTGTGTCATATGTTTGTATAGCAGAATGAAGGGATCGGTAAAAGAACAGGACTGTAATTCTATTGAGTTAGTCAGCAGTTGTTTGTAGGTAAGTAGCCACAAGGGCCCCCTATACATAAGATTATGACTATTTTAGGACAACACCAATACATATGAATACTCCCTTGCTCATACTACAATGTTGTGTATAGCAGAACGAAGGGATCAGTAAAAGAGCAGGACTGTATTTACAGTCAGCAGTTGCTTGTAGGTTAAGTAGTCACAAGGGCCCCCCCCCCCCCCCTCCCCCCTATACATGGGTTTAAGTGATATTATGACTATTTTAAGACACACCAATGCATACAGAATACTCCCTTGGACTCGTACTACACATTGTAGCCACAAAGTCACAGGCAAACAAACTAAAAGTGCTTACACGAATGCTGTCGCATCCCATAGCCACAGTCGACATAAATATGGAACACCATAGGAATTGGTATACACCAACCCCTTCTCTTTTATTGCTCAATATATAAAAACGGCTTAGTTTAGTGGCCATGTAAGGTTTATTCAGAACTCACGCAGAATCTATTCGGGGTTACAGTCCAGTCAAGTATGATAAACTAATCCTGAAATTTGCCCTCCTCCACCCCGCTCTACTCTTTCTCTAGATGAAGCCCTGCTAGTGATGCGTGAATATATTCGCATGAGAGCGTGCTAAGTCTTGGTACATAGGTCAGGCACCTTTTACTTCTTTTTAATGCCGACACCTACTTAGGGGATTTCCCATGCCACGTACGGAATACACGGTACACTACAAACAGTTACAGATACACAGCCCGAGAAAGCAAATCCTCCTTCCTGCCTTACCAAATTCAATTTTATCCTCCTTAATGACTTTCACTGTTGCTCCAGTATCTGTAAACAGCATAAAGCAGCAATAAAGCCAGACTTACACCAGGGTAGTCCACACAACACCAAATAGTGCAACCACACAATTACAGGGTAGTCCACACAACACCAAATAGTGCGACCACACAATAATTATAGTGCATGTAGAAATGGGCTCTACACTTGCAACTTAACCAAAATTTTCTGTTTTTGTGTGCACTAACACACTCGAGTGCAGGGCCTATTTATTAAGCTTCCTGTTCACAAGCATCTAGGAATGAAATCACAAAATCATCTTTCACATGAGCATGTCAAAGTTGTACCCAAGACCAGTGGCTTCTTATAAGCCACCATGGATGGTGGTAAGCAGAGGAAGAAGAGGGAAGATAACTAAAAGATGAGAATTCATATCGTAAGATTATTTATGCATCATTCAAATCATGCGCTGAAATTCCATGCTCAATTTCTAATGATGTAACATTGCTGACTCAATCATTTATTTTGCAATGTTGGCATGTGATTTGCGACACCTTCCACTCTACCCTGCGATTAGAAACATGGTTGTTGCTATTGGAACTTCTTTTTACTTCGATGTATACCGGAATGTATGGTCTCCACCAATGGGTGACCTTGCTCAGAAAGAGACAACCTCCACCCCCCCCTTAGAACTGGCATAGTGTAGCTTACTCTAGTTAGCTATAGCTCGATTCAATTCTCTTCAACAACACAACAAAGTAGTGCTTCAGATACAACCAGAAAATACATAGTGATAGATGTGTCACTTTCTATTATTGCGTCAGAACAATATTCTATTTATGGTCATAGACAGACCACCACAAAGTGCTGGGTATTGCATAAATCAAATGTTTTTGTAGACTAAGCATCATTCTATTTATCTTGCCGGCCACTAACCTGACTTCTTTTCTTCAAAGTCTTTCCAGCCTAAATAAATAGGAACGATAGGAACGTATAAATTGATTTCAAAAAAACAATGTCGTTCTTCAGACCTTTCATAAGAAATTCACCATACGATTGTTCCCCCATTGATCTTTGCACAGTGCTAGAGGGAGGTACTCTCCAATTAGGAGACTCTGCCCCTTGATAGCCACTACCGTGGGCATAACACAGCATTGGTCATATTAATCTATTAATCAAGAATAAAAGTTGAGCGATAGGGAAGAAGACTCACTGAGAATTAGGTGAATTGCTGCCATATCTACTTGAAGAATGGTTGTTGGCGCCTGTATATACGGAGATGACAGGGTCTATAATGAGCCGCTACGTTTACTAGCACTCACCTTTTTTAAATTTCCTGTTAGGTTCTCGAGACATACTCCTTTCTCTGGGACACTGTACTCTGCAGTGAGAGCGCGGCCTTCCATAAAAAGTAGTTTTTGACGATCATTACCATTATCCAATATATAATATTATTATATTCCAACAAATGGTAACTAAATTTAGTGTTGTCTAAGCAAAAGATTAAAAGTCAGTCCTTAGCGTCGGATATTCCTCCAGCTGTGATAGCAAAAGTTGCCTCGTTTTCTGGCATGTCAGGGCTACATAGAAAAAAAAGTATATACCTATTTAACATAATAATGTAGTGATCACATAACTGAATCAGGATACCTATCATAAACCTTTGCAATACGGAGCTCTCCTCTTCCTTTCCTGAGACTGATTCTGGTGGTAGAGGCATGAGCAAGTATGTTTCCACCAATGGGCTTCTTGGGATCTGCCTGGAAACTATCAAGTAGAGGGAAGAGATAAAGTTGGTCTTCTCTCACATGTCTGTGAGAGGAGATGCTTACCTCATTGTAGCTGGGAGAAAGAAGAAAAAGAAGAAAAATAACACACACACCAGGAACAACATATATAACAGTATATGCAATGGACAACGAGGTTCTTTATCCCACATGCTTGCTTGACACAGGGTAAAAAGAAAAAGTGAACCGAAACCTTCATAACCCAGTCCATTGCCCTTTGGTACAGTCACAACTAGTGCATCAACAGACTGGTGAAGTTCGAGTTGATCTCTGGAAAATTGTCACCCAGGTTAGCTGAGCTGTTAATTGTACCCCCAGGAGAACGATGAGATAAGGCTGCACATGTGCAAAGTGTAAATAGGGTGGAGATCTGTAGGATAAAGAACCATGTTTGTGTGCCGCACATACCTCCAGGATCAGAAGTCATCTGGTTGGTCACAAAGACTCCGACATTGTACTCTATATGAAACCACGATCACACACGACAGTTTTGCATTATATCACCACTCTTTATCCAAGGGGAAGCAATCAGTGGTCCATTTCCACTAAGTACAGGTCTCTTCTTACGCCCCCCCCCCCCCCCCCCCCCCCCCCCCCGCCCCCGGCATGCACACGAGAAGTTGGTTAACACTATTTTCCACTTCATTCTAGGTCAGTGTGCTACAGTGTGTGTGGTGTGTGCACGCCACCTTCATAATATTATAAGAATCATCACTGTCAGCACTCTTGCATATATAGCGCAGTTTAATGCATTAGTGTAAGATGTTGCAGTAGTGTAAGAATCATCACTGTCAGCACTCTTGCATATATAGCGCAGTTTAATGCATTAGTGTAAGATGTTGCAGTAGTGTACTGGCACTAGGCATGTATTTAACTTTGCTATATATGCACGAGTGCTGACACTGCACACCTCATGATTCCTATATGAAAGTATAATGTACACATCTCTGCTATCATGAACGAAGCAGTGCATGTATATCTCTTTAATGGTCAAGGGTTGCAACTGTGTTTCTGGTGATGGTGGTCTCCAGAGATTGAAGGCCAATGCCTCCTAGCCTATAACCATACTTTGGGTGGAGTGATCTTCATGGAAATATTCAGGCAGGCAGGCCCAGTGGTTTGGTCATGTATAGGACATACACACATACCGACATATGTACATACATGTACACACATACATGTATACCAGCATGTGCACACATACATGTATGTATAATTCATATACACATGTATACAAGCATGTGCACACATACATATAGACATACATGCATGTACATATATATATATATATATACATTCACATACATGTGCATGCATACATATAGACATACCTGTATATACATATTATATTATATACATTTGCACACAAACATACATACGTCAGGCCCGTAGCCAGGGAGGGATTCGATGGCACCTCCCACCATTTGAAAACAGGGGGGGAACCCTCATCACATCATGCATGTGCACACTACACCAGCACACAGAGCACTCTTGACCTCATGTCAGCAAGCTATGCAATGTTTGAATGCATGCATTGTCTGAGTCCGTAGTGTAGATAATGCCAAATGGAAAAACAATAATCTGCTACAAAATGAACTTAGTCTCGAGGAAAGGGGATCAGTGGTTCCGGAGAAACGTAGCAAGAATATTAGCTTGCCTACAATTGATGAATGACGCCATTATATATTATACTAGGGATGTCCATTGTTTAATGTCCACAAATGCCCCATGAACTCATTGTCAGAGTATCCGCTGGCAGAGTTACAAGGGATATCAAGGGTTTATCCATGGATGGCAGAGATACTAGGGATATCCAGGGTTTATCCATGGATAGCAGAGATACTAGGGATGTCCAGGGTTTATCTGCAGATGACAGAGATACTAGGGATATCAATGGTTTATCCGCAGATGGCAGAGATACCAGGGCTTATCCATGGATGGCAGAGATACTAGGGATATTCAGGTTGTCCACGTGGCAGAAATACCAGGGTTTGTCCACGGATGGCAGAGATACTAGGGATATCCAGGGTTTATCCATGGATGGCAGAGTTACTAGGGATATCAAGGGTTTATCCATGGATGGCAGAGATACTAGGGATATCCAGGGTTTATCCATGGATGGCAGAGATACCAGGGTTTATCCATGGATAGCAGAGATACTAGGGATGTCCAGGGTTTATCTGCAGATGACAGAGATACTAGGGATATCAATGGTTTATCCGCAGATGGCAGAGATACTAGGGATATCCAGGGTTTATCCATGGATGGCAGAGATACTAGGGATATTCAGGGTTTGTCCACGTGGCAGAAATACTAGGGATATCCAGGGTTTGTCCACGGATGGCAGAGATACTAGGGATATCCAGGGTTAATCCATGGATGGCAGAGTTACTAGGGATATCAAGGGTTTATCCATGGATGGCAGAGATACTAGGGATATCCAGGGTTTATCCATGGATGGCAGAGATACTAGGGATATCCAGATGCAGAGATACTAGGGATGTCCAGCAGATGACAGAGATACTAGGGATATCAAGGGTTTATCCGCAGATGGCAGAGATACTAGGGATATCCAGGGTTCATCTGTGGATGGCAGAGATACCAGGGTTTATCCGCAGATGGCAGAGCTACTAGGGATATCCAGTGTTTATCCGCAGATGGCAGAGATACTAGGGACGTTTGGCTTCCGCGAATCATCCACGTATATCGCTGGTAACTTGGCTTCCATGGATGACATGGGATTGACAGAGACGACACTGGACATGTATGCCAAAGTCTCCAGCAGGTTCCTCTCTACACTGCCACAGGATTCTCCTCATATCGAAGCAAGTGTCTTTCCTATAATCAACCTTAACCTCTGACCTTGGTCTCGGAGTGAAAGGCTGGGACTGGATTCTACTTGAGTAGAACTCCACAAGCATGGCTGCAGTGTTGACTCGGGCAATTTGGTTTTGGCCAATATGTGACTTGTGATTCTTTGTCACTGAACCCCCTTCTCAACAAACCTGGCCGACGGGCCTGTATATGTACACATATACATACATGTACACACATGCATATCTACATACACGTACGCATACATTTATACATACATTTGCACACATACATAGAGTACATGCATACATATCTACATACATGTACACATACATTTCTGCATACATACATGTGCATACATATATATATATATACACATAGAGTACATGCATACATATCTACATACATGTGCATACATGTATACATATACAGAGTACACATCCATATCTACATAATATACATGCATACACATTACACACATACATACATGTACACACATGCATATATATATGCATACAGATATATACATGTGCACACATACATACAAGTACACACATACATTATCTACATACATGTACACACATACATACATATACACATACATGTACACATACATGTAGACAAAATATATACATACAACACACACATACATACATGTGCACACCAAACATGTACACGCCTTCCCTTTTATGATACAGAGATACGTTTGCCAAAAAAAAGTAAAGAAGAGTTGATATTTCCCTTCTCCTCGCCTACTGCTGGGGAAAAGTCCTCATAGAACTCTCAAGTGCAAGTTTACAGAACTTGCAGCCCGTGCTTTATACTTATGTGCCATACTTGCTATTCCTGAGCTCAGTGGTAGATTAGTGCCGAGTCAACATGAGTACAAACTGTATATATATTTATATTAGTGCATATATATATATAGAGTGGGTGTGGATAAAAATGTCTGCAATTAGAGGGCCTCTTTTTACCGACCTAGAGTACTGCATTGAGATGGCTGAATTTCTTTTCAGGTATTCTACCGGCTAGCAAGCAGGGCACGGAGTACAAGGCTTAGGACATCTTTAGGCAGTCTTCACAATAGTTGAAGCCTTCTAGCTCTCAATCCAGAAGTTTATTCCAATTATCGGGAAGTGCAACAGCATTGTATTGGTCTGACCCAATGGATGACCCCCCCCCTCTCCCCACCCTCCCCTCCAATAAAAAACAACAACAACTTGCCAGCTTTTTAATTGGCTAAAGAGTGTTCGGCCGATATTCGTTCCAAAAAGACTCCAGCATGTCTTGAATCCTTAGCTCAGCAGTAAACCAGCAGACCAAAAAAACATTGTACATGAAGAAGCAACCCTGGAATTCATCTTCAACATCCTGTCTCTATCTCTCTTTTTCTTGATCGCATAATTTGCGTACAACCATAAAAAGTTGAGTACCAGAAGACTCCGAATATTCCAATGCACATCCACGACTACTTGCGGAGCAAAATATTTGGTAAGGATCAGCTGGTGAGTAATTTTGTCAATGAGATAACCAAGCCAACGCACATGCTGTATTATAAGCACAGCAACTGACCTACGCTCAGTTCCGCTGTTTGGTTTGTGGGAATTCTCCTGTGCAATTAGATGTAGCTGACCCTACATGGGTACAGTCGACAATAGCAACACTGACTTTTGTGTGGTGGACAATGTGGTGAACAGGCATGTGATGATATGTGTTGTGTGGAACACAATCAAGTTCTGATCGAGTTAGATTCTGTGTAATACTCCACCACTACGTAGAAATAAGAAATACACCCACTCACCCCCCCCCCCCCACCACCACCAGTTAGAACCAAGGAGAGACTAACAATAAAACAGTGCCACATTGCTGTACATGATTCAAATGGTAGTGGGTTGTGGGTAGCATTTGGGTTCAGTCTTGTTTCCAAATATAATTATTGTTTAGCCTACTCCAGATATAAGGACCTGCTACAGGAAGAGCCTAATTATGATCCTGCTATGGAGACACTAATTATGACCTTGTCATGGAGAGACTAATTAACCTTGTCAGGGACTCTAATTATGACCCTGCCATGGAGAGACTAATTATGACCTTGCTATGGAGAGAATGATGACCTTGTCATGGAGAGACTAATTAACCTTGTCAGGGAGACACTAATTATGACCCTGCCATGGAGAGACTAATTATGACCCTGCCTTGGAGAGTTATGACCCTGCCACGAAGAGACTAATTGACCCTGCCATGAAGAGACTAATTATGACCCTGCCATGAAGAGACTAATTATGACCCTGCCATGAAGAGACTAAGAAGAGACTAATTATGACCCTGCCTTGGAGAGACTAATTATGACCCTGCCTTGGAGAGACTAATTATGACCCTGCCTTGGAGAGACCAATTATGACCCTGCCATGAAGAGACTAATTATGCCTTGCCATGGAGAGACTAATTGTGACCTTGCCATGTAGAAACGGATTATTCCCTTGCCATGGGGAGACTAATTATGCCCTTGCCATGTAGAAACGGCAAGGAACTAATTATGCCCTTGCATGGAGGGACTATTGCAATGGAGAGACTAATTGTGACCTTGCCATGGAGAGACTAATTATGCCCTTGCCATGTAGAAAAGTAGAAAACTAATTATGTCCTTGCCATGGGGAGACTAATTATGACCTTGCCTTGCCATGGAGAGACCAATTATGACCTTGCCATGTAGAAACTATCACTATCCTTGCCATGGAGAGACTAATTGTGACCTTATGGAGAGCTAAAATGTGAAAGTAAAAACATAACTAGACTTAAGTTGAAGTTGGGGGGGGGGGGGGGGGGGTTTCCCTGGCCTCTACACACTTTATTGTTTTGATAAAATATAGAACTACACCGGGACTGCATGAGATGATGAGATGAACGCACCAGCCACCTGGGTGCCCTACAACCCATCGCACGCAAGGGAAGTGATTGCTCAGGTGCTCAACATGAACCTGTGCCACAAAATGTTAGAAGTTAACTACAACTAAGAGGAAACTAGCTCTGAGATTGCCAGGGCTAAATGGCTTGCAACCATGCGCAGTGAAATGTCTGATATTTCATTATTATGTGACCCAGACAAACATGGGTTGTGTATTCAGACTGACTGGCTCAATTTCTTTCCTCTCCTTTGTGCAGGCATGGACAGGATCATCGGTTTGTGCTCTCTTTTGGTATTAAAACAACACATAAGTTAAAAACAGGCAACCTCAAGCTTTTGAGATCATTAGCTTACACCAAAACTCAACCACTGCCTTATAATATTCCTTGTGGGGTTATGTTTGCAGACTGGAATGTTGCCTGAGGATGATAACTTTTGTAGTGAAAAAAGAAATGACCTAGTTTTGTATTGTAGTGCAAGTGAGATGTTGTTCTTATACTAATAGTGACCTTTGAACGGTGCCACCGCAATGGTGACCTGTCCCTTTCGGTGGAAATTACTTAACACCATATCGGGTGACAGCACTCTGCTATTGGAGAGCGGAGTGGGAACACACTGGTGTTCAAGTTGAATGGGATATTTTGAAGTGCATTGCAATGCCACACACACAGTGCGTGCTTGTATGAATAGCAAATGCTTACTCACAACCTATCAACACAACATGTGCACAGTTAGCACATGCATTCACAACCATGAACTTCATATAGCAGAACTATAATTGCCTATAATTAGAGCAAACTCTTTATTATTATTATTATTTATATTATTATTATTATTATTATAATTATAATTATAATTATAATTATAATTATAATTATAATTATAATTATAATTATTATTATTATTATTATTATTATTATTATTATTATTATTATTATTATTATTATTATTATTATTATTATTATTATTATTATTATTATTATTATTATTATTATTATTATTATTATTATTATTATTATTATCAAGCCTGAGAGGGCTACATGACTTTGCTATATTCAACAGAGATGTCCAGTGCCTTTGATATCCTAGTCCTAATATATGTAGATGGTGGAAATCTTCTTCTTCAGACATATATATGACATATACATGTATATATTGAAGAACATGATAGTTCTACTTGCTTAGTGCATGCATGATGACACAAGCTAACTAGCCAGTAGGAGTGTTTGTCCTCTGATGCAAACCAGCTAGTGACCTCAATAAAGGGTGGGGGGGGGGGGGGGGGGGGGGGGGAGGTGTGAGCAGATTGGCTAGAGCTACAGTTGATTAAAATATTAAGCATATTCCAAAACAATTAGAAGCCTTACACACCAAACTTCTCATGATACAAACAGTCCCCCTACGCTGAGGAAACCATATATTACTTACCCACAAGCCACAACCACCTATTCCCCCTCCCCTCCCCCTCAGCTAGACCACTGAACACAGACCTACTTTATGTCACACACCTTGCATTACATCATCACGATGATATCATTAAAACTGGAGATCTTACTGAATTAGGTCTTCAGCTAAAGGTATGGTGAGCTAGGGCTAAGGTTAGGACCCGGGCAATAGTTAGGGTTAGGGCCAGGGCAATGGCTAGGACTAAGGCTAGGGTTAGGGCCAGGACAGTGACTAAGGTTAGGGCCAGAACAATGATTAGGGTTAGGGCCAGGGTAGTGGATAAGGTTGGGCAGTGGATAAGGTTAGGACCAGGGCAGTGGTTTGTAAAATGGAACGACATGATTACTTCACCCTGCTTCACACTGTGCGTGATAATAATAGCCGCAATGTGTCACCTTCAGATATTTTCTGGAGTCTGGAGAGCATCTGTGCCAGTTTCTGTTGTCTATCGGCCAACTCCCCTCTGCCTGAGAAGTCCACGCGGAACAGAGCCATGACAGAGTCCATAATCTACGGAGGTGGAGGGAGAGAGGAAAGGAGAGGAGGAGGATAGACAGAGGGAAGATTGGGAGGAAGAAGGATTAGAAGGAAGGGAAGAAAGGCGAGTTCCACGGGGTGGGTGGATACAGATACTAAGGGGGGGAATGAATTTCCTCCTGTTCACAAGCTACTAGTTAAGGCTAGCCATGCATATAATAAAACAGGTGCATCAGAGTTGACGGAGTTCATCTCGAATGATGTGTTTATTGAAGTTGGACTTTCTGTGTATTTGTGTATTTCCCTCAGGCTTAATTTCTGTCAGGCTTAATTTCTTTTTAATTTCTTTTTTCAGGCTTATAAAATCACAGAACAAGTTTCAGCTTCATAACCTTTGAATCCAGTGATCTCATAATTGACTTTGGGTGCACGTAACTTTGGTATGGCTATAGCCTACTCCTACTATCTTATAAAGCAAACAGACAGGCCTATTTAAAAACACTGGAACAAAATGTGTTATTGTGTGGGGAGCTGAAGTGTGTACCTTGTAAAGTTTTTTAATTTGTCTATGACGATAAGCGCACATGTATATTCTTCATAGATTCCAACTCATCATGGCTGCACAACCACATGTCCTGTAACACAATGGATGGCTGAAGCAGAAATGCAAGTGTTGAAACATGGCTGGGAGATGTTATGACTACTTGGAAGCACACTGAAGTCCTCAGGCAGTACTTACTGGATGACAAAAATATCAGAGTACCAAAGGAAAGACATGGCTGGGAATGATCTCAGGCATTTTTATATACTTTGCATGCTTGATATGTGTGTTCAGTATGCTTTGTGTCTCTTCTCTATTAGCAATTACAGTCAGCTATTTAACCTCTATATAGCACATGTGTAGCCTGCTCTCGCTTCCCAAGAGAACATGCACAAGTGACAGTACATGCAAGGAATATATGCTGTTCCAAGCTTGATATAGCCTCTACATCCTCATGGTGAATGGTCTATCCAAATAAATGGTGTGTCCCCATCTTTATAGCTATGTCGAGGAAGTGGGCAGCCATAATGAAACCCCAGCATCCCCGCCCCGACAGCTACTAACCATGCATCCATGACACACCCATGCACCAGTTCTCTCCTTGTTTACAGAAGTTAATTAAAACGGGTGAAATCATTCATATTTCTTATGGGTTAACATACGGTGCATAGATAGATATGTGCAGATACAGATGTGTGGCAATAGAAACTCTCTTGTTCCACTTCCCAGTGAGGGATACCTCCACTTGATAATTTATTAACTACCAAACATGTGGATGTTTTGTAGATCTTAAATAAGGAGACACCCCTATTTCTATAGTTTCGGTTTTGCCCTACAGTGAACTCGGTACGAGTTTTCTTTGTGTGTTTGATGCAAGAAGCACTCCTTGCCCAAATGCCTGCACATCCAAGCACAATAAAAAGAATGTCAGCACCAAAACTCGTCAATGGCCAGGTCAACGGTAGGTACATTTAAGTCCACACGAAGACATTTCCTTGCAGGCCGCATAAGGTTGTGTGTCAGCCCAACAAAGTCTGTGGTGTTCGGTTTAGTCTGAAAGTTGGGGCACTCTGGGATAGCAATTCCAGAGTGATAGCAATTTAGACTACCAGTATGGGATTCTCAAAGATGAGGAAGACACTTGATGCTGTCCAATTCCTTTTCACTAAGACTGTATCATTGTCTCGAAGCATGCCCCCCCCCCCCCCCCCCCCCGGACACCCTCCCCACACCCTCCCCTCATCTAAGTCAGACTATGCCAGATGCCACACCCTCACCTTCAATGTCACACTTTCCCTAGTTCTCACCGCACAGCTGGCATACAATGCACTCTGCGTCACACTTTAAATTGTTGAGCTACTATGCATGCACATATATATATATATATATATATATGAATACATCCCTCTGGTACATTCCTACACTTCATTAATATTCCTCAGACTCAATCTCCACCTCCCACCCCACCCCTTTTCTAAACCCAAACTTGGCTTTGCATAAATAAACACTACTGTGTTGCCCAACTATACTACATGTGGTATGAGCCTATTCTGTCCAATTAACACTATCCTTATACTACCTTGATTAATAGACACATCAGTGATCAATTGACACTAACCTTGATCTGACACTACCCTTAACCAAATGACCCTCGGTATCGATACTGCCTGTAATGACTGTTGTCCTACTCAAGTTGCAGTAAGCTCCCTTGCATCTACATATGTTAGACACTACACTCTTGCTATAGCAAATCCATATAATGACTACCTGCCTCTAACTACATTTAACCTCTAACTACATTTAACAAACAACATACTATACACATATTTAGCTGACTGTTTATATATTTTAATTAGCTAATGACATTATGGCTTGTTAGACCTTGTTAGACGATGACATAATAGTTTATTAGACCACAAATTCCTCCCACCTTCCACCACAAGTTGGCGGCCATCACCCTAGCTAGAGCACTAATCCAATAATCATCTATACCACCATATTGATGATATCATCTTGACGAGGACTGTGCCATGGAAAAGTAACCCACAAGTTGGTCGGCTCAATTAGTGCTACGCCAATTGCCAATTTCAATTGCCAATTTACAAAGGTAAATTAAGTAATTACCAAGAGTTTGAAGACTCCGGGCTCTTCGTGGAACTTGGCAGCGACACAGTCCAGCAACTCCATCTGGTGCTCACCTGGAATGCACAATTCATAGGTCACAGTTCAGTCATAGTTAACACATTTCACTCTTACAGACGTGTCAAAAGATGCGAGAACTTATTAAACCTCCAGCTAATGAATTATGCAACAAAGGGACACGTAAAGCTTCTCGTCGTTGAGCATGAAAATGGGGGGTATGTTTTAATGGAAGGGTCAAATAGCAAGTATCCTGCCAATTCATACTCGTTTGCAGGTTCCTAAGTGGTATGAATGGTGTGCGGTTTAGCTGGTCTTACTGGTGTAAGCTCGGGCGTAGAGCACATTGTCCAACATGGCACTGTGGTCCAGGTTGAACCGATCGGCTATCTCCTTCAGTCTATCCGGCCGACTGATAAATAAGATGCGATCAAAAGTTAAAGACAAAATGTGGCACTGAGATAGACAATACAACAATATGCGGGTGCAATAGTCCGTGTGAATGGGTGTGAACAGGATGACATCTGACATAAATTAATTGGTTCCAACTACTTTTGTATGTGGAATGAATAGGACACTGAAAGGCCAGCTTAGGGAACCACTTTCCTTGTAGCTGGGTGGTGTGATGGCTTAGGCCAACTCTGGCTGGGCCAATGCAATAGAGCACCACACACAAAGTGGTCGGCATGCTTCTGATGCTCAGAAAATATTGGCAGTGCCGCCAAAGGTCAGGGTGGAGACAACCTCCCCAAGCCAGGTGAGGTGATGAGGATACAATGTGTTCTACAGAAAATAAAGGAAAGAGCATACAAGATATCTTGGAGCACAGCCCGCCAGGAACAATGGCACGATGGAACAGGCTATGTTGGGTATCACCACACCCTAGCCAGCGTAATCTCATCTATCGGATCATGGAGCCCAGTAAATATTAATTGACACGGGGAAAAAAAAGTAAGATCTCCACAAGTGAAACTGAGTGTCATTGCAGGAGGCATGCAGCGAGATTACCAAACACAATGTTGCAGGTTTTGATGGATTTGAGCATGCACTAATGAAGGTATTGCCACACCTCTGTGTCGATGAAGACAACTTTGCCACCGCTGTAGCCATTCCTGCCTGGAAGTTGAGTTGTGACTGCAGTTAATGGCGAGTTTTGACGTGCCAGCAGTTTACAGAGAGAGCAATTCGATGATAAGAAAGAGAATTGTTAGAGTGGGAGAGAGAGAGGTGTGGATGGAGAGGAGGGAAACGATGGAGGAAGGGATTTGTGGGAGGGAGGAGGAAGGAGTAAAAGCTAAATCCTGTCTTTAATTGTAATGTTTGGTGAGGTGCTTACCACATAATGTATGGGACAACTGCGTCTTCCCAGTTCGGAATTCTAAACAAGGGATGAGTACAAAACATTATATTTATATGTATATATATATTTTTAATAATAATAAAATTTAAAAAAATAATTTAATCCTTCCAAACCACATTTGCAGACAGCATTAGCATTATTCAAATCACATTCTGGCGGCAGAGTATTTGCACACATGACAGGCATGGCAATACGTACAGACACACTTTGACATAATCACACATACACACATGCACACACACACACACACTTACCTCCAAAGACTTCTGTGATGGCCATACTCTCTATTCCCCCTGAAGATGGTCATTGAAACACCGAAGAGAAGGAGAAGTGAGTGTGTGCACGTGCGAGTGCATGTGTGTGTGTGTGTGTGTGTGTGTGTGTGTGTGTGTGTGTGTGTTGTGTGTGTGTGTGTATGCCATGAATAACTGGTGGACTCTACAAATATATGAACACATCATAAACATGGAAGAGTGGGAGGTGCAAAGGTGGGAGGGGGGATTAAAGGACGAGACGGGAAGGGGGTGGGACATATATTTGGGGGGGAAGGGAGGGTGGACAAAATGGAAAGTTAGGAAGGTGTGAACGGCTTGAGGGCCGACACCACCACGACTGTCCCTCACAGACCTCCAATCAACTTGCTGCAGAAGGAGAGATTAAGAGATGAAGTAGAAGGGGGAGGGGGAGAGAAAGAGCAAAATGAGCCTTCAAGGGAATGTCATGCAGAGTTGACCTCGCTGAGTGTGTGGAAACACACCGAGGTGTGAGGTTCATTATGCAGAATGTTGTTGCATTCACACTTGATATGGAGACCTCGTGCCGATACTCTACTACCATGTAAGGAATCTAATTTTAAATTGGCCGAGGAGGTAATGATATTCTAGGCAATTTAATGAGTCTGCTGCATCCTCTCCCACAGCATTTCAGATCAACACATCAATGGTGCAAGACTATGTAACACAGACCTGGTGATCTACGCTTCAGACAACACATACGCTTGAAATCAGGATGTTGATGGTAAGGCGATTACTTTGAGCGAAAAACATTAATGGTCCTGGCGGATTTAACGAGTTTCTACAGTAGTAGGAAACAACATATTCATCCTTCTGCCGTAACATATGGGTTTTGTGTTGGATACTGCTCAAATAACCATTAGTTATATGCTCGGCCCTCCTACCCACATCCACTGCACTCCACATCATGCACCACACATACACTCTCTCTAACACACACATACACACACACACAAATGCATGTGATTTTACTAAGTGCGGTCCTGTGCATGAGTCGTGATATTTCACTTACCGCTTGCATGCTCTAAGAATTACTTTCAAAAAGGTGTTTTTGTAGCCAGCCAGCCATAGTCTCAGTGCTGCTAAAGAGTCAACAAAAATAAAAGCTTCCAGCCTACTAAAGCTTACTATAAATTGAGCTTCGAACTCCTCCTCCTCCTCAAGAGAAGTTTTACAACAAACGGTCAGGTGGGAGAAGCACTTCAACCACAAGACTATTGGAATTCATAGGCAGGGACAGACTCGGAGTACATTGTGTAAGACCAGCAGCCCACTAACCATTCATGTCAGTGTAGTAATATAACTTACACAACTAGGACGAGGCCCGTTCACTTCCCTTGCAAGTGACGTTATATTGGCACGTTTCACTGCATCCTGTTCCAAATCCTTTTCTTTACCTCTGCCTTTTTTAAGTCTCCTTTATTTTCTCTGCTTTCCTTCCATCCATTTTACAATATTTTAGATAAAAATTTCACAACCAATTGATGCACATGCCTGAACAACCTAGCGAGCGATTATGTAACAAAATACCGTAAACAAGCCACATGGGTCAAAGTTCTTTCAAGCGGGGAATTATTTCTTTTCGGATATTTTTTTTTTTTCCGCAAAGTGCAAACAGAGGCATTTATTCAAGATGAGCTTGTTTCGAGTGGCTCCCCCCTCCCCCCCCCCCCCACCCGGGATCTTTACAGTTCATGCCTAAGCATTAATCAACCTCGTGAGTAGACCAGCATCAAAATAGTTGAAGGAGCTCTTGGGTTAAATAGCGGCCCATTATTTTAGGCACCGGTCCCCCATTATTTTAGGCACTGGCCCATTTTAGGAACCGTTCCATTTGAAGTGTCATCGGCCCACCAGGCATTGCCTGGTATGCCATATTGCCGGGCCTGTTCATAGCAGAATGTTTAAAAGTCAGTTTGGCAGATTGCTAATTAGGCATTTTAATAGAGGTTCAGAGTAGAATGTTGCCCAGAGCAGTAGAAATGCTGTCCAGACCGAAAGAACATTGCCACTGTTTTGGGTCTGGACAACCATACGATATCCCTCCCCCAAAACTCACCGTGCTTTGCGCATGCATTAAAACCACTCACTCGAGTTCCAAACTTCCTGTGGTAATCTTGAAGACCAGCTTCCTTTTACCACTGTACTCGAGAGCAGTCTGAAATCCTCCATCCTGCATACAAAAACAGAGTGCATCCTGCTCAAAAAGAGCCAAGTCAGGGATGTTCAAAGGCTTATGTGATTATCATTTTGAAACCATGGGCTGATGAAACACTCTGGGTTCTGCACTGGGTTGTAGCCATGGTTATGCCAGTGTGGAGGGGGATCTAAGGCATGAGGAGAGTTATAATTATGATATTATCATGTGGTTGGGCAACCTCTTGACCTCTGAACCACAACCGCAAGGGAGAGGGGGGGGGGGGGGGGGGAGAGGGTCTAGACATTCCTACACCAGCCAGTGAAGGGTGATGTAACAAAATGGCAGGGGTCACTCAAAGAGACAAGCAAGTGCAGGTATAGAGAATGTAATCAATTTTGAGAGGTATCTCCTCCTGTGCTGTGGTTTAACATTAGTGGTTTAGAGGTCAAAAGGGACTGGCCCACATGACTAGCCATACATGTGACTGTAGCTATGGTAAGACCACACATGAATACATAAAGGCCCAAACAACAGTGAACTTACTGTCAGCTTGGCTGCAGCTTCCTGGAGACCGAAGAGGAGGGGGGGAGAAGGAGCAGAAGAAGGGGGGGAGGGATACAATACATCATCCCTGCTCCAACAAGCCAATAGAAGAGCTAGCAATGGTGTTATGATGACCCATACATAATTATGTGTGTGTATATAGAGAGCTATAATCCAGCTGTATTGAGCTGATCATTTTAAAAGGTGACTACACTTGAACTAGGCACACTATAAGTCCATGTAAAAGTTGATCACCTTAAAAAAAAAAATGCTCATGCTTTTTTATTATTATTTTAATTTTATTTTTTCTTTATGAATAAAAGTTGAAACTCATCAGTTCCCTTCTCTCACTCAGGACATGATATGTTGATATGTTCACCAATGCCCTGCCACTGTGCAACTTCCTCAACCTTTAGCTAGCTTGAAAGCTGCAGTTTGATCGAAAGTTCATCTGGCTTTCGTTGGTGGACATCCTTAAAACTCATATTAAAGCTTACTGTAGGTATAGCTACATATATATATAGCTCTATCCACCACTCCCGCTAAATCACTTCCATCCCAAATAGGAACATACATAAGCCCAGTGTTTCTTTTAAGTACAAAATGTTTGGGAAATTCCAGGAACTATCCCACGTGGCCCCTACTTAGAATGTCCCATGTGCAAGGATCAGGACTAGGGTTGTGGTTAGGGCCTGGGTTGCCAGAGTCAGAGCTCTTGCTGGGTTCCCAGGACAGAACAATGCCATAGCTGTGCTGCTAACTACTAACTTCAACACACTAGTCAATTCAATACCAGTTCTCACTTTTAAGCCATTTCCAAACAGCACTTGATCTCTTCCCACCCCTCTTATGTTTAGGCTTTTAACGCCTACTACAAACATTTGTCCTAATCTACACATAGAGTACACACATAAACTAATTACACTTCCCCTCCCATTCAAGTCCAATACACAACAACACATAGAATGTATAGTCATGGCTGACATAGAAGTGTCCGCTCTAGTTTTATGGCAACACACTCACTTTGATTTTGTCCACCTTAGCTTCCGAGATACCTTTGATGTTGCACAGTTTCTTCCTAGTTGTCATTTGAATCCCCTGCCAAGGAAGGTTAGGTGAGTAAGTAAACACAAGCACAGGGTTGGGGACTCCGAGTGTTCTAAGAACCGAGGCAATTAGTGGAGGAGAGATAAACGACACATCTAGCAATAACTGAAATGTCACCCAATTAGAAACGCAAGATATGATGGCAGTATAATTGACTTAGCTATGTAGAATATTTTGAAAATAATACCGCCCATAGGTACCAGCTAAATGCACGATAGTCTCCACTGTGCAAACCTTGATGGTGCATATCCCAGCCCCTTTCAACTTCTTGATGTCTGCCACATTCTAGGAGAACAGTGGACAAAGATAGTAAAGATGATGAGTGTAACATGGGGTACGACCGGTACATGCACGCTTCCTTACAATGCCATGGTTCTGCAAAATGTCAATGTCTTGGAAAAAGGACTCCTGCAAATTATTAATGCATCAGCAAAAGTTAACAAATATGAACCATTTCCTCTCAGCGGAAATGCTCCTTTAATATTGATCTAAAGGATGCACAAATGATTCTTTGGGTACTTTTCTTTGCGAGTCTAGATTTACTGTGCGTGGGGTTAAAGGTGAAGTTCTTTTGTACTCGTTCCCAATGTAAAACTAACAGCCACACCCTCACTTTCGCCAGGGCGGGAACCGATTAATAAAAGTCGAGCCAACAAAACTACAATTGAGTTAGTCTATCTTGAGCTGCTACCACCATAATTCTCGACGGAAGGAAATGTACCTTTTCCATAGTCGGCCTTAAAATTCAACTGCCAACTCATAGCTCAACAAAAAAATTGTTTTGATAAAAATCTAGTTTCACACTACTAGTTGCATGAATTCATGCAAAAAATGAAGGCCTTCATCATTCTGAGTAAACTCACTCGAGCATGCACAACACAGTGACCTAATATAAGCTAAGAAGCTACATAGAGTTCAGGAATAGTTACATTTCATGGGGGAGGTCTATATGACCCCTGACAGCCACTAAACACATGGCCAAAGCACATTTGTGCTCACACTGGAACACTATCTCTCTTGACTGGCATAACCAGCCACACAAACACACTTGGGGCATTTCATTCAGCACACAATCACTCACACCTCGCCAAGAATGTCGTCATTGAGGTCATCCTCGCACACCACCTGGTCCTGCATAAATTATATTTGCTGATGGTACGCTCTTGCGGTATAGTGGGTATGGCTTGTGGTCAGCAATATGACCGGCACAGTTTTAGCTCTAGCTTCAAGTTTGAAGTCTGAGTGGCAGGCAGTCTTGTTGGGTGACAACCTTGTTGGGTGACAACCTTGTTGGTGATAGACAGAAGGCAGCTGTCCCACAGCAATTCAAGGGGCGGAGCGAAATTACGTAGGCGTTAATTACGTTATAAGCACGCATAAGAAATCGATCTAGAAGCTGGCAACTAACTGAACATGTTGAAATCAACTTCTCTTGGCACGTATTGGCAGGACAACAGTTCTTGCGGGAGCTCCTTCACTAGAGTGAGATGCATCAGCAATGGAGCTCAGGTAGTACCGCAGATCTATGGCGCCTGGAGAAAGAAGAACCGTGCACAAAGCGTCCCTGATGCGAGTTGCAAAATTTTTATGCGATTTCGGAAGAAATCATCCTCTGTGGATGATCCTACATTGATTAGCAACGACATCAATACTCGCAAGAACACTGGTGAAGGAACAAAGACCACACTTATAAAGAACTCGGTGAGGAATAGTAGGAAGAAAACTGTGAAGACAAAATTGATCGACAACTCTAACGTTGATGAGGAGATTGAAATGCCGCTAGAGAATGAGGTGGAACCCAGGCTGCTTGTGTGTACACTGGACACCGAACAAAGTGGAGGGAGCGAGTCTGGGGAAGAAGCAGGGTCCAACGAAGGAGAAAGAAGAGGGAGTCGAAACCACAGCAGAACAAACAGTGTGGACATGATCACAGCCAGAAGCACGATCCAAAGCTTTAGTTCGGCCCAATCCTGCCAAGGTTGTGGGCTATGTTTCGAAATCTCAGACCAAGTTGTCGTCTTTGAAGCTGACCCGTATCACGTGCAGTGTTTTGCTTGTGGGAATTGTGGGCTCCAGGTGGACCCCACTAACAATTTCTTGGTTTTGGACAACGGTATTCCTCTCTGCAAGTTGTGCTCGCCTACCTGCCATTCTTGTGGGGAGAAGATAGTTTATGGACATCTCAATGTTCTCAACAAGGATTTCCATGAAGAGTGTTTGAAGTGTAGCATCTGCAAAAAGGTTTGTGTGTTGGTGAGTGTGTTTCCTCTGTGTGTTCTCCTTGACAAGACTGTAGCCCCACAGAGAGCTGATCAAAGTGAACTTTTCAGCAATACACTACTATGGCAGCAATGTCTCTATTGTTTACCTGTGAGTTCACAATTGCTCCACTTTTCCAGTTCACACTAGCATATTGGAGCTGGATCCAAATGATCATCAATACTACCCATTTTTTAAATGACTGAGAGGGTAATGTTGATGTGTAAACTAGTTGGAGCAGGTTCTAGTGTGGACACATGTGTCATTAATTAACTATCCCTAAGCCATCTGGCCACTTTCCCTAAAGCCACTTGTCCCTGAAGACACTGGTCCCTAAAGCCACTTGTCCCCAAAACCACTTGTCCCCGAAGCCACTTGTCCCTAAAGCCACTTGCCCATAAAGCCACTTGTCCCTAAAGCCACTTGTCCCCAAAGCCACTTGTCCCCAAAGCCATTTGTCCCCAAAGCCACTTGTCCCCAAAGCCACTTGTCCCCAAAGCCACTTGTCCCTGAATCCACTTGTCCCTAAAGCCACTTGTCCCCAAAGCCACTTGTCCCCAAAGCCACTTGTCCCCAAAGCCACTTGTCCCCAAAGCCACTTGTCCCCAAAGCCACTTGTCCTTAAAGCCACTTGTCCCTAAAGCCACTTGTCCCTAAAGCCACTTGACCCCAAAGCCACTTGTCCCTAAAAACAAAGCCTAAAACCAGATGTCCCTAAAGCCACATGTCTCTAAAACCACGTGTCGCTAAAGCCATATAACCCCAAAACCACATATCCCTAAAGCTAAGTGTCCCTAAAGCTAATTTCTATAAAGCCGCATGTTCCTAAAGCCACACGTCCCTAAAACTGTGTGTCCCTAAAGCCGCACGCCCTAAAGCTATGTTTTCCAAAAACCACATGTCTGTCCCTAAAGCTCATTTCACTAAAACCACAATCCCTAAAGCTGGATGTCCCTAAAACTGCGTGTCCCTAAAGCCACATGTCCCTAAAGTTGCGTGCCACCGAAAACCATGTCACTAAAGACACGCGCCACTAATGCCACATGTCCCTAAAACCACTTACCTTAAAGCCACGTGTCCCTAAGCCACTGGCATCACTAAAGCCACATGTCACTCAAACCTGGTGTTCTGAAAACCATGTGCTTCTATAGACATATAACGGTGTATAGCGAGCCTTTTATTATTATTTTTATTATTTTATTTTTTTTTATTATTTTTTTATTTTATTATTATTATTTTTAATGTAATATTTCACTTTTAAATGTTGTGTCGATTGGCAGATCACATCATGTGATAGTGATCTGAAATCATGAAGGATTTCATCACATTGCATGGCTGCTGCAATAGGTTCACTACAAGATTATGTGATCACATATAGAATTAGTAATGATGAAATCTTTTAAATGTCAAAACTCCCTAGTATAACGGGAATAACAAACAAACCCATACCTTGCAGCTGTCCTTATTTTTTTCTCAAGTTTGAGCTTCTCCATGAAGCTGTTGTCTAAAGTAAATGTTTGGCTTTTTCTTATGTTGCACTGAAGAGACAGCGTGCTCCGAGTACATGTGCTTGTTTGGGTGATCAGTTGTAGTATAATATTGCCAGCTCTCTGTCTCTTGGTTTCCATTCCCAAGATTCCATGTTTGGAATTCCATCCACCTTGCCACCTCCCCCTGTAAATGAGAGGATGTTGGGGTTATTAATGATATAATTTAATTTTTATTTCTATCAAGACAGTTGTCAAACATTATCTACACTGTTTGTATACTTGTGGAATCTTGTGTAGTTACTTAAATTAAAAAAATAAAATCGTGTGACCTCTGTCTGACCTTGCAAACGTATCACATGGTTTCCTGCTGGTAGACTGGCAGCAAAAGTTGTTGCTTGACTACCATAACTAAGCTGCACTCGGGCATGTTGATGGCTCGTCTCCAAAGCAATGGGCAAACAACACATACTTTATTCATTTACTAATTGATAATCAAATTTGTGGGATTATTACTCTGTGAATGTCATTACAGCACTTCCTCTAGTATACTCGACACATCCTATAGTATACTAGGTAATGACTCCTCTAATTTGTAGAGCACCCTGTCGACCTCTGAAGCTATCGTAGGAAGCCAGCTGATCACCAACCTGGAATCTAAAATGAGCAGCTTGAGTTCCCAGGTTTGTGCGTGAAATCTTTTCTGGCTGACCCACCCAGAACCCAGCTAGCTTTGCATGTTAGTGAAGAGGTAAGTATACTTGCTGTGGACTGTATGTCTCCACTCACTGACCTTTGCCTTGCACAAACGCACTCTGTTACCTTGTGTGGCGCATCATCCATCATCTCTGCTAGCCAGCTAAATATAATATTGTGCATTATTTGGGACCTGTGACATTCTGCAGCACTGTGTAACCATTTCAAGTTATATATAGCATCTTTTCAAGTTATATATAGCATCTTTTCAAGTTATATATAGCATCTTTTCAAGTTATATATAGCATCTTTTCAAGTTATATATAGCATCTTTTCAAGTTATATTAGCATCTTGAGGATGATTCTATTTCAGTCGCATCTGGTGTCGATTAGCTTTAAGCCCTCTTCCATCCCGAGCTGCCTGCCGCCTTCCTTCACTTCTACTGCCATTCATCCTCCCTCAAAGCCTATCAAGACGTCTCTTCTTCTCTTTGGTCAAACCATTCCCTGCTACTTGTCGTGATCAAGCCTTCCTCTTTTTGGGGGGGTGGGGAGGGGGGGAAGAATCCATTCACTTCAGCTGAGGTGTTATTCTCCATGGTGTTTTTGTGCCGGGGACAGAGAAGCACGTCATCATTGAAGTAATGTGGCCAGCTCAGTCCCAACTCCAGCATTGCTCTGGTCGTGCCTGCAGGAGGTGGAGGTGTTGATGTTTGCATGCACAGCTCGGCCATTGGGCAAGAGCGGTTGTTTTGGTAGCTGCTCGTGTAAGCTGTGATGGTGGGAGTGGCAGATCAATCATATCTGCTTGCATCCTTACTCTATGTATGTGTGTACTAGCCATGTGCCCTAGTGTGCGTGCATTCACAGCTATACAGTACATGCAAGTTTAATGGTGACACCACCTCTGCCACTATACACATCTCCTACCTGTGCCCCGCATGTGAGAACCAGTGTGAATCAAGTTGGCCCTGCGTGTGTGTGTGTGTGTGTTGTGTGTGTGTGCTTGGTGTGCCTTGGAGCCACGGCTGGTCCAATGGCAGCTAAGTTAAGCCCACCAAGTCTACAGGCTGCGTGCCTTCTGTAGGCATATTGTTGTTGCTGCCATAACTATTGCTTGAGTTCTATAAGCTAAGCTTTCCTTCCAAGCTTGGTTATGATGACTTGCAGCTAGAGAAATAGACGTTGTTGCACTAGAATTCATGTTTCCTATGAGAGAGAGAAAATTAATTCATTCCACAACAAATGACAACAGCAACAATAATCTAACAAAACAACAATCAATGCAACAATCAATGCAACAATCAATGCAACAATCAACGCAACAATCAACCAAACAATCAATGCAACAATCAATGCAACAATCAACGCAACAATCAACCAAACAATCAACCAGACAATCAATGCAATAATCAACGCAACAATCAACACAACAATCAACCCACGCAACAATCAACACCAACACAAACCTCCTTCATTAGATTAATGTCAAAATTATCACTAGGAAAATAGGAAATGGCCACGTAAGTCCATAAAAACACCCCTCCCCTCCCCCTCTCCCCCCGCACACACGCGTAGCACACGAGTAAAATATTTTTTATAAAATAAACCCCCCAAACCTCCTGCTTGATTATTGTTGTTGTTGTCATTGCTTGTTATCCTCCTCTCACTTGCCGGGGTATCTCTTTCCTTCCTTCTTTCTGCCCCTCCCCCCTCCGTCAGGTGTTTGGGACCATTAACAAGGTCTATGCCTCAGGAGGAGAGCCTTGCTGTGCCGAGTGCGTGACTCCTGTTTTCAACGAGGTGTGGAGCCCCAAGAGGTTGATGAACCTTTCTCCCTCCTCGTTTCCCCTGAACCCCGCCCACCTTGAGGACAGTGAATCTGTAAGTGCTAGCAGTAAAATAATAAAATAATAATAATAATAATAATAACAACAACAACAATAATAATAATAATATAAATAATAGTAATATACGGTAAGAAATATAATTGCAACAGAATGAAGGCAACAGAATGAAGGCTATATATATATATATTATAGTATTATACATATGGTATTATACATATGGTATTATACATATAGTATTATACATATATAGTATTATATATATAGTGTTATACATATACATATAGTATTATCTATATAGTATTATATATGTATGGGGGGAAAGAAATGGTGTTGTTTTGTAATGGATTGTTCAGAGCAATAAAGGTGTCAGAATCATCACCATGCTTTATTAGGCTGCCTGGCAAGTAAGTGTGAGATTTGATTTTGAAGGTGGTGGGATTTCTCAACTCACTGAACGGCCGACATGATGATGCAATGCAGTTTGTGTCAGAGTGCTAACGAAAGGAAATGAGGGCCGGGGGGACAATGAGGATGATCTCGGTGCCAAACTCGTACTGCCAAACAGGTAGCTGCGGTTCTCAACGCCCTCAGAATCTAGTGACCAGAGTATGTCCTTATTGGGTTAAAAAACACACAAGCTGAACAGGTTATTTCATGCTAGACCTGGTGTCTCTGGTGAGTTGGTTCAAAGGTCATGTTTCTAGAGTGCATATCTCGTTGACTCCACCTATCTAAGAGTGTCCGGCTAAATGCAGAAGGTATTTTTGAGAGGTGTTTTTTGGCATTCACTTTTGAAACAGTGTGGCTTCCATTACATCATGTGCAGGCCACAAATATGTCCTCTCTCATCCCCCCCCCCCCCCCCCCCCCACACACACACACACCTACTTGTGTTAGTTCAATCATCTAAAAATATTCAACCCCTGAATAGTCTGCTCTTCTGTTAGTTTCACATTTGGTTCCCTTGCTCTCGGATTTTCTCCTATCCAGAGCTTTGACTTTGTCACTTTCGTCACACTGAAAGCTAGCCTTTCTCTGGCTGGTGTTGATTCTGGGCCTCTGGCATAAAATCTCCCTTCGGTGCTGCCCATACCATCTTCAACCATTTCACTATGTCATAGATAATGCTTTTTATTTGTTTGTTCGTTTGTTTGATTCACATCGCCTTGGAAACACAAGGTGTGAAGAGCTGGGTGGGTTGGCATGTGTGTTAATTGCTATTGACCTTTAAAGGAGTGCTGGTGGTTTCAGTCGGATGCTTTCGAGTTCTAAGGCTTCATGGGGCCTGAATGACCGACAATGCACTAACCTTGTGCTGTGCATCAAATTAGGCACCAGTAAAATATTGACACACACACACACACACACACCACCTTAAAAAGATTAATAACAAGAGAGGAAGTGAGCATGCCCCAAATTTGTCACATAAACTGTTAATGATGTTGTCAGGGCAGGGAGACAGAGGTCACCTGCTCTGCTCCTTGTTACCTTCTTGACCAATTCAAGGTCACTCTAATCAGGGAGTAGATTTTTAAACCAACGTCGTCCCTCCTTCGCGACCAAGTTAGCTTTGTTATTTTTGTTATTGGCTGGCGGTGAGACTTCACAGGACCCATGCACAGGGGTGTGGCTAATTATAAGTCTACTTCAGACTACACACAGGAACTGCATTGTTTGAGTTGAGAAAGGTCATTGTAGATGGTGAATATAAAAGCTGGTTTGAAGGAAGTGTAGAGTAGGTGAGAACAGGAACTGGTTTGAGAAAAGGTCATTGTGTGCAGGTGCATAGAAACTGGTTTGACTGGTTTGAGTGTGGTGTGTGTGAATATAGAAACTGGTTTGAGTGTGGTGTGTGTTATTTAGAGAAATAATTCTCCTTCAATTACCCCAGTTAGACATCTAATTAGAGTCAGGTGCCAAGATCTGCTCCACCCTATGTCTAACACAATACCATTTTTTCGTGGGGTGGGTGTGAAATTATCTCCTCTTCCTCTCCCCCTACGCAGGACTTCACCGCTCCCGGCTCGCAGAGTTTGCCCCCTCGTCTGGAGAGCCTGTCACAAGCCGTCAATGAGCTGCCCACCACAAGGTGCGACCAGGAAATGATTAATTAGTTAATTAATGGTGGTGTGTCATTGCCATCAATGTGGCACTGCCGTCCAAGTGAGCCTTTCGTTGAGTGCACAAGTGTACCTGGTATGTATGTTTCCAGTCTTTGTTCTCGCAGAGTCAACCCTTTACCTAATAGCGGAGGCGAGGAGTCTGGCACAGTGTCTGTGTATTAGACTCTGTCTTGGTATATATTTTTTGATCGTGCATTGTGAGGGATGGGTGTGAGGATGGCAGAGTTCACAGTGGCCATTCAACCAATCAGACATCGACTTGGAATTATAAGGCCTGCATGACTGCGTGCCTGAAGCATCGGCTGTGGCTAACCCAGCCATAACAAGTGTCAGTATTTTGCTTGGTCTCAAATGGATGAGTGACTGACTCCATCCTCGTAGGAACAGACTTGCGTGCGCAGAGCTTGATGGGGGAAATCACATCCATAGAATATTTTTTGACCATGTGACTTTCTTAATTGTGTAACTCAACTGACATTAAATATCTAAATATTCACTATCATGTGAACTTTGCTTATGTCATGTGACTCAGTGAATCATCATTATCATGTGAACTTTCCAGATTGTCATGTGACTTCCTTTGTCATGTGACTTTCTTAATTGTGTGACTCAACTGACATTGAATATCCACTGTCATGTGAACTTTGCTTATGTCATGTGACTCAGTTGACTTGGTGAATCATCATTAACATGTGAACTTTCCTGATTGTCATGTGACTTCCTTTGTCGTGTGACTTGCTTCATTGTAGGTTTCACACTCTCCTCCGTCCATCTTTTTCTGTACCCATTTCTCTGACCAACAGTCCCGGCAGCCTTCGGCGAGGCAACAGCATGAGTCTCTCCTCTCTCAAGGCGATACTTTGCGATGAACTGGGTGTGTCTCTGGTAAGTAAGCAGTGCTACCCCACATCAGTGATATGGGCACTTGCTGTTTGGCCTGGAATCTAATTGGTGTCACGCGCTTGCAGGCTTTGAACGACTATTGACGCCAATTAGCATTTTTAGTGAAGACTGACCCACTAAAAGAATCGTTAGTTGGTTTTAAATTTGTTTATAATGGCAGTATTGCACTTCTAGAAAATAGGACGCTGCTTATAAGAATCCATTATTAGCATGCCTAAGCCTCATAGCTCTATCTAACAAGATAAGCTAGCTAGTTACACATTGAAAATGATTTGCCACACAAAATTACAGTTGTCTATTCCTTATTTTCTTTGCTAGCGCTTGGCGGCGTCATCCACCGTAGAGCTTCCTTAAGCTCAGGTAAAGCTTCTACACACTATCTCTGCATGTTTCTGTAGGAGAAGGGGCGTCACAAAAGTCGATCGTTAGCTAAACATTGCCTCAACATTGAAGATAGCCTTTCATATCGAGAAGAACGAACTCCAAACAGCCACTAAAGCGTGGCAGACGAGATTGTTTCCATAATCTGGTAGCCAAGTCACTGCTTTACTTTAGGGCAGATGAAAGTCAAAGCTCTTCAAACGAGTAAATGCTTTAGGCATTTATTTTTCTCTCTCATACTGAACAAGGCGGTCACTTGAAAATAACTTCGCCCTACGCATTGTAATAGAATTTTTTAATGATCCGGTTAATCTGTCGGCAGCCAAGCATAATCAACGATCAAGGGGAAGTTGCTCTAGAAAGGTGCAAGATGTCGGGTGCTTTCAAGATGCCCACTAGACCACTAGAAGCTACAAACATGGCTAACTGAACTGTGATGCACATTGCGTGACGGGCCATTTTGACATTGTGCCTAATTAATCAACACCTCCAACGCAAGTACTTTTTAAAAAAATTGCATAAGTGGTGACTATTTCTGTGAACCCTTTACCAGGTAGATGAGCTATTTTTGTGAACCCTTTACCAGTTAGACGAGCTATTTTTGTAACCCTTTACCAGGCAGATAGCTATTTTGTGAACCCCTGCCAGGAAGATACGCCATTTGTGAATCCTTTACCAGGCAGATACGCCATTTTGTGAACCCTTTACCAAGCAGTTAAGCTTTTTGTGAACCCTTTACCCGGACCTTTACCCGCACTCCACCCGCCTTGTTTGAAATCATTTGTGAAATCAGAAGATTTTCTGGTTTGGGCTTTTGCAGAGCCGACATAAGAAAACTATAGACAACTATAGACATACTCTCTCCCTTCCTCTCTTCCCTCCCTCCCTCTCTCTTGTCTGTAGCTGATGAACTTCTGCATGGACGACTGCTCCATAGAGCTGGTTGTGTTCTGGTTAGATGCTGAACACTTCAAACATTTTGATGGCAATGACGATGACATCAGACTCTTCGCACATCATATCAGTAAGCAAACTAAATGGCCATTGACGTTATGCAGTGTTATGTTGCTACATGATGTTGACCACATGTTACTACATAATTACATATGTATACACTAAAGATGACTTTCTGCTGATGACATGGTATGCATTGCTCTATCAGCTTGAGTGTTTTGTGTGTGTGTGTGGGGGGGGTGAAGTTTGTTTGTTTGTTTTGCCAGCATTTCAACCAGCGTACTTCGGTCTTCTTCACGGTGAATAAAAATGTGCGCACGGCCCAACGTGTTTATAATGACTAGCAACTCGTTCAGAAAAGGTCACATGACATATTGTGATACATGACGTGTCTCAATGCTCTAGTGCAGAGACACGGCTAAGCAAAGAAAGTGAATGTAATTATAATAATCGCTAGTGATGAGTACAGTGCATTCTTTGGGGAGCGAGTGAGGTGGAGAGATAGAGAATTAACTTATCTCCAGAGAGACAACATTGCTGGTCGTTGTTTCCTTTCCTGCAATGAGTCCTTTGCTGCAACGAGTCTCGCGTTCAACTGCACTTTTTTGGCAGTCTTCCTAGCTCTATCTTTCTCATCCTTCTCCTCCGTCTTTCTTCTCTTCCTCAGTCACTGAGGCGCGGTCGCTACGCTCTTTTCTGGTGGTTGTTATGCATTCTTCTCACTTAAGAACATGAAAACTAGCGCTAAGTGGCAGAGCATGTGCATTAATGTACACTACCTATTAGTCTGTGTATTATGGGTCCATATAGTATATGTACACTACCTATTAGTCTGTGTATTATGGGTCCATATAGTATACGTACACTACCTATTAGTCTGTGTATTATGGGTCCATATAGTATACGTACACTACCTATTAGTCTGTGTATTATGGGTCCATATAGTATATCTACACTACCTATTAGTCTGTGTATTATAGGTCCATATAGTATAAATACACTATTCATTAGTCTGTGTATTATGGGTCCATATAGTATACGTACACTACCTATTAGTCTGTGTATTATATTATGGGTCCATATAGTATATGTACACTACCTATTAGTCTGTGTATTATGGTAGTCTGTGTATTATGGGCCCATATAATATATGTATACTACCTATTAGTCTGTGTATTATGGGCCCATATAGTATATGTACACTACCTATTAGTCTGTGTATTATAGGTCCATATAGTATAAATACACTATTCATTAGTCTGTGTATTATGGGTCCATATAGTATATGTACACTACCTATTAGTCTGTGTATTATATTATGGGTCCATATAGTATATGTACACTACCTATTAGTCTGTGTATTATGGGTCCATATAGTATATGTATACTACCTATTAGTCTGTGTATTATAGGTCCATTTAGTATACGTACACTACCTATTAGTCTGTGTATTATGGGCCCATATAGTATACGTACACTACCTATTAGTCTGTGTATTATAGGTCCATATAGTATAAATACACTATTCATTAGTCTGTGTATTATGGGTCCATATAGTATATGTACACTACCTATTAGTCTGTGTATTATATTATGGGTCCATATAGTATATGTATACTACCTATTAGTCTGTGTATTATGGGCCCATATAGTATACGTACACTACCTATTAGTCTGTGTATTATAGGTCCATTTAGTATACGTACACTACCTATTAGTCTGTGTATTATGGGTCCATATAGTATATGTACACTACCTATTAGTCTGTGTATTATGGGCCCATATAGTATACGCACACTACCTATTAGTCTGTGTATTATGGGTCCATATAGTATACGCATACTACCTATTAGTCTGTGTATTATGGGTCCATATAGTATACGTACACTACCTATTAGTCTGTGTATTATAGGTCCATATAGTATACGTACACTATCCATTAGTCTGTGTATTATGGGTCCATATAGTATACGCATACTACCTATTAGTCTGTGTATTATGGGTCCATATAGTATACGTACACTACCTATTAGTCTGTGTATTATAGGTCCATATAGTATACGTACACTATCCATTAGTCTGTGTATTATGGGTCCATATAGTATATGTACACTACCTATTAGTCTGTGTATTATAGGTCCATATAGTATACGTACACTACCTATTAGTCTGTGTATTATGGGTCCATATAGTATATGTACACTACCTATTAGTCTGTGTATTATGGGCCCATATAGTATACGCACACTACCTATTAGTCTGTGTATTATGGGTGCATATAGTATATGTACACTACCTATTAGTCTGTGTATTATGGGTCCATATAGTATACGCATACTACCTATTAGTCTGTGTATTATGGGTCCATATAGTATACGTACACTACCTATTAGTCTGTGTATTATAGGTCCATATAGTATACGTACACTATCCATTAGTCTGTGTATTATGGGTCCATATAGTATACGCATACTACCTATTAGTCTGTGTATTATGGGTCCATATAGTATACGTACACTACCTATTAGTCTGTGTATTATAGGTCCATATAGTATACGTACACTATCCATTAGTCTGTGTATTATGGGTCCATATAGTATATGTACACTACCTATTAGTCTGTGTATTATAGGTCCATATAGTATACGTACACTACCTATTAGTCCATGTATTATAGGTCCATATAGTATACGTACACTATCCATTAGTCTGTGTATTATGGGTCCATATAGTATATGTATACTACCTATTAGTCTTGTGTATTATGGGTCCATATAGTATATGTACACTACCTATTAGTCTGTGTATTATGGGCCCATATAGTATATGTACACTACCTATTAGTCTGTGTATTATGGGTCCATATAGTATATGTATACTACCTATTAGTCTGTGTATTATGGGTCCATATAGTATTCGTACACTACCTGTTAGTCCATGTGGGTATTGTTGTATACTGTAAACCCAGAAAAGTTAGCGGGCCATTAATGTTAGCGAATTTAGCGATGAGGAAAAAATCGCTAAGTTAATAGGCAGCCAACATTTGTGGCAATATAAGTACAAAGTTCAAAAACGCTCACGCGCGCGTGCTAGCTGTCAGCAGAGCACGAGGTCGTCGCTGATTAGGAGCTTTCGAGTTTTGATCGAGCAACTGTGAACTTACAATACAGCTATGTCGATTGTTCGTTGGTTGAAAGAGAATGCTGGTGGATCTAGCTCAGTAGCTCAGTTTGTTTACCAGAAGGCGACGGAGCAACAGCTGCAGCCAACAAATTATCAATTCATTCCATATGTCACTACTACTAGAGCGAGACTGGATTTGGCTGACGATCAGCCTGCATTGGCAATATTCGATGTGTTTGCAGCTCATCGCTGTAGTTCTGTTCTTAAAAAGCTTCAAGACAACAATATCCACCAAGTGTTTGTTCCTGCAAGCTGCACAGGAGAGTTGCAGCCACTTGATTTGTGCGTAAATGAAGATTTAATTAATGAATGGACTTTATTAATGATTAATGTACTGTTCTTATTTTCACAAGGATTTCACCTTGTTTTTCATGCTATAAAACGTTAACATTAATGGTCGCTAAAATGTGCATGATATCAAAAACGCTAAATAAAACGGTCGCCAACTTTTCTGGGTTTACAGTAGCGTAAAATCAATTATATATATATATCACAAAAATCTCAATTGACATGATTAGGAATTCAGCTCACTTCGCTCACTGAATAATAATATGATAATAATAATAATAATAGTAGTAGTAGTATAGTAGTAGTAGTAGTAGTAGTACTATAGTTGTAATAATAATAATAATAATAATAATAATAATAATAATAATAATAAAAATAAAATAAAATAAAATAATAATAATAATAATAATATAAATAATAATAATAATAATAATAATAATAATAATAATAATAATAATAATAATAATAATAATAATAATAATAATAAATAATAATAATGTGCCTTGTGGTTGTGCAGTGATGAAGTACATTGGCTATTACGCTGAACTCCCCATAAACTTGCCCAGCGACATAGAGGACAAGATAACAGTGGGCATACAGTCGTGCACATGTAGCCAAGGTGAGCGGAATGCAGAAGTAACTGGTAAAGGGTCTTTAAGGAAGCTAACCAATAATGACAGATAATATTCAATGAATCCACTCACACTCACTACTATTGCTTGGCCCCCATACCCCCATATTTATTTTACGTGGCATTTTATTATAGCATTTTATTATACGTGGCATTTTGCAAGAACATGTGCTTTTCCATCGTGTGACCCCTTACCACTTAATGGTTTATTCGACCATATTGCTGACCCTTTACCTGTTTTGGTATTCTCCCTGTTGTAACCACTCCTTACCTAAAATGTGGACTGATATGTTGAGTGAGCGTTTTCTTGCTGTGGTTCTAGTGATGGCTAGTAATGGTCATAAAGGTAACAATGGACAATATATTATTGGACAATATGTTATTTTATTGGTCCTTTGTCATTCAAGACTCATTTCCTCTTTGTCACAAAGATTTATTTGACGAGGCCCAGGCCTACATCTTGGACAAGATGGAGCGAGCGTTGCACCCGAAGTTCCTGCGCAGCACCGATGGACAACAGTTTCTAGAGGCTCTGGTCAAGAGAGATATAGAGAGGAGGAAGATGAAGAGGTATGGTCGTTATAATTTGTGATGTGTTAATTTTATCAGGTTATAGCAAGTTAGTTAGGTGCATTTTTCCAGAGCAATTAGTGTAAACTCTAGTCTAATGTTGTCTTGGAGTTTTAATTTGAATCTGCAGAATTGTAGTGCAATGCCCATTGGTTTGTCATAACCTGTTCCACCTGTGTTGTGTGGGGGGGGGGGGGGGGGGGGACAATGTTGAAGCATTGTAACAACAAGACTGGTACTAGATGATAACGACATTTAGTTAACAAGTTCATTAGAAAAGTTGACTATTTTAACAGCTGTTGCCATGATAATAGCTGAGTAAGAATGAGATAATCGCTGCTGGTAAAATTACTGCTCCGGAAGATCTGATCGATTTAGGCTTGGAAGTTTAAATATTTTGTGAGCATATTATTTTTGATAAGCACCCAAAACATATTTCCGCCAGTTGAGTGGCCAAATCATTAAAAAGACCACATGATATTTATTTTTATTTTTTACGAGTTTTTTTCAGTTGCTTGTAGCACGTGATAGAAGTGGCTGGTATCTTACTGGGTGGTGTGCGCTAATTAGAGAACCTGCTTCTAAGTGTATTCACGCTTCGTTGTTATTGTTATGATGTAATCTTGGAACAGGAAGTGAGGGTTCCTCCTTATGTGGCATATTGTGTGTGCTGTGATGTTGCTTCAGTTTCCATATGTATTTCTTTCTCTACTGTCGTGCACGCATGCACACAACGCACACAGGAAGTTGGTGTTGGAATCTCAAGTCCTCCGGCCAATGAAAGCAACCGTGATCAGCTTTGATAAGCGTTACCAGGACACTAAATACTATGTGAGTAATTACACTCAGTGTTGCAACATCAGTGTGATCTTCTCTCATCTAATTAGCTCTTATTAACTCTTATTTGTGTGTTCTCTCCAATCCTCAACTCTCTCCCACTCCTTGCCTTATGCCTCCGCACGTTCCTCCCTCATCCTCCATTCCTCCCTCTCCAATCTCCCATCTCGATTGAAACTTCCTCTCCTCCTCTATTGGTTCTCCTCCCGCACTCGGCTCTGACTCCTCCCCTTTCTCCCCGATCCACTGCTTACAGATATACGCTGTTCAGGTGGAAGAAGATGGAGAGTTGGCCATGATCTACAGAAGGTAAGTCTTCCATTTACATCGTTATAGTTACAGTGACGAGCCAATGCATGGCCTTCTTAGACAGTAGCTCTTTTTAACAACCTCCTGGCAGTCCACAAGGTTCCTTGCATCTCATTAATGAAGTTAGAAGTCGGTCTGTCCATATGTTTGGGTCCTATGACCTCAGCATTAATAAACCTCATTGTGGAAGGTTTTGACCCGACTTAAAGAATAGGCTGTGTGGCGTTTGGTCGCTGGAGGGCATTTTCGAGGTCGGGGGGGGGGGGGGGGGGGGGGGGCTATTGTGGGCGTAAAGAGGCATCTCATAGTAAACAAAAGTTATTTGCAGACCCATGTATCTAGTAGCTACAACTAGACTCTAGGTTCAGCTACAACTAGACTATAGGTTCTGTATCTAGCTATATCTCGACTATAGGTTCTATATCTAGCTAAACTAGAGTATAGGTTCTGTATCTAGCTATATCTAGACTATAGGTTCTATATCTAGCTAAACTAGAGTATAGGTTCTGTATCTAGCTATATCTAGACTATAGGTTCTATATCTAGCTAAACTAGAGTATAGGTTCTGTATCTAGCTACAACTAGACTATAGGTTCTGTATCTAGCTAAACTAGACTATAGGTTCTGTATCTAGCTACAACTAGACTATAGGTTCTGTATCTAGCTACAACTAGACTATAGGTTCTGTATCTAGCTACAACTAGACTATAGGTTCTGTATCTAGCTAAACTAGACTATAGGTTCTGTATCTAGCTACAACTAGACTATAGGTTCTGTATCTAGCTACAACTAGACTATAGGTTCTATATCTAGCTAAATAGGTTATAGGTTCTGTATCTAGCTAAACTAGACTATAGGTTCTGTATCTAGCTACACCTAGACTATAGGTTCTGTATCTAGCTAAATAGGTTATAGGTTCTGTATCTAGCTACAACTAGACTATAGGTTCAGCTACAACTAGACTATAGGTTCTGTATCTAGCTATATCTAGACTATAGGTTCTATATCTAGCTAAACTAGAGTATAGGTTCTGTATCTAGCTATATCTAGACTATAGGTTCTATATCTAGCTAAACTAGAGTATAGGTTCTGTATCTAGCTACAACTAGACTATAGGTTCTGTATCTAGCTAAACTAGACTATAGGTTCTGTATCTAGCTACAACTAGACTATAGGTTCTGTATCTAGCTAAACTAGACTATAGGTTCTGTATCTAGCTAAACTAGACTATAGGTTCTGTATCTAGCTAAACTAGACTATAGGTTCTGTATCTAGCTACAACTAGACTATAGGTTCTGTATCTAGCTAAACTAGACTATAGGTTCTGTATCTAGCTAAATAGGTTATAGGTTCTGTATCTAGCTAAACTAGACTATAGGTTCTGTATCTAGCTAAACTAGACTATAGGTTCTGTATCTAGCTAAATAGGTTATAGGTTCTGTATCTAGCTAAACTAGACTATAGGTTCTGTATCTAGCTAAACTAGACTATAGGTTCTGTATCTAGCTAAACTAGACTATAGGTTCTGTATCTAGCTAAACTAGACTATAGGTTCTATATCTAGCTAAACTAGACTATAGGTTCTATATCTAGCTAAACTAGACTATAGGTTCTGTATCTAGCTACATTATTCCTTATTAACCTGCCAACACCGGTACGTCTGCTAGTACAATATATTCGGCAGTTATTTCCTGCTCACTTGTGCTAGTCGAATTAAAAAAATTAAATGTGGGCAGAATCTCCGACCAGGGTGTACAGCATGGTCAGGTCGAATCGATGTAGTGAATTATCCAAGCATGTTGCAGCTGCTGTTGACATCTGTCTCTCTGTCGTCCCACCACCTGTCTGGGGGGGGTGTGTGTGTCAGTCATGCAGAGACAAGTGGCGTGGTAACTGTGTTGATAGGTCCTTCTGGTCTGTTGACTTCCTTGGCTCCAGTAGTCCCCAATATTCATGGATAATTGATCAGTTTTGAAAATTGTGCGGTGTCCAATTACGGGAAGTGATGTCATCCAAGAAGAGAGTCACCTAATATGTGTTGTGTGTGTGCACACATGTGTACAGTGAATGTTTGTTGTTAAGCAGGTGTCTTTACTAGGAATCTACGCTTTGTTAAGCATCTGATGTTGTGCCGACACCTCTCTTTCTGCTTGAGTGTCGGTGCTTCTTCCATTGCTTGGCATGACCAGTCCAATTTGTAGATGTGATGTCCACGGACGACACTCTCCAGGCTCGGCTCTGCAGCAGCTCGGCTGTTTGATATCCCTTACCAGCTAGCCATGCCTCTACGATGCAGTGCTGGTGTTGCATGTTCGGAGATTCTTTGGGTGGGAGGGGTGGGAGGGGGGGGGAGGGGGATCATTTTCCTGGAATCACTGAAAACAGAAGGAATTCAAGGAATTAGTATTATGAAGTGGGAGAGGCTTGTGCTGTCTCAACTACGCATTTGCTAGTCTAGCAGCTGCCAAGGTTGCAGCTGTGGGTGGTAGCTATATCTCTTTCACAGCACTGAGCAGGGCTTATGGATGTCTAAGCAGGTTTGTAGAGCTAGGGGTTTCCCCCCAAGCAAGGTTGTAGAGCTAGGGGTTAATCCCAAGCGTTGTAGCTAGGGGTTTCCCCCAAGCAGGAGGGGCTAACTTGCTGTTGCATATGTAATTACTTTTGGGCTTGCAATTGCAAAGTCATGAGCGTTT
Source organism: Cladorhizidae sp. MBARI D1340-BT2 (assembly GCA_028752905.1). Taxonomy (NCBI): domain Eukaryota; kingdom Metazoa; phylum Porifera; class Demospongiae; order Poecilosclerida; family Cladorhizidae; species Cladorhizidae sp. MBARI D1340-BT2. Next base: position 9,974,774 of record JAQNBH010000013.1, read on the forward strand.
ATTTTTTATTATTGGAAGAAATCTTTCCTCATAGTGGTGCAAAGAAACTGAATGCACCCTCCAGCATTCACAGGGTTAAAGCATCTGTATGCATGTCGAAGAAAGGGATGGCAGATTCAGCCCCTCCACGGGCCAAGAAGGTCAAGAGAAGTGCACCGTTAGCCATGTACAGTAGACCCTCGCATATCCGACCCTCGATTATCCGAACGCTCGGATTATCCGAACTCCTGATTAAATAATAAACCTGGTAACGGTCGTCGATCTGCCTAAATCGATTACACGTGGAAATTAGTTCGTTCGCTTTGGCCAGAAAAAAGTTTTGTCGATCGAGTCAAAGATAGCCATTCTAAGCAAGATATCAAATGGAGCCAGTCAAGCCGGACTAGCGGAAGAGTCAGGCGTAGGGAAGTTGACAATAACGGAGATAAAAAAGAACGAAGCCAAACTTCGAGAGTTCGCAGGCAACCTTGACTGTCGGGGGATAAGTTCAGCTCGCAAAAAGTCATGCGCCTTGCTAAAGACGAACAACTAGAAAATGCTTTACATCTGTGGTTCGTTCACAAAAGGGAGAAAGCCCCAAGGCACTCAGTGGACTATTGCTCAGAGAAAATACAACATTATGAATATATATACAGTAATATGAAAAAATATGTATGTAAAACAATATGCCAGTTACTGAGGACCTAAATCCTTCTAGTACCAGGAAGTGAGCTTCTTAATCCCAAGGACCTGCAGTTAAAAGGATATTGAAAATAGTTCCAACGTGATTCAGCATTTTAATTACATTCATGAATTTATAATTAATATTTGTGGTTTTTTGCATATCCGAACTTTTTGCATATCCGAATAGCCTCTGGTCCCAAGCTGTTCGGATATGTGAGGGTCTACTGTACCAGCAGAGGAACGTGCCAAGCAGTTCAAGGGAGACAATATTCTGTTTCGTTCGTGCACTTCTTTTTCATGAAGACAATTTTTTGAGATGGAATTTTTTTTGTCTAAAAGTTAAAACCGAAAACAGAAAATCTGAAATGGAAAATGACATCTTTTTTTGATAGAAAATGATCCCTCTACTTCCAGTGCTAACTGGTGCTAAGCACCCTCCTTAGCAACCAGCTTATAAGGATCGAACCTTCACCTCTGTGTCAGCCACGCCCCTCTCAATTGTTATTGACGATGCATGTGGTGTTAAGATGCATGTGGTGTTAAGAACAGTAATTTTAAAAAATGCCCACAGGCACTTCCTTTAAAATAGATCTGCCAGGTGGGGTGGGTGGGGCATTTGCACTATGAGAGTGACACTGCCGAGGGGAAACCGACCCCTTCATATTCCAATGATGAGGAAATTTGTTCCTCTTAGAGGGAACCATGTTGGGAGTAATTTCAAGTGAGCTTTATGGACTCTGCAGCTCGGCTAACACTGTGTGCTGTGTGGGTGTAGCCATGGCAACAAAGTCATGTCCGCATGCACGATTTCCCATGGCTGGCCTCTTCTAACAGGCGTGCATTTCCAGAGGCCGGCTTCTAAACATGTTTTGGCCTCTTTTAACAAGTTTGTGGTTTTGCGGTTGGCCTCTGTTAACAAGCTTAAGGTTCTAAAAGTGTCTGCTTATTCAGCACACATATTAGTGGTTCACACAGGGTTGCTCTCTAGAGAAGGAAGGCAGGGTTTCATTTAGAAAATTGTCCAAGGGGGGGCAACTGGAGGAATCTGGATATTAAGGGGGGGCTGATGGTGACAAAGTTTCTGATGAATTTTAATAATACAATTTCCAAGGGGGGGGGGGGGGGGGGCCAAAAGGTTCCAAGGGGGGGCAGCCTCCCCCACCTAAATGAAACCCTGGAAGGGGAGAATTTCTGTTACTTTCCCTCCCCCTCCCTCCATTAGATACTGCATATTAATTCAACACCCTATGCAGTCTACATCCTCAGCCACCCTTTACCACATGATCCTTCCTTTCCCCCCCTCGCCCACGGTGCTTCCACAGATACAGTGACTTCCACGCACTGCACCAAGCCCTCAGACTCTCCGTCCCTGCCCTCAAGCTCCCTCTCATGCCCAAAAAGATCTTCTTTGGACGCAGCCAGACCAGGGGTGTGGCCAGCCAGAGAATGAAGGACCTGGATGCATATTTACAGGTATGATAATAGACTGTTCTTCTATTATAATGCTTCTGAGAGGTGCTTAATTAAAGTGGGATGCTTAATTGGAGTAGGATGTATTCTGAACGTAGTATTTGTTGTCAAGTGAGTGGGGGTCTACTTGGTTTTCTCTCGTGGTTACCACACCTACTTCTCATTGGACTGGTCAGTGGCAATTGTGAAACATTATCCTCGGCTGAGACGTTGTCTTCGGCCGCAGGGCATGGTTCAAAGCCGGGAGAAAGTCTGAGATAAAACATTGCACGTGTGTTGTATGTGTGTGCGTGTGTTTTGTGTGTGTGTGTGCATGTGTGTTTTGTGTGTGTGTGTGTGCATGTGTGTTGTGTGTGTGCATGTGTGTTGTGCGTGTGCATGTGTGTTGTATGTGTGTGTGTGTTATGTGTGTGTGTGTTGTGTCCTAGCATCGTGAGAGAAAGCGAATAACCGCAGAGCCTCCATGTATTGTGGCTAGTACTCACAGCAGTTTAGCTGGCACAGTTTTAGCGGGTGCAGCTTTAGCGGGTGCAGCTTTAGCGGGTGCAGCTTTAGCGGGTGCAGCTTTAGCGGGCGCAGCTTTAGCGGGTGCAGCTTTAGCGGGCGCAGCTTTAGCGGGCGCAGCTTTAGTGGGCGCAGCTTTAGCGGGCGCAGCTTTAGCGGGCGCAGCTTTAGTGGGCACAGCTTTAGCGGGCGCAGCTTTAGCGGGCGCAGCTTTAGCGGGCGCAGCTTTAGCGGGCGCAGCTTTAGCGGGCGCAGCTTTAGCGGGCGCAGCTTTTGATGTGTTTCAACTGTTGTCCCAGCAGGCCGGATCTGGATAGCTAGTTTGTTTTTATTATAGCAAATTATCACTCCACCTTCTTCAGGTGGGTGTGGTTTTGTTGTCGGGTGCTGAGTCTGCACAAACAGAAAAGTTGCTGTTGATACATGTATCAGTTACTTCTTTGTCCAGAGAGGCTATTGGTGCTCTGGCGTGCCACTGAGCCGCGTGTCACCAGACAACATCTTGATTATTATTCAACGCACATTGGTTCTGTAATTAACACTCCAAATTGTGTCAGACAACTTCAAATGAATAGTTTGGGCTTGGGCGAGTGAAGTGAACTCTCACTGCGCTGACTTGGATGGAAATATTGCTGTGAGTGGCGTGTGTTGGTTTTACCCATTTCAAAATGGTGGATGTCGATGTCAACAAAAAAAAACACAAAAAAATTAACTCGGCTTCTACAGTGATTTCAGCCGATTCTAGCTATAGAACACACTTCACAGTGCCTTAAATCATTCGCAAAGGAAGTAAACCTGCAGACCTGTTCCACCCGACAACACCCAATTCTCACCCCCAATATATATATATATATATAAGTGAAATTTCCTTCAAGGATCTTATACAGTATCTTAGATCATCTATCTATCTATCTTCTGTCCACTTCCCCCCTCACATATATAACTGATATAGAATAGGTACAATACTTTCCCCCTCACATAATTATATATATAACTGATATAGAAATAGGTACAATAGGTACATCTGTCATAATTTTACTACAGGAAGCTGCTTGACCAAATAAATTTAAATATATATATATAATAGAGATAGAAATAAATGTTTTTGTAAAAAAAAAATTAAGATAAATGAAGCAAGAATTAATCAATGTAACCACAAGCATGTGTGTGACCCTTTACCTGCTAATGAAGACTAATATTATACTGCCCTTTTTGGTTGTTGTTTTTAAAGAAAAATATTCACTTTTGCTCTGCCCATTTCCAGTGTAAATTAAATGGGATTAATTTACACTGGAAATGGTTGCCGTGGTGAAGAGAAAGATCAAGACATTGGCAATAGATTCGAAGATAGACGAGAGAAAAATGGCTGTACAGGCAAGTTAAAATGGGCTGCACAGTTGTAGCTGACGGGTAAGGATGCTGGAGTTTCATTCAATATAGCAACTTACACGCTCTAGCTGTGAGGGTGGGATATGCCATTTTTGTCATGATGATGCAGAAACTATTGCCAAGTTTGGTAAGATAAACACACATGCTGTTGTTCTCTATGGATAGAATTAGCTATATGGGAAGGACAACTGATGCACTGAACACACTAAGCAGGGTCAAAAGTGCAACCATCACTTAACAAGTTCTCCTCAAGCTTCTGCATTGTCTTCCCTTTAGTATTCTGAGAATTCTGCAGAAAGCACCACCTGATGACTTCTCTCTTAGTGTCATGCGGCTACCATCGTACAAGGGCAGCTGCTTCCAAGTGCTCCTCCCACAAGCATGCTTTCACATGCACATTTCCCATTCAGAATCTGCCATCCCATTACGTTGCATAGCATCAGGTTACTCAAACTTACACTCGATGTGACTCTGTAAGAAAGATATAAATGCATGCAATTCTTGGCTACTTCCCTATACCCACAATCCAAGCATTACATTATCATGATGACATCAGTAATGTACAGATCAGTACTCTATTAAGCCATCAGCTATGCTAGGTCTAGGACAATAGCTAGAGCAATGCAGTCTGACAATGCTATGATTTCAAGTTTTGAGGCTAAAATAATCAAATGTTTACTCTCTCTCTCCCCACTGTGCATTTGCATGCCACTCAGTGCCTCTATTTGTTTCTAGCACACAAGTTGATGGTTGACCTGCACTGTGTATTTAAAATAGTCTCCATGGCATTTTTCACACACAACATCAATTCTTTAAAGCAAGCGTGCTAAATTCCATGTTATTTTAGACAAAGATTCCCGAACAATTTTGCCAGGCAATGAGCAATATATGTACCCAAACAATATTATATTAAGACTGCCCCACCCCCAAACATTTCCCTGTCAATTGCTTGTGCTTTATTTACACATTGTTAAGTTTCATCTTTTAAAAGTAGTGACTGCACTTGTGTCTAGAATACTGTCGAAGTGCTGTAATGAGATTCATCAAGTGATGAATTAGTATACATGCAAAGTTTGTCTGTTGCTACTGAAACGGGCCACCACAGAGCATGCTGGTGAGAGTGGAGTGCAGCTTTCTGTTGGCATAGAGATGAAGCTTATGGTGGAAGGAGCTATGTAGGAAACCTTGTGACCACTACATGGAGTGGGAGGAGCTTGTAGGAAGCCTTGTGACTGCCACATGGAGTGGGAGGAGCTTGTAGGAAACCTTGTGACTGCCACATGGAGTGGGAGGAGCTATGTAGGAAACCTTGTGACCACCACATGGAGTGGAAGGAGCTTGTAGGAAGCCTTGTGACTGCCACATGGAGTGGGAGGAGCTTGTAGGAAACCTTAGACTGTCACATGGAGTGGGAGGAGCTTGTAGGAAGCCTTATGGCTGCCACATGGAGTGGGAGGAGCTTTTAGGAAACCTTGTGACCGCCACATGGAGTGGGAGGAGCTTGTAGGAAACCTTATGACCACCACATGGAGTGGGAGGAGCTTGTAGGAAGCCTTATGACTGCCACATGGAGTGGGAGGAGCTTGTAGGAAGCCTTATGACTGCCACATGGAGTGGGAGGAGCTTGTAGGAAGCCTTATGACTGCCACATGGAGTGGGAGGAGCTTTTAGGAAACCTTGTGAACGCCACATGGAGTGGGAGGAGCTTGTAGGAAACCTTATGACCACCACATGGAGTGGGAGGAGCTTGTAAGAAGCCTTATGACTGCCACATGGAGTGGGAGGAGCTTGTAGGAAGCCTTATGGCTGCCACATGGAGTGGGAGGAGCTTGTAGGAAGCCTTATGACTGCCACATGGAGTGGGAGGAGCTTGTAGGAAGCCTTGTGACTGCCACATGGAGTGGGAGGAGCTTGTAGGAAACCTTGTGACTGCCACATGGAGTGGGAGGAGCTTGTAGGAAACCTTGTGACTGCCACATGGAGTGGGAGGAGCTTGTAGGAAACCTTGTGACTGCCACATGGAGTGGGAGGAGCTTGTAGGAAGCCTTATGACTGCCACATGGAGTGGGAGGAGCTTGTAGGAAACCTTGTGACCACCACATGGAGCGGTGTCACTGGCAAGGTCAGAGGTCACTGGATTTCTAGCTACTGCTTTTCTAATTTTTTACCCAATATACGGACAGTGCGCGATATCTTCTCTAAAGATTACTAGATATTCTCCAGTGCTAAACATGTGTGTGGTGTGAACTGGTTTTCAAAAGGGGGAGGGTGGGGGGAGCATAAAAATAATGAACAGTTCTCCTACTGTGTGTTCCTATTTGTCTATTTATAAATAGTTATTATGCCATGCCTCCCCTTTCTCTCGTCATCTCACAGGGTCTACTAAGTCTGTCAGTAGAACAACCTTCTGAGATCCTGAATCGTTTTCTGGCTCAGAATCCATCAGACAAAGCAGATGAAGCATTTGACACACGACTCAAGAAACAAACAGTCATAAATTAACCTTTTCTATCATGCCCTATCATGCCAAGAACACTTCCATTATCTGTCATATCTGTCTCATATATATGCAATGCACATACTCTTCATAACTGAATCCAACCTGACAATGCTGTTTATATGTGTGTACTGTCAACTTGCTTGCCAAATTCTTGACCAATTTGCTATACTGTAGCTATATAATACATGCAAGATATGTGGGTAAAGGGTCTAGTCGCCACACATTGCGCTCATTTGTCAGGAGGATCATACAGGGATAAAAATTGTGGCAGACAAGCTAAGAATGGAAAGGATAGGATGGTGGGAAAGAATATAGGAGGAAATATGATCTGAATGCTGAGCTAGGGTCAGTGAAGCAATGGAAGGTGAAGATGAAGAAGAGAAATGTGTGTGACTGGGAGGAGGAGGCTGTCGAGAGTTTGAAGTGATTAGGTTGGCAAAAGATGGGAGTAGAAAGGTATACAAGGTCATTACGGGGATGTGAGGTTGATGAGGTTGAGAACAGGGTCAGCAGGTCTATTGCAGGACAAGAAGCGATGTAGGCTGTGTAGTGATGATGGAGGCGTGTTGTGTGACAGGAAGGAAGTGGAAGATGTGGGGCACTTTCTAATTGGCTGTGATGAATTTGGAACAGAATGGAAAATGTTAATGAATGGAAATTGAGGGAGCTGGAATATGTTTGGAGGGATTTGAGAGGGTGGGTACTGAGGGGAAGGTGGCATTTGGGAAGGAGGTGGAGGGTGTGAATAATTAGGTGATGGTAGAAGTGTGTGGGTGTATTTTGCGAAATGTTAGCAGAGGAGGAAGGGACTGATTTATGGCCTGCCTCCCCTCCCACTCTGCCATAACTGAGTGATGTTCACACATGTGTGTCAGTGAAGCCATGATGGAATGTACACTAGAATTCATCATCAGGACCATTGGACGGCAGTAGGATCAGAGGCTAAGCATTCCACTATCTGAAACAACTCGTCTTGTTTCAGAGGTTAGCTATAACCTTGTGGTAAGGGAACTCGTCAATCATAATCACCAAATTCTGAAATGTGATAATTCCTGGTTGTGGTATAATAATTATTATGTGAGTGTGTGCTTGCTCATATAGCAATGCTTCTTGGGTCTCTGCATGTTGAATGAGAGATTGCGACTCTCCACATGTTCCCAGAGATTGTGACTCTCCACATGTTATGGTAATGGTGGTGGAGGTTTCTCGGATAGCAGGAAGGTCTCTGTGATGTGGAGTGGGCAAAAAGAACATGTCCTTGTGGTAAGCCTGGTATTGTTGACCCTTCTCATTCAGCAGAGGTCTGGGAAGACTAGTTTTAGTTCTACCGGAATTAATTATCAGCTGCTCTAAATGGGTAGACTTTCTGGCAACAAAAGAAAAAGAACTCATGTCAATGTGGCCATCTATAATGATGCCATAAATGGAGCTTGAGAGAAGATGGTTCTGTTTGGGCTGTGAAGCTGATCACCAAGAGAGAGAAGGAAAATAAGTCCTACATCTTCAACTTATACTCTTGAAATGAAATGATGCTGAGTTTATTATGAAGGCCACATGCACAGACCATAAATGTGTACTAATTAATAACCCAAGTGTGAATACCGCAACTTCACTCGTGTTCCCAGACACCATTTCCTCATTTCCTCCCTCCCCACAAAGAAGATAAAGTATCAGGTACACCACACAAACAAATAAGCAAACACCACACACACACACACACACACACACACACGTGACTACCTTGTGGTCACACTTGAGTGAACAGGGAGATCATCAGATGTGAGGATGCATTGACCATCTGACATGTAGGAATTGAAGAAGCACATTTCTGAAGTCTATGCCATTTACCACAAGCTGGCCTTTTTAGAGTCAACAGAGTTTTGGATTGTCAAGAGTTGAAAAAGGTTAATTGGTTAGTATTTTGATAGGCTGGATGGATCTACAATGAGAAAATCTGGAAGTAGAATGTGCTGTGTAGACTATCTATGAACTAATGTTGGTGTGTAGATTGGGACCTTTGGTTGGTCAGAACTGGAACAGGTGAATGTTGTCTGCAATCCAATTAAACACGATATCCTTTACCCACTCACCGTCGCAAGCGCCATATGGTGCTCTGGGTTTGGTGATCAGAAAAACATGCGCATGATCATTTATGTCATTATTTAATATATTTCAGCTCATTTCCAGCTCTATTTATGCACGTAGTTACAAGTGCATCACTGCCTGGTAACCACGGGGAAAAATGTTGCAACACAGACTCTAGGGGAGATGACACAAAATATGACTATATAGGCAACTAGGCAGTAGCTATTTTCTTCTCGGGTAAAATGTGGGTTATTTATGTGTGTGGTATATACTTGGTGGCAAAGAGTAAGGCCTGGTCTGTGTTTTGTTGAGTAAGGACAGAATACACGTATACACAAGTGCCAGTAATATGCTTCATTTGTCTATAATACCTTAGCTACTGTGCTTGTGTTTCATCAGACAACAATCAGAAATGATTGCTGAATGTATGCAAGCAATAGATTCTGCATTATGTGCTTGTTCGAATATTGATAAAATAAAGATGATGATATTCAACTTGTTATAGATTCTCCCAGCAATGTGACTGTATATAAGACTACCTTGATCTCTTCATAATGCACACACGAGCAATGCTGTTGCATTCCACCTTCAAGTAAGTTTCAGTGATAGGGAAATAAAAAATAATAAAATAAACACCTACTGAGATGTTGGCAGTCATTGTCTGACTAGTATCACTTCTTCCTTTTGGGCATTCTCTGATGCCAGCCTCATAATCTGGTAGAGTCTGTTGCACCCACTTTGGCCCCATATGTTTATTGTGTGTATATAGATATGGCATGTGTATTTGGTTACAAAAGCAACTAATCAAAGATCTTGATTGAGTTAGGTTCTCTGAGAGGAGTAGACAAGGCCTTCTGGCATTAGACAAGAGACCTGACTTGATCTTACTACTTGTCTATCGGTCAACTTTATTCCCCAGACCCAAATTGCTGGCAACATCTCCAGTTGGTTCATGATAGTCTTACACTTTGTGTTCTCATACCTGCTAAGCCGATACATGTGGCAGTCTCGGGAATCAAGGGAGAAGAATGTGCGACTACAGCTTGACATGAAGGAATACCTGTTTGATGCCCTCACTGTCAGTCCATAGCTAGCAAGCCTCATTCAGTGTTGATATCACCTTTTTATTTCTTGTGTGATGTAAAGGAATGAAGATTTTAATAATGGTGATGATAATATAGGATTTGTTTTCATCTTACAGTTGGGTCTACGACTTCCTTCCACCAATTCTTTAATGAAATATATGATGATGTAGTCACAGAAACTAATTTCTCCGAAATGTGTCTGGCTTGTGAGCATGCACTCTTGTGTACAGAGTACAACTAGATAGCTTACAGCTTGTTCCTGGTAGGATAGTTTTCTGTGGAGAGTTTTACAGTTGCAAAGCAGAATTTTCACAGGCTTATTTTATAGTAGGCAAAGGACAGACTGAGACCATCTGCTAGTTTGTACCTTGTTCTGAATGTCCAAAGTGTTAATTTCCAGTTGCAAGTACCAGGAAGTTTACGTACCACCCAATGGAAACATCGCCACAAATTTCAAATTCCTGATGCCCAATAACGCAGACAGTGCGCATAGTAGTGACCAGAACTGAACATCCTCAGAAGAATCGGCGGGCTCGGGAATGATGGCTCGAACAACTGACAGAAACTTACCAATGAAAAGCGTAAGTGGAGGTTGCCATGCTATAGCTAGCTATTGGACCTTAATTATTGTAGCTAGAAGCTAGAATGTAAGTCGAGCTAAGATCTGCAAAGATAACTCGCGATAAAACAATTGTGTTTTCCATCTTTTAGTATGACTCTGATGTCGTCTGCTCCAGCCAAGCAGAAAGCAACATTCAAATCTCCACCGTCAAGTAAGTAAAATAATCAACTTTACTGCACCGAATTTGTCATGCCCAAACCTACCAGAGTTCCAGGCACTGAATTATTCTTTTCTTTTCCTGTGCAGTGAGCAGACAATCATGTTGCTGCAAAAGATGCAGATATTGGATATGAAGCTACAGTGTATGGAAAGTCAACTAAAGAACGTAAGTCTTGCAGCAGTTTGAGATAGCTCTAGTAATTGCAGTGCTAATCGACACTCTATAATCTATAGCTATCATCCATTCTCTCTCCTCCATGTAGGAACAGCTACAGAGACTGTTACTAGAAGCTAAAGTGGTCAAACTCGAGAAGGACAATGAACAACTCCAGTCAGTCCGAGCAGAGGCAGGGAAGGAACTGCAAAGTTTTGCCGAGGTGTTTTATGTCGAGACTGAGTTAATCAAGACCAGAGGGTCGTGCAATATTTCTCCCTATCCAAGCATGGCAGAATTGAGATGCAAGTCTAAAGCAGCAAGTACAGACTCTCTATCCAGTAGTAGTAGTAGTGGAAACTCGGGCTCAAGATTTGGCCACATTTCCATGTAGCTATTCGGTTGCTATTTTTGTTGTTGTTGTTGTTTATAAATCAGAAGGCACATTCTCTATATCTTTGTTGATCACTTCGTCATGACATACCTGTTTCTGTTTCATCCTTGTCATTCATCATCACTGCCCAAAATTATGAATAATGAGTCGAGTTAAAATTGAAAATGCACACACGAAAATCAGCTGAATATGGAACACAAAATTAATATGCATGTATGTTATGTGTGTGTGTGTGTGTGTAGGTATGTTATATATATGTGTGTATGTATGTTATATATGTGTGTGTGTGTGTGTGTCAAACTGTGGTCCAATAATGGAACACCTGCTCATGAGAATGAGTAACGAGAGGTGAGGTAGCTTAGGACTACCAGCTGGTTGTTGGTGGTATACTGTAAGTGGGAGTGTAGTGGGAGTTCCCTTGAGTTTAGCACATCAGAGAGGTAGAGAGTTTTTATCTAGTTTCTGGTCAGAGATTTTCCACCCCTGCAGACTGGGAGGGATGCCACGCCACCATAAACATGAACTCCCCCTTTCATCCACCTCTGTTTGTGGGATTAATACAGACTATTTTGGCCCCCAGTTCTCCTTGATAATTATCACTTCAATCTTTTTCACACATCATTTGTGGACTATGGCAACCACATAATCAATCTAGTGACTTCTTGTGGTGGGAAGTAACTTTTCCATCGGATTTAAGGGGTGTTGTATGCACCTACTGGAATTAATTTTGAATGTGTGGTGTTACCATGTGCTTTTGATCAGTTATTGGACACGTCATCAAATGTTCCAAGCAGATAGCTTGCTGTGCTTCAAGAGCATCTACAATGGCAGAGGTAAGCAATACCCCTGTAGTGGTGACATGCATTTATATACTAACATCTACCCTCAAGGCATGAGAAACTGATGGCCTTCACACAACTGGGAACAGAAGATTCACCTATCATCATCATGGACTCAGCCGACTCGGACACCATGCCTGTGTCAACCATGTAACCTAAGCTAGGATTCAAAGCATGTAGAGCAGCATGCACAGAAGAGGACTCTGGCATCTAATCAGCTGGTGTGTGTGTATGGTGGTAAGACTATACCTGCACTGCTGTACTACTGCTTTAGGTATGAATATTTCTTTCATGTCTATATAGTGTTGAGTGGATAATTAACCTAACTGAAGGTCAATGCAACTTCTTGGGGTGCCCAAAAGAGTTAACCTGAGGAAAGTAGCTACTGGCTTGAGCCCTCTCATATTAACTTACTGGCTACCCAAGAAAAGTCTAAACCTGAGGAATGTGCTGCCTGAGCCACCTCCCACCATATTGTGCATGCTGTAGCATTATTCTGATTGACATGCAGCAATCCAATACTCCTGTCGAAAGAATGGCCAGCCACTTTGTGAGGACCTCCCACCTAATTATTCTGCTAAACATGTTCTGAAGTTTTGCTGGGTCCTGCCAAATAAAATTTGCAGGGTGGAACACGCCGGGTGGGGTCACGCACAGTGCAAGCTTTGTTGGCAATGCACGTCTACTGCATTGTTTGGGTGACATCAACAAAGGTTGGTTTAGAAGTACGAACTCTTCTGGCTCACATCCAATAGGTTTCAGAGAACAATGTAAGGATTGTGATGTGGAGGCTGGAAAGTGTGCCAATGGAGGCAAACCTTTTGTACTTGCGTCAGTTACACTGCCCTCATCCATCCATTACATCCTGAGTTTAATCACATGATCAGTTTCATGTTGAGTGAGCTTGAACTTATAATAGCTCTGCGCAATGTCAGCTAGCTACTGTATTCTCTGAACAGGAGCTCAGGTTTGCACACACAACAAATCTTTATTAGACCACAAAAATGTCTGGGAGGCTATATAAGCACTAAGTATGAATATAGAGTAATGCACGCATACATGCAGCAATAGTCAAGTATGCCACATCTTCCTCCTGAAGTCTGGCAGGCAGATTGATGGGGTTTCCCAGTTGGTGATCTGGTCACGATCATTCTTGCAGGCTCTACAGCCAGTTGTGAAGGTGAACTATCTTCAGAAGAGGGACTTGTGGTTGGTTCATCAGGAGCTCTACCTGCAGAAGGTACAGCATTCAGCTGACCTCAATTGCACCTGACTGATGCTATTGGAATGTGAGCAATGCATGACCGTAACATTTGGTGATAAATCACTCGTCCCTCTTTCATGGATTCGCATCCTCTATCATACCCCGGGTAATTTTAGGCACATTCCAGGTAAACCATTCTCTAGATGTCTATTGTCAAAGTTCATTTTCTTTTTAATTTCTTAGCTTCACATCACATTTTGGAATTAACAGTCCTTTTGCTCGTGGCAATAGAGTCACACCCATCTTCCCATCAACAACTCCGTAGGGTTAAGCTGCACCAAGACATCCATCAGAGTGATATGTGACTAGTGCCAGAAAGGGATCTGAAGATCACTGTAGGTGGCTTGTGTTCAGCCTGTCCATTGCTCTGAAGGTATGAGGGTTACTTGTGACATGCTTGGAGCTGAGGAAACTTGGCAAGTTTCAGTACTGTGGCACTTCCCACTGTGTGCCATTACATGAGAATGCTTCTTGGAGAGCAATGGAGAGTGGAGGTAGGCTTTAATCACCTCAGGATCTATTTAGTAGTTTACTTCTGGGTATGTTCTCTCAAATTGCCTGGAGGGTGTTTTCCCCCAAATTGCATGGATTCTCTGGTAATGAAATTATGGTCATAGTTCTTTCCTGCTTTTAACCTCTTTAGCACAGACTGGTACCAGGTGGAGCACGTTTTAGCCAACACACTGGTTCACACGAGGCCACCACACTGAGTGTGTCACCCTCACATCCTACGCCTCTCTACACCCTCACAGCTCAAGCATTATTGTCCATAATCAATTATCTCATCATAATTGCGATGAGGTCATTGAACATTAGGAGCCCTTCACAAACTATACGAGATCCCAATATGGCACAAGATCCATTGAAACTGAAGGCTTCTGTGGCCAACAGATCTTGCAGAATGTGATAATTTGCACTCGTTCTATCCTTATGGAGTAGACTTTGGTACGTATCCAACCACATTACACTTGCTGGTAATTCAGTGCAGGAATAAAGTGCTCCACTTCTTCTGGATGAGCTCCATCCGGCATCGGAGATGGAGACAGGAGCACGACAGAGCATCAACCGTTCAGTTGGAGATCATCTTGTGTTAGGTGAGCTGTGACACTGTCCCAAAAGCCTGATGGACTAAAGTCTAAGAGTTCTCAGTTAGTATATTCAACCTACAGGTTCTATTGACATACGAAAAACTGACACTCCCAGAGGGGACTGACATTAAATAGTCTGGCCCCCTCCAATGGGATATGGTTAAGCACGACTGTCGACCAATCCTCTTGGCTACAGTATCTACATGTGTGTGTGTCTGTGATATATCTGAGTATGTTTCAAAGTCCTGTTAACCCATATGTTGGGGGGTGCGATCCCTAACATCCATATACAGCAGCTTACCAGGGACATACTCCACAATGTAACAGAACTTTGCCTATCACAATAAAAAATGAACAATGCGAGGGAAAAGAATCAAGATGTTAGGTGCCGAACAAGGGAATCAAGGGTGGTTAGTTTCAATTATGATTCGAAGTAGTTATCTAGTAAACTTCTCACATGCTCAAGTAACATTAAGTGCTCTCGCTCTATAGTTGTGCATAATATATCCCTCTCTCTGTCAGAGCTTGCGGTGCACATGCTACTGGTCTCTGCGCTTTGCTTCTTGGAGAAGGACTGCTCCAGCTCAAAAAGATGATGCATCAGCAGCAATCTCGTGCAAGCTGTGGGGCTGCAGTCCACCAATGTAGTTGGACAAATGATTCCATTTGGATAGTCATGAATGATTTCTCTTGAACATGCATTTCCGGAGTTCTCTCGGAGGCTGGATCAACTCTGGCAGCTGGCAAGAAAACTTGCCTAATGAACAACTAGTTGATTGACCAATCAACATAAATCTGTATTGGCTTCTGTCTCTGATGGCTTGTGATTTCTCTGAATCAGCTCTGATGTCACCTTTCTTGATCAGTTGACCTAGAAATTTCTTAATATCCCAACCAAACCCACACTTGTTCCTTCAAAGTGACTCCAGCAGATTCCAGCTTCTCCACCAAACAAAGACCATGCTATTTTTATTACACTGTACCTCCAAATACTAGACCACCATTCATTAAAGATGAACAGAGTGAGGCCTTCTAAGATCTACTTCATTGGGTATTGAAATAGCTCCAGAGCACTCGATATTCCCAACAAGTTATTAAAACAATTGACCAAAGGGTGTGACAATCCTTTATTTGACTACATTAAAAAACCAGGAGCTCAGAAGATAAAAAGTGCTACAACTGTTGGACCACATACTTATGGGAACCTAACATCAACATTGCTGCAACTGGGGCAAGGCTTCATATCCCAAATCACTGGATTAGTGATACTATTACAGAAAATCCTATTCTTGTCAATATCTGCATAATAATACATGTAACATCACAAATAAGGTGCCCATCTTTTGATCAGTGTTGAAATTTGTGTAGTTAATCATAGAAAACTGTGTGTATGAAGAGTGATGCTTTATGATGTGGCCAACTCTCTTAAGCAGCATTTGAATCAATGACCAAACCCGCCACCAAAAATACCACATTATACTACTATGAATATTTAGGAAATATGGACTCCCATAGTAACTTTCTTCTTCAGGAACATGCCGCTATTCTAAGACTAATGATCAACTGTGTTTTACAGTCCTCATTAATTTTATACTGACATCATTTTATGCATTGCCTGACTCATGATCTGTGAACACAGCTCTCATACTGCATATGTTGATCTGCACATGAGGAACTCTGGGATTGAACTTCCTGTGTGTCAATCTAGTTTTAAGCAGTTTGGAGTCAAATTACATTCACAGTCTGTTGAACTCACTAACCAATGGATCAGACTGGGGTTCTTGCTATATACTGAGCTCTTTGGATATTATTGCAAAGTGTCTTGATGCTTGGAGGGAGAGAAGCACAGTCTATCTGATTTATTCTGGCCTGTAGTTCCTTCCCAGCAACACCACTTGTGCACACAATGGCGAGTGTCTTACTTCTGAATCCATACAGTGAGCAGGTAACCGGGAATGTCAACTTCCACAGTAGTGAGAGGTGCACATGTTCTCTATGACTTTAACAAACCTTCACCAGCCACAGAGAATTTCTAGCCATGATTGCTTATGTGGACTTGCTTTACTGCTGTCTCATGGAGGATGAGATCCATCTTACGACAATGGCTGTAATTGGTGGAAGGCTCAAGTCTGTGAGCCCAGCTTCTTGTCTGCTTTCAAGTACTTTTGTGAGAGCTGCTTTATCCATCTTAACCCATCACTAGGGACAAGAGAAAGAAGCATGCATCTCTGAGGTAGGATAACCAAAAATGTTGTGTGGTGAAGTGCATTGCTTGTCTTGGTGGTGACAGCTAACATTAATCCCTGACTTCCCTGCCACATTCAATTTACACACTGTTCTCCTAGACTGCTTCACAATCTCTGCAGCAAACTTCAACATCTTGATCCTTGCCACTGGCTTCAGAAACCAAGAACCTCGACCAAACATTCATATCAAACTGGAGTCACAGTTTTCTCCCCTGCTCCAAGGTAACGAGGAGAAGTTTCTTGTTCTACTCTGCTTTTCCTAATGATTAGCAGGAGCATCATGCAATGGATTGCATATGTGGTTCAGGGTGATTGTGACTGAATTCATGTCGGCGCTGTACAGGTAGCTAATCCCAAAGGCCCTGCAGGAGGAAGAGGAAAAGATCAAGATAGTTGTAGCTGATCCAAAATCAACATATGCATGACCTTAGATGTCTGACAAATATATTGAAATTGCCATCAAACACTTGCATCGAAACTCTGTTCGTAACTACTACCACACCACAAGGAATTCTTGAACTTCATTTTTAATTCTACATATTTCCTAAGCTGATTAGCTGGTTTCTCCCTTGATTAAGGATCTTAGAGCTCTTGCAGCACCTGAATATTTTGGCAGAACTACCATCCCTACCATGGAGTGGGGTGGACTGGAGTGATAATTACAAGGGACTGTGTTTCATTCTAGAACTTCGGTCAAATGGGCGTGGCCACATTAATAGGAAAAAACAATGAGACGGTGTGAGGTTTTCATTTGGCGTAATTATGTGTTCCTCCACCAGGTACTAGTGATGCAAAAGGTCATGCCATTGGCAAAAAAAAGTTCTCTAAAGTCTGGGGGAGCTAGCACCAAACAACTCGCTGGATATGCTGAAATAGCTGGAAATTCCAACAAGTTCCACTCGAGACCCTTCATTACAAAGACATTCTCTGTGGATGTGCTTTGTCTGCAGGTAACCTTAGCAAAGAGTTGACCTAAATGCCAAGTAGTTGGCGTGGGAACGATCACACAACTTCTTGGCTGACTTCTCTAGGGTTTTCCTTGGTCTTCCCAAACACTCATATGTCACTTGAGACATTACTACCCTGCTGTCTGTCTTCAACCTCACTACCTTGTTGTCTAGAGTCGTGTGTGTGTGTGGTGGGGTGGGAGTGTCCCCCAAGAGGTTGCTCATTAGAGGACACACCTGCAACTAGGCCCAGATGTAGGACATATTTGGTTAGTTCCTGTGTCACACTTGTTTTGGCATATCGGAATGGCCATGTTTGTTACACTTATGGCAAACTGATTAACATCAGGACATTTATCTGCCTTCTGGTGTTTCCCTCTACCACACCTGGAACACACTCTGCCTGAATAGGATGACTCACCACTAGCTGATCTCTGTGATGATGTGGTTGCCTCTAGAACTCTCATAAGTTGACCTTCAGTAGGATTAATCTGTTCCATCAGAGCCTCATTCTGGAGATCTCTTTTTTTTCTAAGGTAAGATCTAGGTTTATCTCGACAGTGCTCGATTCCTGATGCCTAGAACAATCCAATCTCTGAGCACATTCCATATTTGCACTGAATAAGGCTCTAGAGGCAGTGCTGTAACTTTCTGCTGACTGTCGCTCCTTTTGGTTGCATTTGTTGAAGTGTGCACATTCCAATCTAATGTGCTGGCTCACTCGAAAGAATCCATCAAACTTGGTCAATACTGGTTCATACTTTTTCTTACCTTCTTAAGTAATCTGGTGGAGGGAATTGAGAAGATCCTCAGCCACCTCACCAAGGCAGAATAAGTGTATGCTAAACTGTCTAGTCTCAGCTACAATGGCCAACCTGAATGTGTTTCTGAACTGCTCTTACCTTCTTCTCCACTTGGCCTAGCCACCAGGACATTTGAAATCAAAAGCTCTTGGCAGTGATAATTGGGTGTACTCCACTTGACACCATCAATTAGTCAGCTAGGAAGTGGATGCTGTGAACAGGAGATCAATGTTTGCACATGAACTATACTTTATAACCAGTACATATGAATGTAGTACACAAATGCATGTAGCAGCAATAGAGTCATGCCACACTAGGCATTTCATGACTAGTGCATGGCTTTCCCCTGCTGCTGCAAAGCTGCTGTTTGAGCAACCATCCCTGGCCTTGATTCCCTAAATGGTGAATGTCTCCTGGGAGGTGCCACAGCTATCAGCAAATCCTTATATATACCACACGGGGAAAGTGACCTATGTACTTCAGTCATAAGTGGTATGGCATTAATTACTCATGCATGTGGGGCATCAAAATGAGGCCCTCCTCCTCTGTTGGGACACTTACCATATGCACCTTGGCTTTACTCCTGCTCTGTTCTCCCCCTGGAATTAATAAAATGGCTAAACCATTTCATCCAACATGGCCAAGTTCACTGAATTGGATAAAAGAAGAGAGTTCAAGAGAGGTGACCATCGAGAGAGCTCTAACACCAAGGCAGCTTCCACGTAATGAATTACAAGATTCTAATCAAAGCAGAAGGTAATGGTCATCGCAGGCAGTCATCTAATAGAAATGCAGCTGCCTATTAACTCTTTGCCTTCATGTAACAAGCACGTATGCAGGATACTGCTTGTAAATCGGTTTGCAACACAACAGCAAGATCAGGGCCATCAAGGGCTGGCCACTGGGCAGCGGATAAATGTTTAGGATGTTTTGTGACCATTTCTGGAGAATTTGCATAGTCACTTTGAATCCTTCACTTGGTCTTGGTGAATCTGATGTAACCCTGTTTAATTAAGGGATGTTGGGGGTTGGGGGGTACCCATTTTAAGGACCTGAAATTTGTAACTACATGTTATTTATTCTTTTCAATTCATTTCACACCAAAAAATATGTTTTTTAAGAGCTTTCCAATGATCCATTTTATGAAAGAAAGTCTCTACAGTACACGCTCTTCAACTCTGTCCCCTGATCACCTCCATAGTAGCAGAATGCTTGTGACTTCCCATTCACAGGCTGTGCAGCAGAACACATGAGCACACCAGTGGAATATTTTGTTCAGAATAGCACACAGAAGGGAATCGGAGGTCAATAAAGACTTTTTACTCAACAGCAAGAATCTGTGGCAAATATTGATGTATAACTTTGACCGATTGTCCCTCCTCCTGACAACATGACAGAACAATCAGCCACCAATTTTCTTGGAGCCTTTCTCTAATCCTTACAGGAAAACATCCACTACATATCTATCTTTGCATCATCACCCTTCAGATGGATGGAATTCGTGCATTTAGCAAAAAGGTGAAAAAGCCCTCATCAAGGCCTTCATGTGTTTACTCACCATCTACCTTGCTCTATACATGTCTGTAGGATTATTAAGGAGAAACTCAATTAATGCTGTGCAGCAAAGCAGGTTCTTGATGACATGAAATTGATGTGTATTTGATTGATTCAGCGAAAAGCATTGACTTCCCGGTAAAGTTTACATCTCTTGTTACCAAGGAACAGCACCAGCTCCACTGATGTGGATGGGTTTATAACATGTTTCAATGCTAAGGAGGTTTTTGTCAATACTTCCTTTAGTAATGCAGGAATGTAACTTGGCAACCCACCTGATGATCTCATGACCAAGCTAAGTCAAAATATCAGACAGAGCTGTGCTCAAGAGCAGATAGACTACAAGAAAAACAAATTACCTAATTTTGGGGAAAAGACCAATTAAGTAGCTTTTACAGGGAACAAAATAAGGAAGTCAAAGATGCTATTTCATGTCAAGAATCGCTTCAGAAGAGAGTATCAATTTCTTGAAAAGCAGAGAGCAAATGCTTTATTATGAGCATTCCTTAGATAAAAACTATTTCTCAGGTTTATTCTTTAGTGATCATTAATGTCTGGCTTTCAGGTTATAAGCAGCAGAGAAGCACCTGCCGCTACACATAGGTCACAATTTCCAGCAGAAGTGGAGACCGTTTCTAAAGACTTGCATATACTTCTTACCGATTTAGAGGTTATCTGGAGCAAAGCAATTGACTGCTTAGCAAGAAGAATGCCACAGTTGGAGCTCCTGGTCAGAGTTTTAGTGGAAAAAAGTGGGATTTAGTTTCAGTGGAATAACTGCATGTTTAGTCGCATCAAAATAGGGACAGCTGACACACGAACTGTCCTAACTGGAAGACAGTTGCCTTTTCTTCACACACAGTAGCTGTCACTCAAGGTAATGGCAAGCTATCTCAAGCTTGTCTCTGAAAAGAAAAGGAGCCCCCTCGTAACTCAGTGTTACATTTAAGGATGTCAAAAAGTCACTTATTCAGGACACGCATTAGTGGCTGGATCCCACTAGGTTGTTTTTAAGGAAGGAAGGATAGAATTAGGATCTATCTCCCCCCCTTGCTCTATTAGTAATTACATATTAATTCAACACCTTATGCATTCCACACCATCATCCATCCTTTACCATATTATCCTTCCTTTCTCCCTCACCCATGCTGCTTACAGATAAAGTGACTTCCACGCACTGCACCAAAGAAGATCTTCTTTGTAATTAGTTAGACCAGGGGTATGGCTAGCCAGCAGATGAAGGACCTGGATGCATATTTGCAGGTGTGATAATAGGCTGTTCTTCTATTACAATGGTTCTGAAAGGTGTCTAATTAGAGTAGGCTGCTTAATTGGAGTAGGATGTATTTCTGAATGAGACACCAGAGGATCTTCTTGACTATAATCGTATTTGATGTGCTGAGTGCTTCGATTGAGAGTCTACTTGGCTTTTCACGTAGTTACCACATCCATTTATCATTGGACTGGTGAGTGGCAATTGTGAAACATCCTCGTAGGATGTTCTCTTTGGCTGCAGGGCATGGTTCAAAGCCTCATAAATAGTCTTGGGAGAAAGTCTGAGCTAAATGTTTATTGCATGTGTGTGTGTGCGTGTGTTATGTGTGTGTGTGTGCTTGTCGTGTTCTAGCTAGTACCAATTCACAACAGCTGAGAATAGAGGACATTTAGAATTTGCATTACTTGATGACCCTTACCACATGCACCAGTTAGCCTCAACATTAATGTTATATGTGCATCGATTGTTAACTGAGTTTCGCATATGAGTAAATAGGGGTTGCCCTTATCTTCTATGTTGAGGATAACTCTGAACAAGAGAAACTGGCCTGCAAGAATCGTCATTAGCAAAGACAGTAGACCATCAAGCAGCGGGAAGAGGCATTCCATTTAAGGAACACCACCGTGTGCTAAGAGATGCCTACCGTAGGGTGCCCGATAGCTGACTGCCTATATGAAACACCAGATGTGGACCCTATAGTCGCAGCAGCCCTCATCATGACCCATGCTACCCTCACAATCCAGCCAGCTCAAGCGCAACTACCGCCAGGGTAGAGAAAGTCAAGCGTCCAACATCTCGCCGGCAGGGACATCCGAGGACTGGCAATATTTTAGATCTCGATGGGATGACTATGTCAAAGCAGACTGGCGCAGGAGCAAAAATCACAGAGGACACCCAGACTAGTCTCGAAAATAATCTACGAGACCACGCAATTGGCTCCCTCCACCCTCTGCAATCCATAACCTGGGATCGAGTCCACACAGCCACAAGCAGTGACGAAAACATGATGCTACTAATGTCCACCATAGAAGATGGAATGCCTGATCACCGCCATGAACTTCCAACACCGACAAAAGAGTACCACCAGTTCATGATAACCTTTACACTGTCGATGGGGTAGTCATGTACAAAGACAGAATTGTCATCCCATCATAACTAAGACAAATTGCCTCAGGGCCCTTCATGCAGCCCATCAGGGCACATCATCTATGATCGCGAGAGCTGAGACATCCATTTTCTGGCCAGGCATCACCCCAGATATCTACTCCACCAGGAACAACTGCAACCACTGCAACAGAATGGCACCATCACAACCCAACATGCCACCTACACCATCGATTCACATTGGCAAAATTCGCAAAAGCCATTCTAGTTATACCCCATGGCAGTGCTGATACCGAACGTATATTCAGCCACATTGGTCTCAACAAAACGAAGCACAGAAACAGACTAGGAATTTCTACACTAAATTCACTTGCAATTCAATGTTCCTCAAAAATGCTACGAATTTAAACCGAACACTGAACTATTAAAGACATGTGTAAATGCTATGAACACACTTTAGTATGTTATTTCTCATGAATTGTTGTTTGGATTTTGTTTGTATTTTTTATTGCCAAAAAATTGGATATCACAGGCGAGTAATTTGGAAATTACCTGGCAACACTGGGCTTCTGTTGTGCATCACAGTCCACGATACGCACGAGTCCCATTCCAAGGCATGCTTTACAACCAAGCAGTGGACAAGATATAGGAGCATCTATGATAGTTCAGTGTGCATCTGATATCACCTCAAGACACAGGAATCAACACATGTTCAATTATAGGGGTCTTTACACCACCATAAGAGATGATGGATGAGCCACTTGGGTCATCACGCTCCAGTGACGTGTCATGACATAGACATGAAGTGGCACCACATTACACTCACTGTGCACTGGAACCTCATATAGTTACTAGTACTCCATACCTTCAATGTGACCAGCTGGGAGTCATCAACGGCTGAAACCTCAGTCACATTAAACACAATGTCTTCATCAGTGTGGCACTCCTCAGCAGCACAGACAAACTTCTTCATGTGTTCCACCAGGCTGACATTTGCGTGCGAAGTGATTCACCTTGGAGCACTTGAAACACTTCTTACCCAAGGGTGGACAAGACTCCTTCTTCATCACGTGATGTCCACCACAGAACTTGCAGTTTTTGACCCCAGCTATACTAGGCTCCTCTGCAGCCTTGCACTTGCCACATACTTGCTTCCTCACCATACTTACAGATATATCAGCACTACCACCCAGCACCATGAGCTGTGCTGGGGTCATCTCAGCAGCACGACAGAGTTCAAGTGTTCTGTTTGATGACAGTGCACACCTTCACAAAGAAGTCGTTCCCTTACCTTGGAATCAGCGATACCAAACACTATCCTGTCCGTAAGCAGCTCATCCGGTGTAATGTTTTCGAAATCACACTTGCTAGATAGCTGATGTAGATCGGTCACATAATGCTCACTCACCATCTTCCTGAGCCTCATGTGGAACTTATAATGCTCAAATGGAATGTTCCTCCTTGGACAATAACACTTTTCGCAACCATCCAGTACAGGCTGTATCTTCTGTTTGTCAGTGTCATCATCCTGCCACTCAAACGTGGCAAATGTGACGTGCATCAGTGCCAATCACAGTTAGTAGAGTAGCCACCTGTATATTCTCATCTTTCTTGTTCAGCTCTGTATCTAGGCTGTAGTTGTCCAATGCTAACCTCCATTCCTTCCAAGAGACAGCAGAGTCATGGATCGACAGAGGACCTGGAGCCGGCAGAAACTTGGCAGCCATTTTGAAATGCTTTGACGAGATAGAACTAATTGTCAAAACCACACCAGTTGAGAGTAACTGATCATTTAGGCAATCACCAAATCGAGATAATGACGT